>VYXC01012608.1:119636-151997 GCA_013397175.1 Platysteira castanea | reverse complement strand
CGCCGCCCCCCGGGCCGCCCCGCCCGCCGGGCGCCCCGCCGCAGGCTCCCGAGGCCTCTCCAGGGACGCGGTGGGGCCGCTCCCGGCGGGTACGAAGGGGCCGGGAGCACCGCGTCAGCAGCCACCGCCGCCCCCAGAAGGGCGGGCTGCGGGAGCCGCACCCCTACTCATGCCCCTGTCCCCATTCCCACCCCGATCCCGCCACACGCACCATGGCGAGCGAGCCTCCTTCCGGGACGGCGGTGCAGCAGCCTCAGCGCTCCGGGCGGGCGGCGCGGGCGGCGCGCCGGGCGTTCCGCGGCTGCCACCGCCCCGTGGCACCCTCAGCGGCGCTGGCGCCGAGCGGGGCCGGCCGGGCCCAGGGCACCGAGCTGCCGGTGAGACAGCCGAGTGGGGGCCACACGGCACAGCCGGAATGAAAGCTGCATAATATCGTGGCAGCAGCTAAGACACGTTACCAAAGCACTGGAAAAGTGTAAAAATTCTTCACCTCAAAACACTTGAATCGGTTGCGCTTCGACTTTTACTGCAAATATCCCCACCCTCCGTGAGCTTGACAGACAGGCATTGCTCTCTCTGTCTCAAGGGGGGAAAAAAGATGAAGCCAAAAAACGCAGCTAAAAAGCTCAGTTCAGGCCAAATCACTTTGGCTAGTGGAATTAATAGGGCTGCTGCCACCCGTGAGCTTGAGATATAAGAAAAAGTAGTAGTAGTCCAAGAACCTGGTGATCATTATGGTAAAGAAATTCCACAAGTGGTGCCTAAGCAAAGAAGGAGCTTTGCTGAGCTGAAGAAAATAGAACGAAGTCAAGAAAAAGGTGACAACCTGTGTGAGAAAACCAACCTTGCCCTTGGTAAGAGAAAGAAACAACCTCTACTTCTGGAAAGTCCAAAACCTAAAGTTACAGGAGAGTTACAGGAGAGCGTACTCTGAGACTTGCAGACATCACCAAAACAGAAAAAAACCACCCCATCTTTGTCACCAACGCTCCTGTGACACCTCAAAGCAGATCATCACCTATACCACGGGCCTGTGGAAAAGCAGGTGTGACTGTTCAGCTCCAGGCATCACAGGCTCAAAGGAGATACCATCTTTATAAGGCTTAATACTTCTTGCTCTTCAGACCCCAATAACTCTTATAATAGATAAAGAAACATATTAATTTTAAAGACCATCCCTAAACAGCAAGCCCCCTAATCTTTTACTAAAAATATATAAGGAAATTGGGATTATCTAAAGCAAAGTCTTAATTCGGCTTATATTGGAACATTATCTATTTGTGCGCTTGCAATAAAACTGTTTCATAGATTTACAGAACTGCTGCAGAAGGCAGTGACAGTAGCAATTTTGGTTTTTAATCTAATAATTTAGGATGTAGCAGTCACAGACAGGAAACTGAGCATGGAATTTTAAACAGTCCATACAAGTAAATAGATTTAATGCTGTCAAACAGCACAGGAATCATAGTAGCACACTGGGGAATAGCTCTGTTTTAATACTGTTTGAATCTGCTTGGGATCAGCAACTCACATTTAACTGAGGGATGCTGAAGAAGTGAGGCAATAAGGTAAAATGGCAGTGAAAACAATTTGACTATTGGGCCCACTCATGCATACAAATAAAAGATGAAAAAAGTAACTTGTGGATTCTTTCTTCATTTGGATGAACAGCTTGGAGGCTTTAGAGCATGCATGCCTGGGAATGTCAAAAAACAAGAAGAAAACAAGAAACTGATGTGGTCTCTATCTAGTTTTCATTTTAGAGAAATGCTAGGTGGGAAGCAGATGTATAACTGGCTTTATTTCTGAGCGGGAAGACATGGTTGGGACAGAAATTCCCCATTAAAGGTACCCACAGTAAATTTTTAATCGGAACTGTAAGAAAGAAACACAGACTCTGTAGATACTTATACTTAATTGGCAGCTCCAAGGGGCCTTTCAGCTGGTCTTTTGCCACTGACTGTAGCGGGACCCCTGGGTGATGATGCATTTAATCTGGTGACCTAGTTACAACCCAAAAAGTATTCAGTGTAAATTTGCATTGCTTTCTAGTCTGGTCTTGTTCTTTAAATAATTTGTGATCTGGAAAAAAAAAATTTTGTTTTGCTTTTTAATACTTCACTGTCTTCATCTACAAAGGATCTTCTGTAAAATTTCTTGACAGCTGTGTGGAGTAATTGCTGTGTAAGTTCTCCTAAGTCATGTATTTATCCGGGGTTGGGAGGGGCAGGGACAGACACAAGAATCCAAATTTGGCATGTTAATAACTGGATCTTAATTTGCATTTTTTGCATTAATTTTACTGATGCTATTACAAATACATAAGTTAAAATAAAGGGATATCTGGCTGTGACAGTCTTTCTTACAGTGTTCAGTGATGCAAAATAAAGTAGGTTTACTAAATACAGTTTATTCTTTCATCCTTGAACTGATTTGCTATTAAATTCCAGTTACTTTCCATGAAATGTTATGTTAAATATTATAAAGCAGTGACTGCAGTATGGTACTTAGGATACAGTAGCCATACAATTCTGAGAAGGAGACTCTATTATAATGAC
Organism: Platysteira castanea; assembly: GCA_013397175.1. NCBI lineage: Eukaryota > Metazoa > Chordata > Aves > Passeriformes > Platysteira > Platysteira castanea. The sequence goes on along the minus strand of VYXC01012608.1, from coordinate 149,439 downwards.
AATAGCATGTATCAGCTTCAGAAATTCTGACATTTACGTGTCATGAATTAGACCAATTGACATTTTGACTGATTTCTGAATATTCTTTAAAATCTCATTTACAGTGTTATAACTGCATTAATAAGAATGGAATTTAAAATTGTGTTTAGCTTAGTTGTAATAAAATACAAATTTCCTGAGTTCAAGGGGATCAGCTAAAGGTTAAAGCAATTAGAAGCTGCATTTAGAAACGAGGCCAAAAAAAGTAATGAGCAAGGGAAACTATATCAATGAGGGGACAGTGGGCAGTCAGACTCAGGATCTGCCACAGTCTGAAATGCATCTGTAGTAGGGCTTTAGTGGAAAGACACATGTAGAATTCCTTGAGTATATTCCATGTTATCAATAAGACCAAGCAGTACAGGAGAAATAGAAAATTGCAGTTATGCTTGCAGTTGTTCAGTGGATTTTTTAAGCTAATCTCTCTTAAACTGGTGATTTTTGCGTATGCTATTATCTTAATGAATAAAGGATATATCCCCCGGTTCTCTTCATATATATTTATTGCAAACTTCCTCATTAATTATATGTTCCTAGAAATTCCACTTTCTTTCTGCATATGCAGAGTTCAAACCTTCTCACATCCATGGGGGTGTGAATGAAACTGGTATTGTTTAAATATAAATAAATTGGGTAAGAATCATAAAGCACTGAGACTGGTACATAACCTGTGTTATTTTTAAATCAAGCTTTATGAGAATAACTCAGCTAACAACTGAGCTCCTTGTTATCACAGTTAGGAGACTGACTGAGCTTCAACAAACCTGAGGATGCATTCACTGGTTTAAAGACAGACCTTAATATTTGCTGTATCCTGAATTCGTAAATAGAGTGCCATTAGTTTTTAATTTAGTCAGGCTTATGCTTTGACATTAAATTCCCGTCAATTCAATGCCATTGTTTTTGTCCACAGTTTACAGACTGTGAACATGCATGGCTGAGGTAGTATTTCTACAAATTCAACTTAAATGACTCAAGAGAGTATTAAATAAAGGCAAGTTTTAAAACCTTTGTTCCAGATTTTCTATCATTTGTCTGAAATTTTCTTTAAATTTCTTATATTCAGTAAATTTGGTTTTACTTCTGCCATTGATACTGCTGCATTTTGCACTGAAATCTTAATTTTTCTTCTGACAAACTAAGAAAAGATTTGAGAGAAGTACCTATTTATATAAGTCATTTTTTCCTACAATCATTTACAATCATTTCTAATCTATATTGCACGAGAAACTACTAAAAATACCTAATATGCTCCTTTGATTTTGTTGCAGGCTACCTATTTCTGCACTTCCTAATTTTCCTAAATGCTTCTACTATTGTATTTCTTTTAATGTCTCCATTCTAATTACACTCAGGCTCTTCCTAATGGATTCCTGCTGCTAATCAGGGCAGCAGAAGACCACTTATTCCTTTTGACAGAGCCTCCTTTTATCAATCTCTTCAGCCTTTTAAAATGAGAGCTCTGGCCGCTTCATTTGTTCAGATTTGAAGAGGCTCTCTGGTGCGCTGTACACTTAGAACATGCTTCACCTTTCGCACGTCCATGGTAACACGGTAGCTATGTTGCATACTCCGCAAGTTTCCAGTTTCAAGATATCAACTGTAAAAGTATCCACGTTTAAAACTTTCTGGAGAAAAGAACCTGTAGTGGGGCTACGGAGTAGCAGTATAACATACTATCATCGTACAGCATGGCAGCTTCAGCAAAGAAAATCTTTTGTACTAGATCCTTTAGATGCTCTGTTTTGCAGACACCTTTCTGGACCAAATTATTCCAGTCAGGGTGCATGTGTGTATGTAAATATGCAAGGATTTTCAGCAGATTCTCTGGAACCCACAGTTTCCTTGGGGCCCGGGGTGTGCCCAGTGGCTTAATGCTCAGATAAAAATTCAGTGTGGGGGCAGATATATCTGGGCAACATGCCTGAAGCTTAGAGAATAAACTCTTCTGCCTCTGCTTAGACTTCTGTTTAGCCTGTCTGGGCATCCATTTGAAGAATTCCTTCTTAAAACCATTCAAATACACCTATTTGTGAAGTTGCAGCCAAAATTCATGATTTTATTCTTATGAGACTTTATTGTCACTTTTTTCTTCAATAGTGAATTGATTCTAGTCTCCAATAAATTTATCAGACCCATCCTTGATATATCAGGATATTTGCAATATACATACACTAAGAATGGAAAAATAAGGATAAAATTCTCTGACAATCCAGAAGATGGTTACTGAGTTAGCCTAAAAAAAAATACTTCTGTGTGAAGCAGAAAAACATGAAAAGATTGAAATCTCAATGCTTTCATTAAAATTTGAGTGACAGTATATAATTTCTTAATCTATCTGTCTGGTTTGAGTGGTCTCTTTCCTTCCTGTCCTTTTCAGTCTTCAGGCCCTGTAACTGCAGCAGTTGAGGCTATTACATGAGCATATTGTATAATATTTTAGATGAGCTGACTCCAGAAATTCAATCTTGTCTGGGATTCGATCAGGTCTCAAGATGTTTTCTTCAGCTCCTGTAGCAGGCACATTGTGTTGTCAGGTGTCTGTGAGGCTATAAATAATTCCTGATTTTGTTGTTCATACTGATTTTTAATTCTTTTTTTATTTCAAACTTGGAATAGATTTTCTCATTACTGCTGTCAAAACATGTCACAGTGTTATGCAAAGTTTAAATGTACATGTGTACAACTGTCTGATATTTTTCAGTTTAAAATCATGTAATCCCCACAAATTCTGTAGCAGCATAGCATATTCCACCTCTCCTACAATGTTTTTTTTTTTCAGTAGATATTCTGCATACTTCTGAGTTTCAAACTGAGTCTGCAAGAGTGATCTAGGCATAGTCTAGATAAACATGTTCAGGCTCATTGCTATATACCTGTATCACAACCTACATCTTAAATTTTGTGTGACTTATTTGGCTGGTTGCCTAGCTATCCTCATTAAATAAATATAACTTCTCCTTCTAAACCTTCTACAATCCTAAAGATTCTGGTTATCTCCTTAATCCCTTCAATGTTTTCTATTTTTCTTGCTATGATTTCATTAGTGCCTGTTTAAAGGAATTAACCTTTCAGAAAAAGAGAAAAATAATGATGAGCTTGGATTGCTTTTATCTTTTGGTGTGTGTAATTAGTAGAGGTTGGATCATTTCATCCTCTGCAAAGTATAAAAAATCTCTAAAATCATTTAGACTGAGAAGTACCACAACCCATATTCAATAGTGTCTTTATTCCTTAAAAAAATTTTACCCTACTGAATAATAATATTTGTTTTGACAGAGGAGCCTCAGTCAAGAAAGTGGGGGACTAGTAGCTCCTTATTAATCATATTTAGAAAAGGAAAATTTATTATATGATTATTTATTATATTGTAAGAAACACTGGGAGCACTGATTTAACAATTAGCGTGATCTAAATCATTACTGAATGCTACTAGTGCAGAAGCCATCACCGTGTACCACAGTGACTGCTGTGTAATGAAATTCTCTGTGTGTGAAACTAAAATTGTCTCAAGGCAAAGCTCTTCAGTGACCTCTGTGTAGTTTAATAGCACTGAATCATGGTCATGAAAGCCTGTAAAACTCTGCCTCCATGTTCAGAGCTGTTCCTGCATAGCTCTGAAGGGATATAACTGCACTCATCCACCAAAGGCAATTTTCCCAATAGCTATGACCTAACAGAGTGTGATGACATCCTCTGCAAAGTGAGAACTGTACTCTTTGGGTGTTAGGAATTACTTTGGAAAAAAAACCTCAGTGGACTTTAAATGGTTGTGTATCTTACGGTATTTAAAACAGGATAAAAAGAAATTAAGTTTGAGTATAAACACTTTCACCGTGTTACGTGACAGTTGTACTAAGTGATATGCCTAATAGGCCATGGCTCTGATCTTTGGTGTTGTTATTAATCATTAGTTTCCTGTGAAATTATAAATCTCAAACCAAAAGAAAAAGTTTCTGGAATAAAAAGTAGGAAAAGATACTTCTTTACAAAATCCAGGAAGTTATTAATAAAAATATTTTCAAAATAATTTAAACTCATTTCATAGGAGGTCTTTATATTAAATAACATTACATTCTAGGGAATCAGACTCTGATGCTTGTCACATAAATCATGCTTCTGAGTCCTCTTGCTCACCGCTGCAGACACTTGGAAGCTATTTTGGAGGGACTCTGGAAAAACCTCTGTTCCCTGCGCCAGAGTCCCTGTTGTAGGGTTCGTGAGCAATCCTGCCTCCAGCATTTATTTCCTTCTATGCTAAGTAAAAGGTTACTTATTTGGTGTTTTGTAGTTTGTTTGGGTTTTTTTCCTAAATGGCCTTCCAGGTTGCAAGTTCGGAAGCATTCACATCAGTATGGAATTTCACATTATACCAGTTGTAATCTCCATGGCCAAGCCAGGAACCCAGAAGTTCTTGGTTTGACACTGGTGGGAAAAAGACAAAACGTTGCAACAGAAAGTCTGTTCCAAAAAGCTCACCAGCCAGACTTTCAGCTTTTATAAGCTGGCACTTCTGTGTGTGGAACAAGGTTTAACATTACCTTTCCTTAGGGACAGCATTCATTCAAGCCAGTATCCCAAGTTACAGCTCCCGAGGATTCAGGTCCTTATTATTTATCTTGTAATATGACATGCATGGAAACATAATTCTGCTGGCTTGGGCTAAAGCAAAGTGAAAAGCCTCACTATTTTGAAAATTAAGCATCACTACATAAAACTGTGCATAAATACCAAATAATTTCTGCATTTTCTAGTAATTCAAAATGTCTTGAGATCTAAACAAACTAAAAGGCAGCTACCAGTGACAGTATTTCCTGAGGGAATATAATTATGGCTTCAAGATGCTAGTTTCTCTACCTTGCCTTTTGCTTTTGAATGACAGGAGAGTGAAAAATAATTAAAACCGGGGATAAGAAACAACTAAAACCATACTAACTGAAGTGACATTAACTGAAATAGTATGATAGGCACTTATATGTCTAGAATACAAAACCATTTTTGCATGTCACTGTCAGTGGCAGAGCACAGAAGCTGAAAAGTCCTTGACTTAAAGTAAGCGCTACTTAGCAACAACTAAAATATCAGTGTGTCCTCAGTATTGTTCTCATATGAAATACAAAACACAGACTGTACCAGCTACTAGGAAGAAAATGAACTCGATCCTAGATAAAGCCAGGACTATGTCCACTCCTTATTCCATACCATATACATCATGCCCACGTCCCACACTTCCCAATACATCCCAGTTAACCAATATCATCTTTCTGGTCATTCAAGATATATAGATATATAGATATATAGATATATAGATATATCGATATATAGATATATAGATATATCGATATATAGATGGTATATAGATGCACACAGATATCATGCCCTTAGTCTATGGACCATCCCTATAAAAGTCCATTGACTTCATTTAGTCTGTGACTTTGAGTTCCATCTTCCATAACAGTATTTCAGGGCAGAAAAGACAGTGTGTGGTGTTGGATTGTTGCATGCTGAAGCCAGTTCTGTTTCCAGCCCTGCTGTGCTTGTCCACTTTCACCAAAATTCATTCCTCTTCTGGGTGACTGTGATGTCAATTTATGAAATTGAATGACATCTTTTGGAGCTGTGCAAAAATTTTACTGACAATTTCTGCATTTTATCATGGTGTAATACAAGCGGAAATTACAAGCGATTATGTAGTGCTGAATCTGGAGCCACCTTTGGCAAAATTCTCATTCCTTCCCATACAAAAATCCTGCCCCTGTCCATATTTAAAACCCATTCATGCGCAGGTATTTCTCAGTGTTTGGATGTCAGAGAGTTGTTTTGTACAGCATTCTAACAGAATGCTGTCCAGTAACAACATATGTGGAAATAGAGAGCTATGGGGAACTGAAATGGTCAGTTCATCCCATTCGGAAATCTTAACGCCCCATACGGTGATTACCTGTAATCTGTTTTAAATATGACCATGTGTCTTCGTGAGGTTGAAATGTAACCCATAGGAAGGGGTCCATAGGCAGCATCCTTTGTTGCCTGTAAGTCTCCTTACATCAAGAAACTATGGGAAACCCTACTGTATCTGGAGGTGCCAGCAGTTTACCCACAGTTTCGAGGGTCTGCTGCTATCCGGTACAAACAAGCCACAGAAAGGCCCCATAGTTTTGCCAGGAGATTTGCAAACAGTCTAGTAATTCCCTGAAAACTATGTTTGAGTCTTGCAATTAAATTCATGCCTAGAAACTTGTAGTTGAAATTTGTTATTTGTTTACAGCAAACACTTTTGAAACCATGTTGTCTATTTGATTCCTGGTGTGTCAAGAAAACAGAAAATTACATATCTTCAAACTATATTTGCTTTCTATTTTTCACATATAGGGAAGAAATATAACCTTGACCCTGATAAATCTAGTTGGACTGTTAAGCATCACAATTACCTAAGCTCAAGCTGTAGCACAAGTCTGGCTTGAAACTTTGTCAGCTTTGAAATTCATCACAAGGTTGTGGACAACATACCCATCTTGGAGTGTCCACCATTCAATGACTGAGTTGTATAGTCACTTAGCTGTACTGCTGCCCCCCAGAAATCCTGAAATACTTCATGATGCTGGGCATCATAATTTTCTTTGCTTTACTGACAAATGAACAGATGCAGTAGTCTTCAATTAATTATTCACACAATCAGTTTATACCGTATTCAGAATAAAATTCAGAGCTCCTGAGAAAGAGAAGTATTTATTGTGAAATCTGCCTTGTGTGTCTGAATGTCTCCCAAATACAAGTTTGTTGTGAAACATATTAATTTTATAACTCTTGGTGATTTTGCATGAAAACAACCAGATCTGAGTTTGACTCAGTGTTCCATGTCTACTTAGGTACATGAAGTGCACAGTCTACACGAGTCACACTAATTATTAAATATTGTTGTTAAATAATGAATTGTGTGGGTAAATATAGACATACATAGATCAATTTGAATTTCACTTCCCCCCTCCCCGCCCCTTATTAGTAACGCCAGTTACTTTGGCTGACCGTTCCCTCCTTTGGTTTACAGAGAGCTATTACTCCTAATGAGCTTCTGGAAGTAATTTCATTTGTATAGGCAGAGAAGCAAACCAGATCAATTAGTGAGACTGTACGTTTGGTACCACAAAAAAGGAGAAGGAAAAGCAGTTGATCTGATTTTCTTTCCATTTTTTTTTTTTCAATCTCCTAGACATAATTGGAAGGGTTTCAAAATGACATGTGCCATACTGTAGTCTCAATTAGTTTATAGTGAAACAACGCCAGAGCAGGAAGATACAGTTTTATTGCATGGCATCATGTGGAATCTAGGAGCTAAATTAGCTTGCTATTCTTGTTTTTAATGATTTAAAAAAAAATTTACAACACAGTGGAATTTGAGTGACTTTGAAAGGAGAGTTCCTTTGCTTTCTGATGCTTTAGTGTTATATCCTATTGCATGCATTTCACTTCTCTGTGCCTGAGAAGGCCATGGAACAGACCCTTCTAGAAGCTCTGCTTAGGCACATGGAAGACAGGGAGGTGACTGGAGACAGCCAGCGCGGCTTCACCAAGGGACCAGTTCTCTTTGTCAGGCTTTCAACTTGAGCCTACTTCCATCTTCAGCTACTCCTAACTTAGTGCTGGCTAAATAGAAGTAATCAAAGGGCTCCTGACGAAGTGCATGGATATCACTGCTCGTTGTACACATGTGAGCAGAATGATTTGTGGACTTTGTGACTTCGCTGCGGCTCCTGGCTTTTGAAGAGTCCCAGCAGCCCATGGGAACTGTGCAGAGAGGCTTCTCTCTGCATTTGGTTCCCGTGGTCATAGTGATCATTAGATTTTGCATTTATATTACAGGAAAAGGTATTTATACGTTCATTTCTCTAGAAGATGGTCAGGAGTAGCATTTTCTTAGGTCATGAGAACCATAGAAAGCAGGGAGGTGACTTCTCTCCAGGCAGGCTGTTAAAAGGAGATAGAAAAAAAGGGTTTTTTTATGACAGAGGAATACCCTTTAAAAACCTAACTTGAAAGAGAAGTTTTGCCTTATTTGGCAGGGGAAGTTGGTCAGATTTTGTTGCATCTGTTAAATAAATTCCTGTTAAAACAATTTATCAGCATAATTTCAGGAGTTTCTGCTGATATTAATGAGCATTAAAGTATTGCAGGTGTTTAAATAGAGAGAAAACATAAAATTATCACCTTAGAAAAGAATTTCCATTATATTTCACACAATATTATGCAGCTTCAACAATCGCCTAGTATTTTTTTGGTTTTCCATACTTTGCCTTCTTTCAAAAATTTATAGTGCAAAAATAAGGATATTTTGGAAGGTGTTGGCTTTACCATCTTTGATAAGATCACAATGTTTTCTTTTTCAGACTTCCCAAAGAAACTCTAGTCCTAAATGTGACAATTTATATCAAGAAGAATTGGTTTCGTTTGTAAAAGTCTGATGTATTGAAAAGCAGTTTTCTACTTTACGGGCATCTGTGGCTTTCACTATGAAATTTTTCTTTCAGTTCATCTGACACTTCAAATAATAACCCATTTATCCAGAGCTATTACCATCCACTATTGCAACAGAAAAAATTAAGAAGGGTTACCTAAGGACATGGCAAAAGTAGGCACTTTAAAAAAAAAGCTTTAGTGGATGCTATGAGCCACATATTAGGGTTGCAGTTTTTGTGAACTAATAACAGATTTTAAACAGCTTTAGAGTATGGCAAAAATCCTTTTTAGAGGTGGTACGGGGGAAGCCTGCAAGTCCAAAATAAAGTGGATTTTTAAAATGAGTACTGGCATAACTAGGAGCATGAGAGGGAGGTAGCATTGCCATATGTAACCTGAATGCTCACAGAGGTGTAAGAAGGAGAGGACGAGCTGGGTGGCTGGGCCAAGGTTGGTGTTGCAGCATACTGGTGAGTGCAAGCAGGCAGGAGAGATTTATGGCTTCCTTGAATCCCCAAGGAGTACCTGTCACAATAAATTTTAAATGAAAAGGCATTTCCATGCTCGCTATGCCTTGCCTCAGCTTGGTTCTTGATGCTCTGTTGAGCAGTGCTAACCAGGTAGATACGTTTCACTGATGGGAATGGGAAAACAAGCTGAAGCTCTCTGGTATTACTTGACGCTTCTCACTGGGGTACAATAATTGGAAGAACCAGTATGAAATGCTTGTCCACCAAGAAGTGAAGCTCTTGGTATAAAGAAAAACATCATCTACTGCAAGAGGCTCACTCTTTGGAAAACTGTTTTCTTTTTGTTTGTGCTGTATTTCTTCCGTAATGAAGCAATTTTGTGGGAACATTGAGCTGTCTTGTCTCATACACACTTGATTGCTGTTGTGTGAACTTTCAAAAATATGTTTTAGCAGGATCTTTGATAATGATTTTTTTCCCTCTCCACTTCCATGTCGCTCTAAGTTTTTAAAGATTTTTAGTGGTAGTGACAGACCTAAAACTTTTTCAAAAATATCCAAGGGAGCTATTCATGTTATCCCTATTTGAAAGTCTGGGTTACAGTGCTTAATGCTTCCTAAAAGAGAATTACTGAACATTAAACTTCAAATGTTTTATATTAGAAGAGCAGTACCTCAGTCAAATTGAGAAATACATTGATGATAGAAATGAGAATTTTTTATAAATTCCTTTAGCCAGTTTTTGCACTGATACCCAGTTATACTGGTTTCTACAAGAAAACAATGCTGTTAATGGTGTCCCTTTGTGCCCTATTTTACTCTAGAACAAGAATTATTTTAGTGAGTAAAATTTTAAATCCTTGGGCAGACCTTGTTAGGCAGGTACCATGAGCAGCACAGCTCATTGTTTATGACAGTATCTCCCTAATTGGTATCTTAAGTTAATTGGTTCAGAGAAACTGAACTGGTAAATGAACACAGAAATAACCCATTATCATAATTACAGTTTTTCTTTTGATCATTTGCCATTAGCTTTCTGTAAACATTGTATCAGAAAGTATTAGACATGGTGGGGTTTTTTTAATATGTGTTGTCTTAAAATTTCAACTTTTTCAGGTGGAATTTTGTAGTAATTTATAAATGGATCAGACCAGGGACTGGAGTGGCTTAGAACCTCCAAGTGACAGTCCGAGAATAATTTATTCATGCATTGTTTTTTTTAAAAACTAATTTACAACTGAGCCTGTGATCTCATGATTAAGTACTTCTATCACTTAGCAGGTATAAAAAGATGTTTGTGTAAAAGTGTTCTTGTGTTGTCATTAAGTGATGCAATTCACAAAGATTTTGACCTTTGCAATATTTGTGACAATAAATCTACAGATTAATTATGCATTGTATTAATAGTGTCCCTTTACAGTCTGCAGTCGCTGTTTATGTGAGAGCCCATTTCCATAGGTATGATTCAAAGGGATAATTAGGGGTTTCTACTAACTTTTCATTAAAAGTGTCTTTTTATGAAGTTCACCAACTTACCTGTTTGGCTAGTAATGCATTTATCACCTAGAGATTGTCTTCTCCTCTGCTCTATATAAATACAGATGATCAGCATGATACATGTGACTGTAGATGAAAGCATACAATTAATTTAAAGGATGCATGGCACATTACTTGCCACATCTTAATCAATTAAAAATAATCATCTCAGGTAATCCCTTCTATAATAATACACCTCATTAGTTTACTGAATGAGGCACACAGCTTTGAGTCTACTGAATTAGAGAAGGCACTAAATAACTTTTTTTCTTTTTTTTTAATCTGCTACCTAGGTGAGCTGGTGCTTCCACTGATTTACCCGAAAATAATTTCACTAGATTAAATGAACTGGATTGGAACTAGATTTCTTGGCTGTACTTATAAATGGTACATTAGGTATCTGAGGAGTCATATCTTGTGTCTTGTTCTCTTGTTATTCTGTAACACCTGTGGGCCTTGCTCTTGTGGCCTGACATGGGGACGTGACAAGAAGGTGTGCACAGACTTGGGAAGTACTCTCAGGTATTTCTGCTTAGATGTAGCACAGCAACAGAGAGAAACAGGGAAAAAACTTCTACAGTTGTATTTCATTTCTTCAGGGCCTAAAAAAAGTGGAAAAATGGAAGTTAACGTGTGCACCCTGCTTTACCTGCCTGTGAAGGTGTGAGTCGAGACTGTAAGCATAGCTCCAAAAAGCAAGTGGCAGCCAGCAGAGCCCTCCTCTTTCCTCACAGCTCCTCAGTGGAGGTCAACATGAAACATGTTCTCTCTTTGAGGTTTTTCTATGGTTTCTTTTGCCCCTGGTTACATTGGTGTCTGCAGAGCATTTATCCATTCTGAAAACTTGCCCCAGATTAGGTGTATTAATTTAGGGTTCTCAGGGCTCCTACAATAAATTGGGAATTATTCAGTATCATCAGTGATCTGTCTGTTACTTTTTTGACCCGCAAGGCTGGTCAATGGCTTGAGAGCAAGTTCTTGAGTTCTCTCCCTATAGTGGTATAAGTCCTCAGACTGATCTTTTTAGCTTTGCAGGATACATGTCCAGGTTTCCATCTTAGAATACAAATGCTCTGAGGTGGTTTGCTTTGTACAGCATTTCACTGCAGTTATTTGCTCTGTACAGCGTTTCACTGCAATTCCAGTCAAGCAATGAGCCCTCTACCTACTGGTGTCATTAGAGCGTACCCTTAATAACACATGATTTCAAAGACAAAAGGAAAAGACTAGGGTAGAGAAAAAAAAAGGCAGTGAAGAATGAAACAAAAAAATGTCATCTTGAAGTCTGTTTCATACAAAAATGTTTTCCTAGTTGTCACTTTGAATTTTTACAGCACATTTCAACTGTAGCAGCCTAGGGATCAAATTGGCCAGCATTACTCTGCCTCCAAACATTACTTCTCCCAGTTGACACCTATGTCTTGTTACTATACTGGATTCTAGCTCATAGCTGAAGCTAGAAATAGCAGGGTTAATGTGCTTTGCTGCTCTAAAAGAAACAGAGGAGATGAGATCTTGTATTAGATCATCTGAAATAGGAATCTAAGCTACATATTTATATAAAAGCATTTCCATTTTAATAAGGCGGCCTTACTGTATTTCAGCTTCTTTGAGCTGTACAAGAGATAGCAGTGCTAGTTCAAGCTGAGCTGGGAGTGCTTGTCGCTGAAGTCAGGGAAGGTTCTTCAACATAATAACTCACTGCTCGTGTTTTCCTTCTTGCTGAGGAAAACAATTGTGTGCTAGCTAAAAATTAGAACTTCCCTTTTCAAGCAGAAAAATTTACATTGTGAAACACTTGTTTTTATAACTGATTGAAAATTGCCTATCATAAAAGCTATCCAGTGTGTAATAGTTTCAGTTCTATATAGCTTTTCTGACTCACTACACTGACTACGCACCACACCTTAACCAACCACGTGTCAACATTAAGAGCAAAGTACATATATTAAACTCCTTGTTTTCTGAACATTTCTTCCACTAGCAGTTGCTACACAGCCAACCTCTGCCATCTCCATGCAAACTCTTCAGATAAGGCAACACAATTTATGCTAGTGCACCGAAAAACAGGCCCATAAACCTCTCTGGGTTGCTTTCAACCTGGATAAAGCTCAGCTTTCAGCTGAGATGACTTCTATGCAGATGATCAGTGAGTTCATTTTAGGCTGCCTGGGCCATCATTGCTCCCTACAAAAACACTTGTGAAAGCGCTGTGTGGAGTCTTCTGCTCCCCGAGATGTGGGGGTGTGATCAGTGCTCTAATGCTTCGCTCCCACAGCAGTGGAAGGCTCTTGGTTGCCTCTGTATATTCTGGAGCTCTCAAACTAGGAACTTTGCTTTAAGCATGTATGCGTTCTTATTTTGTCAACATTACTTAAACTGCCTGTGCCTCGGAACTGAGATGCTACCTAGATAGTAAGCTGAACTCAAGCACCTGTGGTAGTTCACTGACTTAGTCTGATTTGAACTTAAGATTGTTTGAACTTTAAATTCTTTTCAGACCTCAAAAGTGATGGAATAGAGAGACACTGTGTCCTTAAAATTAATTAAGTAAATCAAACTAAGAGGATAAGGAGGAGAACAAATGCAAGTGAAAGAGACAGTGTTTCAACCTAAATTAAGTGCTTGCTACAGGTAAAGGGGAGTGCATGGCAGGAGAATAAGCCGAATTCATGTTAGAAGTATAAGTATTAAGGAAAGTGCAGTATTTATTAACAGCAGCTACAGACAGGGAAAGGTGCATGACAGGATATTGTGTTTAATATATGCTCCTCCCCTTTCTGAATAATATGGGCAGGCTACCTCATATTTGTGCTAAGGGTGAAGGGGAATGCCTAGAAAAAGATTCAGTTTTGGTAGCATGGAAGAATAACTTGCGAACCCAGCACAGGCCGTCTCTGGTTGGTTACCCAGCAGAAAAAAGAAGGTGCTCCTGCCTACAGCCTTCCTCTTCACTGCCCATCTCAGGATGCCAGGGCTCCTTTTAGATGCCAAGGGGTTTTCAGACTGCTTGCTCATTCATTCCCCACCTGGGGAGTGATTCTGCGTGTACAACCTTCTCAATACCTATCACAAATGAACAAGTCTTTCAAGTACCTTTATTTAAAACGTTCCAGATGGATGTCAATCTTAACCATGTAAAATATGTATTGGTGTGAAAGTATATTGAAGCTACTATTTCTTCACAGATAGCAGTTTTTTGACAAGTATTTTCCTTGACTTTCTGTTTAACTTTGTAAGGTGGTATTTGGAAAATAAACCCTTTGTTTTGTGACTTTTTAAACTTAAGTATTAATAAATTAAAAAACCTTGAGAGTACATTCTAAGTGCTATCTTCTTTTACAGCTGGAGTATCTCTCTCAGAATCTCTGATTGGCAAGCAGCAGCTGGAGGGAGATAAATTTTGTTCACCAGGAGAGGGCTCTCACAGTCTTCTGTTATTACTGAACTTGGAAGCAGAAAGACCAAAAGGTGAAGCTACAGAAAAATTCATGCAAGACCTGCTCAAATCATGTTATGTCCACCAGTGTGCTGTAGATACCATAAATGTTAATCTTAAATAAATAAGACTGGTTATACTTAAATGCCTTTTAAAAAAAAAAGTGAGAAATAAGGATGCTGTTGCAACTCAGCTCTATTTTTTCCTTAATAAGGCTGTTGTTAAACAGCACTAAAGTATTATAGAAACCAACTTTCTGAAGAGCACCACCAACATGCAGATTAACTCTACTATTGGCTTTGCCAAGGAGAATCCAGAGACATATGAAGACCTTTCATTTTGGGGTGCTTAGTATGGTTTAAACACTTTTATGAAAATAGAAGTTTAGGTTTTAGACAGGGAACAGGATTTTTTTCCATTTTTTTTTTTATTTTTGCTATCCTTCAAATAACGTTATATATCATGAGGAATAAATCTATAAAGTGATACAAACATAGCATCAGCCTGGCTGTATCTCCTCTTACTATACCTCTTATTTTTTAAAAATGAATGTGTAAAATCTTTATATGAATGCTGCTGCATAAATAGTGTAACAGGTGCTGTCTTCATTTCTGCTGTAAACAATCAAAAGCAAGGCTATTTGCATTTCTAACAATAGTTGACTGAACTCTGCTTTTTAGTTATTGTTTACCATTGTAAATTACAGGTTTAGTTCTGCCTACAGTCTACTGTAAGCATTATCTCATGAAATCCATGCATGGAAAGTAGAAAACAGTTTGCTAGAGTGCTTGCAGTAAGTACTAGAACCAAAAAAGTAAACCATTATCAGTTTATTTTTTGTTCTTTACATAAAAGCCTTTTCCAGCCTGGGGGGTTTTTTTGTGTCTTGTTGTTGGTCATAAAATTCATAGTATAGCCTTGTCTTTTATAAATGTTCCTACTTACGGGGACAGGCTGGAAGTTTTATTTCAGCAAAAACAACCACCAAAGTGTGGAAAAGAAACCTTTATCTTTCAGGTATTTGAACAACTGCCAGTATGTTGCAGTATTCCCATTGCCTTTTAGGTTAATCTAGTCAACCTCTCATTTTGACAGAGGTAAAAATTTTTGTCTAATGCTATTCTTTTTAATAATTTTCATGGTAGTAATTCAACAGAATCTTTAATCTGGATCAGACTTGTTGCGCCATGTAATGGAATGTGCTGGTTTTGGCTGGGGAGTAGAGTTAATTTTATTCACAGTGGCTGGTGTGGGGCTGTGTTTTGGATTTGTGCTGAACAGAGTTGATGAGGGAAATGTTTTGTTTTTGTTGTCGCTGAGCAGGGCTTACACAGAGCCAAGGCCTTTTCTGCTTCCCATACAGCCATGCTGGGGAGGAAGGTGGGTGTGCATGGGAGGTGGGGAGGGGACACAGCCAGGACAGGTGATCCAAACTGACCACAGGGATCTTCCAGACCAAATGGCATCATGATAAGGATAGAAACAGGGGGCAAGAAGGGGAAAGGAGAGGATATTTGTTCACTGTTACACGTGATGGGGCCCTGCTCTCCCGGAGATGGCTCCACACCTGCCTGCCCATGGGAAGCAGTGAATTCATTCCTTGATTTGCTTTGCTTGTGTGTGTGTCTTTTGCTTTCCATGTTAAAAGGTCTTAATCTCTACCCATGAGTTTTCTACTTTTTACCCTTCTGATTCTCTCTCCAGTTCCACTGGTGTGGGAGTGAGCAGCAGCTGTGTGGTACTTGGCTGCTGGCTGGGGTTAAACCTCTACATGGAACAATAAAAATGGATTGAATAGCTTAAAAGCAAAGGTTAGTTTGGTGTTGGAGCTGCATTACAAGGTGAAGTTGCTTGGGTCAGAGCACATATCAGACTATAAGGCTCCAAGGACTTAAAATAAATTTATCTGAAAATAATCAAAACTACATATCCAAATATCTACTTTTTTTTCCCCCCCTGTACAATTAGTAAAGCTCTAGGATCCTGGATGTATTGAATTAATTATCTAGTCCTGCACAGACAGATTTCTTCATTCCACTTCCTCTCAGTGAAGTAATTCCTTGCTTCCTCTCTAGTAGTCTCGCACAGGTGTCTTCCACAACTTTCTGGAAGGTCTCCAATTTTAGACTATTTCAGATCAAGAGGAAAAACAAGTACCACAGAGTTTTTCAGTCTCATGCATTGCTTTTTTCATCCATCTCTTCTCTTCTGTGAAAGGAACAACACTTGAGGGCCCCTGCTGACTGCAGGTGTGCTGATGTGCAAGGGGGAGATTGTATTACGTGCCCCTGAGAGCTCCTGGGAACTGACTAATTTTTCCGACATAAAAGGCCTTGCAGCAGCTTTTCTGAGGAACGGACTCCCACAAAACCAGTAAGATACAAACTGTGCCCTGAATAAGCTTCAGTCCCTGAATGGTCTTAAGGAGCAATCTCAAGTAGAGCATATTGCAATTTAGTTCTGCAGAAGAAATGAGGTTCTGAATTTCACCCGTTGTGATTTGCACTGAGGATCAGATGAGGCTTTGCTATCTGAAATGTTCACATACTCTAGGATATTAATTGAGAGAATGTATCATCAAGGCTTCAGACAATTACCTTTATGAGATGTGCCTTGAAACTGATGGAGTCTTACAAAATGCCTAATTGTTTTGCCTCTATTTGGTCCCAGTAGTTACATAAAAATAAGTTTAATTTTCCTGCAGTAAACAGCTTGCACTTTTCCCAGTTGTGCTGACATCACAAAAAAGAAAAGAAAAAAAAAAAAAGAAGAAAACCCAACACAAAGCCAGCAGAAAGTAAAGATTAATTTATACTCTGGCCTCTTGTGCAGCTTCTTAATCCTTTGGCCAAGAGGTCAAAATCCTTATGAATGCTAAATGAACCCAAATTTGGTGGAAAGCCTCATAAAGCCAATGTGATTACTAGGAGTTAAAAGAGAGTAAGATTACCACCTTGTTCAACATAAGAAAATCTGGATGAAAATCAGATGAAAATCTGGTAGAAAGAGACACTGAAATTACTTGTGGTAGGGATGGTTTTATTTATTTCCTTGTTTATCTATTTTTCTCTCAACAACAACAAAAAAACCAAACACATTTTTAGTTAGAATTATAATTAATGGTCTTGCGGTCTGTCATAAAATGGGGTTTGCGTCTTTGTGGTTCCTACTGAGTCTGAAGAGATGAAAAACTGCTTGAGTATCACGAAGTTACTCCTCTGGAGAAATTTTGCATCAGAAGTGTCTGTGAAATAATTTTGTTCACACGGACAGTAATAAATGTTTCCTGCTCCAACAATGCCCAATAATGTCCAAGTGATACAGATATGAGCCTTCTCCTGCTAAGACAAAGCAAGTATTTGTTGAACTGGATGTAAGAGCAGGGCCAAACTGCTTTAGTCTCAAGTGTGAAATCACTTCAATTCTGATAACTTTCCTGAGGACTATTTTTAAGCCCTATTATTAAAAGGGTGATCTTTATGTGACTACAAGGGCAAAATGAAGCACTCATACTTGTTCAAAGGAACTGAATTTGGATTGCAGCAATATTTTGTTTTACAGTACTTCCTAAGATTAGCATGTAATGAAGTAATTTAATAACTTTAAAAATGTTTACAATATTTTCTCGTCAAAAGGAAACAAGATTAATAAACAAGTCTCACTTGTACAGTTATATTAGATTCATAACAATGGTGCTATTTATGCTCTTAATGCATAGCTCAACTTTTAGAAACACACTGTGACCACATCTTCCTGCCTGCAGTTATAGCCTTTCTGAGGAAATCAGGATTTTGACAAACTGCGTCAGAATCGGTAAGAGTTTTTTACCAAGGACAAGTTTTTTTAGAAAGTGAGACGAAGTTTAATAAGGGGGCCAGGAGATCATGGTAACCTGGCAGAGCACATGTTTCCAGTATCCCTGGGCTTGAGAGATTTAAAAATAGGTGCTGTGGTAAGACTCACTGGCCCAAGTGTACGCTCTAGTATGATGACACAGATTGTCTTAATGGCACAGCATGATGCACTCTGAGTGATCTCAGCAAAGCTATCTTTATCAAATGGTCGGGAAGAAAATGTTTTTGCGTTAAAGGAAAATTTTGAGAGGGGTAATTTCGAGCACACCTAAACCCTTACTCACTTAGTAGCTGTTACTTTCTCAGATTCAAAAATTTACAATAGGCTTCCGGGTCACCTGTGGGATTAGTAGCATTGAGTGGTACTGTCACACACTCACTGTTCATGGCAGGTGCTTGAGAAGTGCCTGGTTTTGATGCATTCCTTTTTCCCTGGCAGAATGTGGGTAAGTAGTGTTAGTGTGGGTCTGCTTTTAGTTCTCTTTCTCTCTTTTGTTTCTCTTCTTGTGAAAAGTTACTTCACTAATATAATACAAGCACTAACAACAGCTCTACCTACCTTCAGTGCAAGGGCAACTTTCAAGCAATATACCTATGAGAAAGATATCTATTATTGGAGCAAAGCCAAGCAACTGCAGAAGTCTTCATTACATACTGCATGTAAAAGCTTCGAGGGAAAAAAAAACACAAAAACAAAAGAGGAGTTTGCATCTAACTGTATATGAAAAAAACCCTATGAAATGGAAGAGTAAGAAACCTGACCTCAGAGATTTTAAACCACACATAGTCAAAAGCAGTTCAAAAATTTACCTAATTTTCTTTAAAATCATGAGGATCACGATTTTATACCATTATTCCAGTCATGTGGAGGAAAAAGGAAGCGACGTGTCTAGGACAATAGTCCTGCCACTGCCCTAAGACAGTTCCAGATTGAACCAATGTATTTTCTAGCAAGGACTTTTTAATGCAAATAGTATAGGCATAATTTAGCTTTCCACAAAATAAAAGGTTAAATTCCTGGACTCAACTGTATTGATGAAAGACGTCTTTTTGGAGACTATGATGTTTAATACTGTTTGTCTTTTATGCTGCAGAGACATATTGGGACTACTGTGAAAATCTATTGACGTCTTTTTTTTTTTTTCAGAAGTGCAATAATAGCTGACAGACCCCTATGGATAACAGAAGGGTTTTTTAATTTGTTAATACTTCTGCAAAGGAGAACTGGAGCCTATCTCAGCATGATTGGAAGTGAACATTTCTCTTCCTGACTATGTTCCTCTTCTTGGTTCTTACACATCTGCAGATCAATGGATTGGGTTTTTTCCCTTTTCTCAGGTGTTCATACTTCTGAGAAGGAAACATTTGGTCATGAGAGCTTCCAGCTCCAGAAACAGGGCAACCAGCTGCCAGTACAGCAGCAATGTGGTTTTCCTGTCCCACTGTGTCCCTGCCAGCTCCCCCGTCCCCACATCCCTGCCCAGGGCTGGCTGTACCCCACCAGGCACCTGCCTGGGACACAGCTCCCCGGCAGGAACTCTGTGCTGGCTGCTGGGGCTGCAGCTGCTCTGGACCCTCGGCAGCCGTGCACAGCTCTCCCAGACACTGCTGCCACGGCACTGTGGGGAACCGCAGAGGCTCCGACCCCTTCACCCCAACCTGAGTAAAAACACTCGGGTGTCAGCCCCTGCAGACCTCCTGTCAGCCATGGCCACTGGCCTGGCTGCCTCAGGAGTGGCCTGGACACGCCAGGGCATCTCTTTCTTCTCCACTGGAAGAGAAGGGGCAAAGGTGAATTTTAATCTGACATTTGCAAAAAGTCAACTTTGTCAATAATATTTTGTAGAACTAGAAAAATCAATTTATGTTGAGTCTTCCTAAGAATTTTAACATTCATCATACACAAAGACCTGCTGTCGGAAAGTCTTTTTTCTTTTTTCTTTTTTTTTTTTTTTAATAGAGAGGAATTACTCTACCAATACAATCCATTCCTCTAACTCCAATGGATACATGGCTCTGCAGCTGCTGTTTCCTGATTGCATTTAGCAGATGCTATCAAAACAAAACTCCTATTTTCCCATTTATTTAGATTTTTAGTTACAGAAGGGGTAGAATTTAGCTGGCCAAAGGACTTGATTATATGTGATACTTGAAAATCCATTTTAATGTGCTTTGTTTTCCAGGAAGTATGCATTATCTATATCTGTACCTGCACATCTACCTATCTACATGTAAGAATGATAAAATGTCGTTGGAGATTGTGGTGAGATAACATTTTCCCAACACATACTGGAAACAAGACCACACTGCCAGTCACTGTTGGATATGAAGCCACAGGAGCATCTACTGCAGCTCAGACCAGACGAGGCCTAGTAAAGAAGCAGGGAGGGAAATATCCTTGTGTTTAGAATTTTTTTTTAATGTTAAGACTGGGAAAATGTTAAATTGATGGTTCAGTTGTTTCTTATGCCTTTTATAGAAGTTACTCTTTTGGGAATTCCCTAATGCCTGATTTCACTTGCTACTGCTCCTGTCTGCTTCATATGTATTCCTTGCTGATGCTGGCAGCAAGCTACACTGGTTGTTGAAGTAAAGTGGAAGGTTGAAAAGTTGTTTTATTTTCATTTGACATTTCAGAGGAAAGACAGGGACATTTTGGAAATTTCAAAATAGAATGCTAATGACTGCTTTGTAAATAAAAAGAAAATACATATTCTCCCACTATTGATTGACTTACAAAAAAGATTACAGATTTATATGGCACAAGACTAAAGAAGTTCAATAGCTGTCTTGATTTAATTCTCTATTGCCAAATTACAATTTGTTGTGCTTTGATCAGTGTAAAGAGTAGGGAGCACAGCTATTGACTTCATCCAGGCAACTAGATATAAATATAAAATCTCCAGTGTACAGACTAATCTTTGTGCAACTCAGAAACTACAGGAAGGCCTTATTCAAGTCCTAGCATGATTCCATTTGCCATATGGAGGGAATAGAATTTGATCTGGAAAGAGTAATTACTAAATAAACATTTAATTTATATATTAATAGCAATATGCAATGTAGGAATCAGAAGTGGTTAAAATTCTGAAAGAGAGAAAGGTATAGAAAATAGAAGTAGCAAGGAAGATAACAGTAAATGAAAAAAAATTAAGTCAGAAGGAGTATTTCAAGATGAAACAATGACTGCTTTCTTATCCTTTTATACTATTTGGTTATATCACATGGTATAAATAAGATTACATATTACAATGATGTGAAAATTTGTGGACAGAAATAGGGCAAGAGCTACAGTAACTTCTGTAGGACTCCCTGATTGTGTTCTGACTGGTCATTTAGTTAACTTTTTCCTAAGTTTATCTACTAAGATTAGTCATAAATACATTTAAAGTATTTAAAACATTTAAAGGCTATTTTACTATCTATTGTTCCAGCAGTATCTATTCTGTACCTTTTGTACTCTATTAAATGACATATTACAGGGCTTTAGAAGATAATAATCTGCTAAATGCAATAGTCAATGTCCAGGAAGAAATTAATAAAGTGTATCACTACTGAAAACAAAGAACAACGGGTTACTGGGAACTAGATGTTAGAAAAATTCTTAAGGAGAGAAGCTATTACCTACTGGCATGTAATAAACTCCTTAGCAGATAATGGCCTAGGGAGAAAAGGTCTCAGAATTATAACACTGTGATAAGATATGATTATTCAAAATAAAATAACTGCTTTCACTTTAAAGACTATCTGGAAAGGAAGTATCCTGAGGGAAAAAAAATGCACAATGACTGTTTCCAACCACCCATTTACAAAAATAATAATTTTATTTCTCAGTCTGTCGAAGCTATAAACAAAAGCCTATTGGGTAAAAAATCTTAGTTGAGAAAAGGAAATAATCACCAGCTAGACCTGGGGAGAGGTGTTACAGCTTAAAACTCAAAGCAAAGGCTTTGTACATTTACTGACTCCTGAGGGCAGAGATGGATTATTAAGTTAGAGTAATCTGGTGGGGTAAGTGTATATATATATACGCTTTGCATTTGTGCTGTGAAATATAATATGACTTAGGGATGATGCCTGTGATTTAAATTTGGAAGGAGAAGTACTGGTCTGGTTAAAAAGGAGAAAAGGAGAGAGGGGAGATGCAGAAAATGTGTGTGCGTGTGTCTGTGTGTGCGTGCGTGTATTTGTGTGTTTGCACATGTTCACACACACCGAGTGACAGAATGGGTAAGGCTGGAAGGGACCACAGTGGGTCACATCTGATCCAACCTCCTGCTCAAGCAGGGTCATCCCAGAGCACATGGCACAGGAATGCATCCACTTTGTTCCTGAGTATTTCCAGTGAGGGAGACTCCACAACCTCTCTGGACAACCTGTTCCAGTGCTCGTTCACCCGCACAGTAAAATGTTCTTCTTCATGTTCAGGTGGAACTTCCTGGGCATCAGTTTCTGCCCATTGCCTCTTGTCCTATTGCTTGGCCCCACTGAGCAGAGCCTGGCTCCATCCTCTGACACCCTCCCTTCAGGTACTGACAGACATTGATGAGGTCCCCTTGCAGTTGTCTGTTCTTGAGGCTGAACAGGCCCAGCTCCCTCAGCCTTTCCTCATAAGAGAGATGCTCCTGACCCTTCATCATCTTTGTCACCCTTTGCTGGACCTGCTCCATGTCTCTTTTGTCCTGAGGAGCCCAGAACTGGACACAGCATTCCAGATGTGGCCTCACCAGAGCTGAGCAGAGGGGCAGGATCACCTCCCTTGACCTTCTGGAACGCTCTTCCTAATGCACTCTAGGATACCACTGGCCTCTTGGCCACAGCGGCACTGCTGGCTCATGGACAGCTCATTGTCCACCAGGATGCCCAGGTCCTTCTCCACAGAGCTCCTTCCCAGCAGGTCAGCCCCCAGCCTGTGCTGGTGCAGGGGGTTATTCCTCCCCACGGGCAGGACCCTGCACTTGCTTTTGTTGAATTTAAAAATAATCCACTCTGCCCATCCCTCCCGCCTGTCAAGGCACACGTGCACATGTTCTTTTGAAAGCTGTTACACCTTTCCAAAGCAAGTGGGTCAGCTATAATGAAGTGCAGCAAGCTTTTGCATTTTAGTAAAGGAATAAAAAAATCCCTGACATCTTTCCATTTTCTTTTTCTTTCCATTATCATTTGCTTAGGTAATGAAGGCTTACTCTGATCAGAAATGTGTTGTAGGTTCAGAGGTGTCACCACTGTGAGAATAAAGACATAACTATAGATAAATTCAGGCTGGATGAAAATTACATAAAATGACAAGCCAGAGTGAGAATTGGCTGAGGAAATCAGAGATAGGTTGTACTGGGTAAATGCAGTGAGATGGAAACAATCAAGACAAAAACAATGACCCTCAAACCCGTTCCAGGAAATAAGGCAATCTAGGAATCGGCAGCAAAGCATCTTGCAAAGATATTGCAAACTATGCATCAAAGAGCTAAGGAAAAAATATTTTCCCAATCACATCCAGAAAGAGATATTTAATTGTATTAGAAAACAGTCAAAGCTGGCACTGAAATACTCTCAACAATAATTATTTAGTAAGTGATATGTATTTTATTATATTTTATGACAGTTAATACTGATATGTCTAAGTAGTCTGTCTCACATTTATTACTCATTATATATTCTGCATAATTCCAAAGTACAGGTTGCCAACAATTTGGGTAATGAAAATGGTTTTCTGGTTTTGTACACTGGGCATGATTTCCTACATGTAACAGATAAAAGAATATAACATATGCATATATTTCTGCCCAATGCAAGAAATTCATGCAGCCATAGAACTATCCATCCACAAAAAAACCACTACTAATCACAACCAAGTCAGACTAACTAAACTAAACTAAACTAATTTAGCTTTTACAGCTGTACACGCCACTAGGCTTGAAAGCTGTATTTGTTTGTTTTACTTTATCTTGGGGCACATAAAATTATGGTATTTGGCAGCACGGAATAAGGGACATTAAATCAGCTTTTATGCTGTTGTTAAGAAACCCATAGAGGATGGGATTCAAGCAGCAGGACATCATACCCAATAAATGGCATATGCAATATACTAATTTAAAATGCCTGTTGGAAATGAGAGTGGCATTAAAATCTGTCACAATGTGGAAAAGGTGAAGAGGCATCCAACTGAAGCCAAAAACCAGGATTAGGACTGTCAGTCTGCAAAAAACCCTCCTCGATCTTGTCTTAATTCTGATGATGGACTGGGATACTGTAATCATGTTCTGGATCTCTGTATTTTCTTCTGGTTTCATTTCAAAACAGATAGGGATCCCAGGGATGAATTTAGTGGAGGAAAAGAGCTGGCTTTTTTCTGTGTCAGAGGTTTCTGGGAGATCTCTGGAATGAGTATCCTGATGATGCCTTGAAATAGCTGGCATCACACTTGAAGTCTTTCTACTGTATCTTCTGTGATGCCTTCTGCCAAAGGCATGGCTCCACCTGGAATATCTGGAGGGTTGCACCTGCGTACCAGTGCTCTTAGAGGGGTGAAGAGTCAGGTTTATCATCTCCTTTTCTTCGAACTTGTTTTCCTTGTTTGACAGCCTCGCGCCTATGCTCCTGCAGACACTGGTGTGACTGGCGGTCAGGCAGGCCAGCGGCAGGATGTACTGCATGAACAGTAAGGCTATCGTGAAGGCAATCCTGTAGGAGTCGGAAGGCCATGACTCGATGCACAACAGCCTGTTCTCCAGTCCCTCTAAATTCAGAGTTTTGCTGAGGTCCACGGTTTTATGGAAAACTGGCAGAGGGGAGCAAATTGTGAAGCCAAAGGCCCAAATGATCACTATTAAGAAATAGCCTTGTTTTGCTGTGAGATTGCTCGAGAGGGGATACTTTATCATACGGTACCTGACTGCAGCGATAGATATTAACATCAGAGTTGAAACTAGGACTGATGCACACTGGAGGAAGGGCATTACATGGCACATGACAGTGCCAAACATCCACTGGTCAAGCAGGACGGATGTCAGTGTGAAAGGTGAACAAAACAGCACAACCAAGATGTCAGAAAAGGCCAAGTTTCCAATGAGAATGTTTATTACTGTCTTCTGCTTGCACTTTAGTAGGGCTGTTAGTATAAGTAGATTTCCCACAAAGCCAGCCAGACTTATAAGTGTGTACAGCCCAATAAGAAAGTACTGCATGTCATCAACACTACTCTTATAGTCTTCCCAAGCAGAAAAATTCTTTGTTGTAGCAGAGGCGTTCTTGGTATGTGTCCTGTTGTTACGGTCTTTGAGTCCTAAATCCATTTTACAGTCCTGCTTAGAATGAGAAAGGCATTAATTAGCATGTGAAGACATGATGATACTGCTGTTAATCAGAATATAAAAGTACATAAATTTACCTTGTATCACCTCAATGCGAATAAATTACTAATGATCTTGTTCTACTGTGAGGCAGATCCTGCATAACTTCAGGTCAATATGAATTAGCTAAGTAGGTTTTATCATTTGGTGTTCAGCACACCGAGGCCTCCTACCTAGGTGCTCATGTGGGAGAATGGCAATCTAAAGGTCTGCATTATGATGTTGCCTTTTAGCTATGCTTTGCTACAGAACATATTGTCAGGCTTTCCACGAGGGAACAGTTAGCTAAAAAAGCAATACACCTCGAGTCGGTGAGATTACTCATGTGAATAACAGCCCATCGAGATGAGTAAGGAAATTACAGTCACCATCTGGGCAGATGCCTAATCATTATATCATTACAAATGATAAAGAAGGCACCTGAAAATACATATGCTAACAACTGCAGTAGTATTTCTTACCTTGCTAGTAGAGAACTAACACAAAATAGGTGAGAGCTTTCAAAAAGGATCAGGAAATACACTGTCAGTGATCCAAGCTGGAATTCCTAATGTGGTGTGTATAGAAAACACCTTCTATGCAATGCTGAATATAGTTTAACTGCCGCTCAAGCAGAAAGGAAAACTACCTACAAAACACCTAAAGTAACTGGATGTAGTACAGAGAGGACAGTGTTAACTGGAAGCAAACTCCACACAGCCATTTGAAAATTCAGTGAACTGCTACTTGTTCAGCACAGAACCACCTAGTGTTAAACCCAGCTCAGCACAAAATTATTCTGCCTACTCAATCTTCACATATTAGTCTTCACTTTAGAACAAGCGGAAAGACATGAGAATTCAGTTTAAACCTCAATTTATCTTAAACACCTGCATGTACTAGCATTTCAAAGTCAAAATTCCCCAGAGTGCCAATGTCCTGTACAAAATCGCTTGATGTTTAGAAATCTTACCTAAGAGAAAACAAAAAAGATGTACAAACTCAAAGCATACATAAATAGAGCAGAAAGCTAAATCTGTCACCTAAATAAGACAGGCCTCTTCAAGACTGTAGGAATCCTCAGTGAGCTGTACCATGCTGACACCTTCAAAGTGCAGTATTATTTTGTTCCCTCTACACATTCAGATGTGCTCCTTCCTTCATATCATCCTACTGTTATGGTTTGAGCCAAACCATAAAACAACCTGAGAATACTTGCTAACTGTATTGTGATGGGAAAGTACTTCAAGTAAGAGTAGAAATATATATATATATATCTCAAGATCTTGCAGGTAATGTGTTGGAAAGAGGTGAAAAGAAGTCAGACTTGCCAATTTCCCTCAATGTTAGAGTGCTTTTTAACAGCTAAAATAGAATTAAGAATTGCCTACATCAATTTAGATAACCTAAATATTATAATTGTGTGCCTATGAGCAGAGAGGCATTAATGCATACTATTTTTGTTCAGTTTTTGCTAGTCTTTAATGAAATGCTAGAAAACCATATAATAGACAAGCAATGCTATCTGAGACTACCTTTGCCTCTAGACCAAGTTTAAAGGAGCAGACTAGAGATTCTGTAAGTGATCTATCTCTCTAATTCTATACTGATATTACCAGAAGTTTTCATTTTGGTGTACTTCTTTTTATACAACTCTTAGCTGATAAAGTAAATAGTTTTTTACTTTTTTTTTCTGAGCCAATTTCTGAGTTGCTAGCAACCAACTGAAAATGGTATGACCTGTGCACCACAGTGACTTCCAAAATCTGCTGAAATTTCTTTCTATTCCCAAAACTGACTCTACATAACTTTGGCACCTGTGCCCTGGATAAGGTAACATAATGCTAAGAATAGGGCCAAGGCACAAAATCTTATGTACTGTTATACTGTAACATGTTTAATAAATTAACGTTTACTGAGTTCTTCTTGAAGTTTTAAGAGAAAGATTGTTGCCAAGTTCTGTGGATTTCTACACCTCCACATAAAGCTCTTGCAGTATGGATTTAGCAGAAGGGTTCATTGTGATTTTAATAGAATTCTTTAAAAACAAAAAGTGAATGTTCAGGTTTTCTGAAGCAGACATATTTTGTTGAGATGCATCAATACTGAAGAAGTTTAGCAGGAGTGCCTCTGAAGTCCAGCATGGGCTTGCCAGCTCCCTTCTTATTGTGCTATGTCTGCCTTCTGCCTTGGGTGAGAGATAAAATGAGCTCTTCCTTACCACGTGTCCTCATTTCCATGAGGAAGGAGCACTGGAAGAAGTCACAACATGAGCTGTTCAGACCCTGGCTGGACACTCATGGCACCACAAAAGTCCGAGGTTCACAGAAACCCCTTCTGCACCATCTTGCAGTCACAGTTCCAGAGTGACAGAAAGACAGAGAGGGAAGGAATAACAGTATAATCTGCTGGTTTCAACAGAGAACTGGTGTGCCGACAAGTTCCTTTTGCAAAATGCCCGAAGAGAATTTTATTTTCATTTTGGATGTGTAAAATGAAAACACTCTTTCCCCCCCTAATTTCAAAACATGCCAAGTCGATCTCTTGCTCTCTGAGCTTTCTCTCCTGCTCAAAAAGAAACCAATTACTGTCAGTCTGAGTGCCAGTGGCAGTAAAGATGCAAACAGAAGTTTTCCTCCCATATCATTGATCTCTAGTCCCCAAACTCATCTTAGCATGCCACTGATTTCCCAGGGCTGTGTGCACTTACTGGTATTTATCTTCCTGCTTTGTTTTAACAGCTGCTTCTGTTCTCGGAGGTTCGGTCACCCTCCCTCATGTTGGTTGGTCAATCCCGGTGCAGCACGTGGCCATAAACTTTCAGGGAAATTGAAATTCCTGAAAATCCCACTATGGAAAACAGAATTAAATAATACAGCCTCTTTCCAAACCTTCTCATATTTGAAGTGTATTTCTAAACTAAATGCACTGTCGTGCCAGGGTGCTCTAGCACCCGTTTTCAAAGCTCAGATTTAGTCAATCTGAAGGTACCTGGTGGAGGTTTTCTAGCTGTAAGCTCCAAAAGTCGGATCACTTTCATCTCCTGCATCTATCAGTCACGCGAATGAGGTCCCCGTTCTGTAATGCTGGTCTGCACACCGCGCATTCCTGCCTGTGCTGAGCTACACCTGTGTGAGCTCACACCCGTGAGCTCTGTGTGGGTTTGCACTGGTCTCCCTTAGTTTCAGTGGAATGCTTGAGGCAGGAGGCTGGGCTGCACAAGGCAGTAGAGACTGCAGTGTTGTGGCAGGATCCAAGGTAGATTTGAATATTTTATTGTAAGAGCTAAATTATTGCAGTTAACATTTAGCTGAGTTAGAGGCACCAGATAACCCATGCTAATTTAACATGTTTAATATCTCGTACTTAACATCATTTTTTCACTTAAAGCTATCACTTAAATTACAAAATCCCCAGATCGTAATTTAGGACAGTTAATAGGCTGGATATTTCTATTTCTCTATATAGTTAAAGGGAAATTTTCAAGAACACAAAAGTTAGGCAGGCAACCGTCATCCTCTAATGGCAATTATTTTTTCAGGAAATGTTCCTTCAATTAGATGAGATACTTATATTAAGGTTTATTCATGGATAAGAGCTTATATCCCACAATATTAATACCTATTATCTCTGACTGGCTGGTCCTTGTATAGTCCAGTCAGTTCAATCCTTGTAACAGGGCAATTAATCTTTATAGCTGTGAACGATTTACAGTCTTGGGTGACCTTTTTCTATGTTAAAAGAAGAAAAAAACAGCCAAAAAATCCCCACAAAAAGTCCCCCCCAAAACCCCAAAAGCTCCCAAACCCCATGGTGAACACATACAGGGAGGAAGCAAAATGTGTAAATTCCTAAGAAGGACAACCTTTCTGCCCTCATAATACTAGAGCAGTATCAAGACTGCATAGGAAAAAAGTCAGAGAAGGTTTTTAAACATCTACACAAATATAAGTAGTTAATATGAGTGGCTGTTACTACACGACCCCCAAAGCTTTTGGAAAGCACTGAGTTGTGTTGTTACAACCTGAGAAATAATGCCCTCACATGAATACAGACTGAGAGAACATCCGAGACAAAATCTGAAACCACTGAAGTGTTGCATTCACAACACAAGCTGAAGATGAAAAGCTCCTGATTCTGATGTTCCTGTTCATAATGTGCAACAGGAAAAACTAGCCTGAGAACCTGGGAGAACTCAACAGATTGAAATTACTTCAAAAGTCCAGAAAGAAGGATTTTTGTACACATTAATGGTATGCCTATTTCTGTGCCTCACCCAAGGAACTGCAACATTATCCTGGAAAACAAGAATACAACTTTCCAACTTATGCAAAAGCCAACTAATGAGATTGTATGTCCAGCTCCAAGGAAATACTATGGAACATAATTGGCTATTTGCTGGCCAGAACAGAAAACCTGAAACGCATGGCTACATTTCTTTTTCCAGGAAGCACAGCAGCTCCTGGCTCGCGAAGGCAAAAGAACCAAACCACCCCAAAACGGGAACGACTGTTATTTTTGCCCTTCTACGCCTCCCTTGGGAACCACTCTGCACGCCCGCACCGCCCCGTGCCCGAAACCGCGCACCCGCTCTTAGCCCGAGCCCCGGGCGCGCCGCGGCCGCCGCGACACCGCCACCCCCCTGAGCTGGTGCGCTCCCCCCATCCCCGAGCACCTGGTGCCA
>VYXC01012608.1:62720-119504 GCA_013397175.1 Platysteira castanea | reverse complement strand
CCGAGGGCCGGGCTCCGGGGCTGGGGGTGCCGCCGTCGCTGCCGTAGTCGCCGCCCGCTCGGCGGGGCCGGGGCTGCAGCGCGGGCGCATTTCGGGAGGCCGCTCCAGGCGGCCCTGGAGCCCGGTATTTCAGCGCTGCACGGTGTGACAGTTAGAGTTTCCATGGAAATGCAGCGAGACGATAAATAACCCCCGCGCTCGGCGGTGCTTACGGGATGCTCTGAGTGCCTCACCCGGCGCTCAGGGCACGGCATTTTGCAAAGGTGAAACGCTCTGCGAGTCTCAGGACGCAGGGAGGTGCGAGCGCAGACAGGCAATCACAGAACGCTGATCAGAGCTGCTCTCGCTTCGGCTGGAGAGGAGCTACGGAGGTTTTTATCCATGCTGCTCGAACACCTTTTAGTTTTTATTTTAGAACAGGTGGGAGGCGATGGATTTCCCCCAGTTTTCCTTGCTGAGCTGAGTTCGGTTCTTACAGAGCAAAATATCTGAAGGGTGGTTTTAATTTTATCTGAACAATCAGTGGGAAAGCAGGGCATTTTCTTGTGTGAACAATATTGTAAAGCCTGAAAATTGTTGGGTATGTCATTGTGCAAAGCATGAAAAGACAAACTCTGCTGCTCTCACCAGCTGTTTTCCTCTAGCACAAGAAGAGTCATTGATCATAGTCCTATTACAGAGCTACCAGAGAACTCAGTGACATGCAGGTCCCTGGGAGCACAAGTGGCAGAATCTGACACAGAAATGTAATGACTTTCCCATGTGCCAAGGTTCTACTTTGACAGTTGATACTAACACAGCACTTCAGAAAAGCTGTGCGTATAATTAGCCTGTGAAAGACTGTACCACACAAAGACAAAACAACTGGATCAATCATACTGTAAAATAACCTTCGAAAAGTCCAGGTAATTTCCTTATTTACCTTGGGTATTGGGAAAATACTCATTGAGTGATCCAGGAACAAATAATCTTCATCTTCAGCGGATGAGCTTAGATGGCAAAGAAGATTTCATCCTATCGTCTTTTGAAGATTTCATCCCATCTTCTTTTGCCTGCTTCTGCATAATTCACCACCCACTGCTGGTGAATCACTGCATGTGCAAGTGGAGCACAGGGAGCTGCCAGGTGGAAGTGACGTGCCAATGCATCTCATCGTATTAGCACAACTCTCCTGTTAGTCACAATGGAGAACAGAATTAATCCTTTTTTAGGTCTGAGCAGCTGTTCTTAGTATTTTTGACCCACATCTTCCCACCTAACACTGATGGTTTCAAAGCCTTTCACACAAACTTTTGACCTGTAGATACAAACTCACTATGGTTCTAACACATGATGGAGGTGATTAAGAATTTTCCCACTTCTCTTGTTCCAGGAGAGCTCCCCACATTGCTGGCCCCACTGCTTGAAGTGGAAGGTCCCTTCTGGAAAGAGTGAAGTTTTAAAGACACTACATCTTTCTATGGAAACTGCTGGCTACAGCAGATTGATATTGTTTTTAAAAAGAAATCTAAATTTGCTGGCAGAGCCCAGTGGGAAATTAAAGTTTCTTACATTGCACAGCTGTGATATATGTGGGATGCCACTGTACCTTCGTAAAGGTACAAACAGCCTACCATCACGTTAAACCATTTCTAAGGTGGGAGGTCACCTACTACAGTTTCCCAAGCAGCCTCCAGAAAATACATGCTTCATAGCAGGAGCAGTCAGTAAGACAAGTATTCCTTCCTCAAAGCAATTTTCTCTAAGAATAAAACATGGTACTTTTTTTGCTGGTTGTCTTATTTCAGGAGGGTTCATAAGCCAGTAATGTATCGGCAGGTGTGAGATTGTTTGTTTATTTCCCACAGACCTGTAAATAACACCAGATTTCTCTCAACTGTGTTTTTACATTTGATCCCTGACACTTGCGCAGATCAGAGACAATTAATATTCAGAGCTTTATAATTTTTTTTCCTTTTCACTGTTTGTGTACCTCTGTCTTGCCAGTAATAGTACTGAATAATAAAATCAGTAATCTAGAGATAGAAAAGTTATGGACATTAGAGCTATCAAATGTCAGGAGTGACAGCAGATCATAGTACAAGTTCCCTAGAAACCAGCCACCACAGGGTTGTTGAAACCATGGAGGAGTCCTTGAGGAAGTAAGAAATGGTGATGATGAAAGAGACCTCCTCTGGAGGAGCTGGGGAAGAAAAGTGGTGCATCAGAGAGAGAAGGCTGGGATTTCTGAGCCAGAAGGACACAACAGAAGGACACAATACATGAGAAGACTGTGGCTATATGAATACAAATTAGTTTTGTCATGTTTCTTACCACAGTCCCAAATGTATTTTTTTGGGAGAATCATTGAAATATCTTAGAAAATTCAGCCTCTAAAGGCAAACTGTGGAAGATATGAAGACTCAAAACTCCAAGGAAGTCCATGAGAGCTGATAAATGCCATAAAACCAGAGGTCTAAAGCACCTAATGTCCAATTCCACTGCATACAGTCAATCGTCTTGAGTCAAAGTTTGCCATGAGACAAAGTCTAATGTTATTGTCTGCTACCAACAGAGCACCTATTCATGGGCAAAACAGTGTCAATGGTAGGACATAACTACAACAGAATTTGAGAGATTTTGTGACATACATATAAAGCATTTCTGTTGGTTAAAATTCTTCACCCAACCACTTCATGTCCAGAAAAATTCTATTAAAACACTATTAAAAATACCACTAATGTGTGGCTTCTGTATGGTCCATCTCTTCCACAGGTTCTTAGCTTGCATAAAGCAGCAAGCCTTGGACTTCTGGAAAGGTGGCAATGGTTGAGATGTCTTTGCAATGAAAGGCAGGACACCTGATGGTTAGCTAATAAAATACTTCCAAGGGTGAGCCTGTAATTAGTAAATTCTGTTTCCTAATGTGTCATCACACTTTTTGGCTGGTGTTATACACATTGACTTGACTGGATGATCATGTATGGGACGTAGTCTTGCTTCATCTAAAGCCAGATGAGAGCTTGTGAATGAGCACAGGGGAGTTTGAATCCTGAATGGACACGGTGGGGTGGCTATGGCAGAAAACATGACTTAGTGTTTTAACCACAATATAGCCATAATTTAAGTTATGGCTCAAGCAGCCTTTAAGCAATATTTCATGTGATCAGGATAGATTTACACTAGTCAGCTTGGCTGTATTGGTGAAAATGGACCTGCAGCAGCAAGACTGTCAGCAGAGATTAACCACATAATCATTCATGCAGCTTCTTTGCGTTTGTGACATTAACAGTCAAATGAAGTGTTGTTATGTTTTGTGTCAGATGCAGTTATGTCAGAATAAACATGTTCTTAGCCAAAGAGAGAATTTGCTGCAATTCAAATTATACTCAACAGCAAAAGGTCTATTTAGCCTACTGATGACAGACTTTTGCCCAAGGACCATGAGTTCCCTTATCTTAGAACAGAATAATGTGAAATGCAAATATTTCAATGGCATTGTTCATTACCAGAAGATAAAAACCAATTAAAAAAAAAGTTTAAAACCCTTCACAGAGTGTTTACATTCATATTCATAGTGGTGACTGCTGTTTGTTTTATACAGAACAGAAGATACAAATGACCCTCCTGGTGTTCTTTCACATACTGGATTTTAAGTTTTAAGGAGGGATTGCATTGCCTGAACACACGGCAATACATTGCAATGAAAGCAACAGCCTCAGTTTATGAAATCTTTTCTATTTTTGAGTTTTGCAGTGAGAAAGAATTTTAATGGATTTATGTCTTTTTTCTACATGTTTTTCGAAAACATCTCATTCCCTTCTCAATGCTTTTGCTTCTCAGCATTTCTGTGTTCTTTTACTCAGGCTATTCTATTTCCTTCATTGAAATACTTGTGTTCTGTTTATTGTACTTACTCTCTTTTTTTGCAATGTCATGCCTTCAAACAAATAAAGATATGCACACAAACAAAAAGTCTTCCAGTCCAGGGTACCTTTGATGTACTGAAAAATTTATTTCCTGGAAGAGGATAATCTTTAAGACAGTGGTTATCTTTCTACTCCAGTGTTCTCATGTCCTGACAGTCATCATCAATAAAGTAAGAGTTATGAGGAATTACTTGACATCTTTGTGAGCTTGGAGCTCCAGATGGAGACTCTCAGCTTGGTGTTGAGACTGGAGATGCACAGAATAGCCAGGACCTGCTAATGCCCGATTTTCCTACAGAGCATACCTGATGCACAATGTGTATTTTATACAGCTATAACAGAGTTCGAAAAGAGTCAGTATCTGTTTATTAGAGTGATTATTTTTTAGTGTGTATGAGTGCTCACATGTATGTGAAATGCTTCAGAGAAGAGTCGTATAGCTCCAACTGATTTAGTCATCTGAGGTGGGCACACAACAGTACAGTGAAGCAGAAGGCTTGCAGCAAGGCTTGGGTTATAGCATGTGTGCACATACATATGTATATATATGTATACATGTATGTATTTATGTAAATACATTTATATGTAGCACGTGTTTGAAAGACTTAGGGACCAAGGCATTCCTTTCCATTGCTCCACTACACTGTTCAAAGCCTGACCTTGCATCTGTCTGCAGTGTGAATAACGCTATGGATATTTGTTGTTAGCACTGTGAGTTCAGGTAAATGAGTGACACCTAGACTCTGATTTCAATCTTTTATAGGTAGTTATTATATTTGCATGGTGTAACAGCGGCATTGTGAGGTTTGCTTTGCCAATGTTTATGCAAATTTGAAATTCATGTATGTATTAACCATTAGAGAGTGAAGTATTATGAATCACTTCATTTGCTGCTGAAATGGAGATCCTCATTACTAATGACAAACTGGAGGAGAAAGAAGATCATATGTATCAAAAATTCAGAAATTTCTGAAGAATTGGCATTTTGCTAAGATAGTAAATGAATGGCTCTGTGGTATATTAATCTATTTAAAACAGAATAGGATGGTGAGAAACAAAGGCAAAATTCATAACTCCCTACAGCCCTGTCTTTCCAGGCTCAACAGCACTCTTGCCTCCCGACTGTTCTATATTCCCACCCCTCTGAGTGGTGCAGGGGGACAGGGAATGGGAGTCCTGGTCAGCTCAACACACATTGTCTCTGCCCCTCCTTTTTCCCCGTGATGTTTCCCTGCTCCAGGCTGGGTCCTTCCCATGGGTTGCAGTCCTTCAGGAACAGACTGCTCCTGTGTGGACTCCCCTCCGAGGACCACAGCATGGGTATCTGCTCCACTGTGGTCCTGCATGGGCTGCAGGGGAGCAGCTTGTGTCACCATGGTTCTCACCACAGGCGGTGGGGGAGGAATCTTTGCTCTGGCCAGCAGTGGGTCCATTTTGGAGCCAGATGAAAATGGTTCTGTTCAACATGGGCATAGTCTTCTCACAGAAGCCACCCCTGTAGCTCCCCAACTTGCCATGTAAACTGAAGGCTTTTATTCTGAACTGGTCCTAAAAATGTATCTCTGCCTTGGATACCTGTTGGATACCTTGGATACAATAGTTCTGTATCACAGAATGCTTATTTTAATTTTTTTAATAGCCGTCTCGATCACATGGATAAGAATATTACAGGGAAGTAGTGGGAACATCCTGGCATAACGAAAAAAGGCTTTTTCTCTGCCTAGCAATACATCTATTGCCCTTAAAAATATCTATATTGGACAACTTTTTTTTTTTTTTTTTTTTTTTTTTTTTTTTTTTTTTTTTTTGTAGTGTGGATGAATCATTTCACATCCACAGAGCGGTCTCTGTGGTACATGTCCAAGATTGTCACTGCTTCAGACAGAAATATACCCTTTATGAGACCTTCAGCTTGGATCCCTGCCTGAGTGTACCTACCTTTGCTCTGCTTAGTCGAAGACAGACACATGCTAATGACCCACATAGGACTGAAGTTTGTAAGAGGCATTATACACAGCCTGCACTTCCCTTCTGGCTGCTGCTCTTAGAATGTCAGCAGCACCACAGCTACTGGTTTATAGCAACCTTGCAGTGTGCCTGCAGTTTTCCTTCTTACATCAAGGACTGTAATTATGATGCAGTTGAGCTGAGCTCCTGTAAATACAGTGTAAACATCAGCCTTATTCTGGGTTCTGAAATCTTCCTGTGTGGCTCCTTCTACAAAAACTATTACAATCATTTACTATATGCAGCTGATTTTTTAGCTATAATTAACCTGGTTTCTCAATAGAGAGCTATTCATGACACAACAGTGTTGCCATGTAATAAGTGCATGCCTGAAGGTAAGAATGTAAGAGCATGCAACTCCTTACACAGGAAAATTTAATCTCGAGCCTTGGAAGAATTAGGGAACTTCTGTTTTCCAAGAAATCCAAACTCCTGTTGAAGTCTGGAGGTTTTGTCAAGGCATTTTCGAAGTGTTGCTTACGTTTGTCTGGGTAACTTCTGGCAGACTTCCCAACTTACTGTCTTTTACGCCCATTGAAGTAGATCAGTGCAGTGCTTTTTGCGTGAGACAGCAAGGTGTTTCAGCAACTTGACATTTCTCATTGTTCTGGTCATGGCTATTCATGATAAGTGCAGACCAGAAGCTAGCTGTACTGGTTTAAAAAGCCAAACCCAAACTTTGTAATCTGCTCCTTATGCTTAAAATCTGTTTCTCTTGCCCTTTTCAAGAGTTTCTATTTCCATCTTTAGTTTGGCCACAAGATGGCAATAACTCGCAGACAAAATGAAACAGGCAGACCGATTTGAAACTGTCTCCCTTTCTGAGCTTTTCCCTGCGCTCTCCCCCCAGCCCCCCTCTTTTGTTTCAATATTTAATTGCATTTCTTTCGGAATTACTAGGCAACCCACCCCCAGATGTGCAGTTTAAAGGTGATGTGCTTGCAGTGTGATTTTCAGGATCTACTCCGTAGAGCACCATCATGTGATACTGGGGTAAGGTGGAGTTCAGCTTTAAGGGGGAGTCTCCAGCCTTCTACCCAATCTTCAGGATCCGACTGGAGGAATACCAAAGGATCCTTCTCCTTTCCTTACTTCTTCTCCGTCCAGTGTCCTGGGCCAGCCCCTGAGCAGACCAAAGACAGGCAGAGCAGTTGCAAGGTGAGTTTCCCCTGTGGTTGCTTTTCCGTGACTGGGTGATTGTGTGCCAGTTACGCTGGTGTTTGCTTGCTGTCTTAGGTGCAGGTGACAAAATCCAAGGGAGGGTTAAGCTCCAGATAGAACTTCAGAGCATCTGGGTGAACCATCAGCTTGGGCAGACAGCTTTTTGTGCTCACTTTTGAACAGCTCTGATAGTTTTACTGCACATTTCCATTCACCTCACAGCACATTATTTCATCCTTTCTGTCTCTTGGTGCTAAACTTTTGACCAAATTTCTCACAGAGAGTCGGGAGGATGTGCTTGGTAGGGGAGACTGTGGAATCACCCAGAGGGGTCTGCAGAGCTATGGGTTTTCCCCACCCCAAGCCGGCACTCAGAGTGGGGAGGTATCTCCTTCCTGACTTGGGAGCTGGGGATTTAGGAGACAAGGAACAGTGCAGCTATTCAGGAGATTGAACTTCATGCCCCCCTATTGTCTGGTCCATTTTGCAGAAGGACAGGAAAGAAGGACTCCATGTCACTTGTCAGCAGTGCTGTGTTTCTGAGCTGGTTCCTAGATATGCTCTGAGGTTGCATCTCTGCTATGTGAAGGATGAGGGAAGAAGGAGCAGTAGCATTTTCTGGTTATGAGTTTGATATTTAATAAATAAAGAGCAGAGCTTGGCTAAGGGAGTAGAAAAACCAAGAGCACGAAACCCCGGACACCTTACTGCTGGGGGTAGTTTGGTCCCGGCTGGTGAAAGAACCTGCCCAGTTCCTCCTTGCAGGACATGGCCCTTTGCCTGCTCCTGCCATCATTCCATCAAGTCACAGGGCTGGAGTGCCCACCTCGTGCTATACAAGTGATGGTGGAGTTCATGATTAAATCCAGATGTTGATTTTCAGACTATGACAAAGTTACAATGTGGGAATTGAGGAACCCTGGCTCTCCACATCACCCACACACTTTCTGTTAGGATAAAGCAACTATTTTTGGCATCATAGAAGGGATGCTTCAAAGGACCTTGGGGGTGGACATTTCTTTACTGGACCCTAAAGCAGATTTGGTGGGATAGGAGATCCGATAAATTTAGTTAGCAGAGGCAGAAGGTCTGAGAGAGAATACTCAGGTGCACACCTAGCTAGCTTGAAAATCAGAGTAGTCAAACCTCAGACAGGGATGCCTTTTGTCTGAAATCCTTGCTGTTAACTCTCACAGTAAAATATCACTCAGAGACAAGCTACATTGCCTGTCACAGTTTCCTGTAGCCTTGTGGTGATTAGAAAGAGCCGGCAGAGCCAGCTGAGGTGAGCTCCTGACAGCAGCGAGAAGGCATGGCATTGGCATGCTCATCCTTTGGCTGACCCTCAGGAGGAGCTGGAGCTGCAAGCCCAGCCCTCACAGGCTGGCTCTGCCCTAGGGAGGAGGCAGCCCTCGCTCTGGTCCCCAGCGTGTGGCTGGTTAAAAGGGTGTCTGTCACCAGTAAGAGACAATTCTTCTCCAGAGACTTACACGGTACAGAGATTTATATCGAATATCATTTAAGAACAAAAGCTCACCTATTCAGAGTAACTTTTAATGAAGTATGTTTTAGTGGGCAATGTTTTTACAGCTTTTGTGATAAATGCCATATGAAGTTGGGTTTGAAACCCAGTTGTGTGAATTTTAAGCGGCATTACTTTCATTACCATAACCTAAGGTTAAATGAGCAATATGTTTACCTCATGGGAGTAGGCAGAGAGAAGATTCCAGATTCAGTGCAGAATGCAGTGCCACTAATGGTGCCCAGATTCAGTGACCTAATGGCAAGTTGAAGTAAAGGTGTGTCAGGTTGTTGATTAATTGTTTTTTAATTGTTTATCACTTACTTTGATTTTATTTTTTAATTTGCCTTCTCAACACATATGCTTGAGTTTCGGATTTTTAAAATCCAAGGCCTTGCCAAGGGGTGATTATTTAAGAATGCCCGTTTCCCTTGCATGGCTAAAGAAATTTTCTGCAGTGTTTAAAATTTGCCCTTTTTTGTCCTTTGTCTTGTTTTCTTCTTTCTTTGCTGCACAGCCCTGCTAGCTAAGGTTAAGATGTTCAGAGTTCCTGATTTACCTTTGACTCTGTGCCAATGCTACTGAGGGCACTTGGCCGCTCAACATCAAGTGTATGCGTTACAGAAAAAAAAAAAAAAAAAGCAGCAATTGAGTCATTTTTCCACCCGTCACATTAGTCAGATGGGCTTTCCCCCCCTCCTCATGTGACGCCTAGATATAATTTCACTTAGAGCAGTTCGAGAAAGCAGACGTTTGCAGATCAAACTTGTGAAAAGGAGACGTAAAACATAAAGTGAAGGCTACGCTGGTGGAAGGCTGAAATTGCTTCCCGGCTCGCTATTTCGTGCGACTTGTGCCGAGGGGAACGGGACGGGCGGGGCTCGTGTCCCCGCTTGCCGCCCTGCGCCTCGGTCCCGCCTGCTGCCTGCTTGCCGCANCCGCGGGACACGGGCGCGCCGCCGCTCCGCCCGGGGCAGGCGCCGTGCCCGGCCGTGACCGGCCCTGCTGCTTCCCTTCTCCGCAGGTGCTGCGAGGGAGATGCGGCGCTGAGGAGCGGGCTCGGCCCGGGGTGCGCTGCGGGGCTGACGGGCGCGCTCTGAACTCGGAGCGGTCTGGATGAACGCGGCGGCGGCGAAGGTCGGCGGCGAGTTGGAAACAACATGAATACCTCGGTTTTCGCCCCACTGGGAAATATTTCCGGCCACCTGAATTTTTCGGAGATGAACTCGCAGATCTTACAGTTTGAAGACGAAGATTGCCATGTGCCTTTGGCCATGGTCTTCACTTTGGCCTTGGCTTACGGGACTGTGATAATTCTGGGAGTCTCTGGGAATCTGGCCTTGATTGTCATTATTTTGAAACAAAAGGAGATGCGCAATGTTACCAACATCCTCATTGTCAACCTATCGTTTTCTGATCTCCTAGTGACCATCATGTGTCTTCCCTTTACGTTTGTGTACACTTTAATGGACCACTGGATTTTTGGGGAGGCCATGTGCAAGTTGAACCCTTTTGTGCAATGTGCCTCTATCACCGTCTCGGTCTTTTCTTTAGTCCTCATTGCTATTGAGCGCCATCAGCTGATCATCAATCCCCGTGGCTGGAGGCCGAACAACAGACATGCCTACATGGGGATTGCTGCCATATGGATCTTAGCCACAGCTTCCTCTTTGCCTTTCCTCATCTACCATGTATTAACAGATGAGCCCTTCAGAAATGTAACATTTGATGAATATAAGGACAAATATGTGTGCCTGGACCTGTTCCCCTTGGACACTGCCAGGCTTTCTTATACCACAACGCTTTTGGTGATTCAGTATTTTGGACCGCTTTGTTTTATATTTATTTGCTACTTGAAGGTAAGATAGAACCCTCTTGCAGTACATACTTCCTTCTATCTGATGTTTGTTTATCCTTGCAAAGATGACAGTGGTAGGTTAACTCATCCCATGTGTTTCTCTTTGTTGAATTTCCTGCAGATATACATACGGTTAAAAAAAAGGAACAACATGATGGACAAGATGAGAGACAGTAAGTACAGATCCTCTGAAACCAAAAGGATCAACATCATGCTGATATCAATAGTGGTCGCATTTGCAGTTTGCTGGCTGCCTCTCACCATCTTCAATATCGTGTTTGATTGGAATCATGAAATTCTGCCTGTTGCTACCTGCAGCCACAACCTGTTGTTCCTGATTTGCCACCTCACTGCCATGATCTCTACCTGTGTGAATCCCATCTTCTACGGGTTTCTCAATAAGAACTTCCAAAGGGACCTGCAGGTTTTTTTTCAGTTTTGTCATTTCCACTCCCGTGAGGAGGATTATGAGACTATAGCCATGTCCACCATGCACACAGATGTTTCAAAAACCTCTTTAAAGCAGGCAAGCCCCGTCACATTTAAAAAATTAAATAGCGATGACGATGAAAAAATATAAAGAAGTAATAAAAAATTCTACACCAAACTGCAAGAAGTGTGATTGCAGGTGAAGTGTGTCCAAGGACAAGCACAATTACATAACAAGTACAAAAAGGGTAATGTTTTTCTTCCTTTTCCAAGGAACTTTGATTGTTGTCACTTTGAAATTATGCGCTGTGCATT
This sequence comes from Platysteira castanea, assembly GCA_013397175.1. Lineage (NCBI taxonomy): Eukaryota > Metazoa > Chordata > Aves > Passeriformes > Platysteira > Platysteira castanea. Next base: position 108,304 of record VYXC01012608.1, on the reverse strand, counting down.
TTTGCCCCTTTTACTGCTTTAATGTTCACAGAAGTTTTATCTGAATTTTATTATAAGACATAGTCAGACCTGCTACTACCTATGGTTTTCATCAGCCATTTTTGTTCCATTTTCTTTGTACAGTTCTGAACTTTAGCACAAAGGTTTATTTATTGATTTTTTTCAAAGAAGTAGTTTTCAGGGGTGTTCATTTAAGACCATTAGAAACAATATGAACCACAGGGACACTGTCATTACAGAGGATATCCACCAAAGAATAAAATTAGGAAATTCTGATTTGAAGAGGACTTTTGGGTTTTTTTAATTCATCTGTTGATCAATGTTAAAATCCTGTAAAATCAGTGTAGGTGTGCAAAAAAACGGAATTCTGTGAAACCTGTAGAATATGTTTAAATGGGGACATACAGTTGTCTCATTCACAGAGGCAATTTGGACTGTAATCACTCAGTTTCAAAGAGAGGATTAAGAAAGAAATTCTGTTCTCATTTACAAGAATAAAATCCTACAGTAATTCCACAGAGCACAATGGGATAACTGATGTTTCAGCGCAGCAAATGAAAACATAAATGGGCCTTCAGTCCCGAATGATTACAGCTGGTTTTAATAACACAGGCTTTTTAATTTAAAGAATCTAAACCCCATTTTCATCTGCCATCAGTGACAAGAGTTAACTGTTGTCGGGATGAAATGCACCATCTGTTCCAAGCCTATGAACCATGTAAATTCGGCTTGAGACCTATGTCCAGAATCTAGAGGGAGATGGGACTGATCGCTGTCTGGACAAGGTGCAATTCCATCCTCAGAGGTGACAGAGAAATTCAGGTCTGGTATTAAAAAAGTAAGATTGAACTACCTGAGTCTTTTCATAGTAATTAGTGTTGATCTATATAAATTATGTATAGCCTCATAATACTTTGTGTTCAGATGCAATGGCATAAACCTGGATAATCTCCAAGACAATGGATGGTTTAATCAAGACTTGCAAAATTTGAAAGAAAGATAGGGATATAATTTGGGCATAATTGTTATGTTTAGCTTCCAAGCTGATAGTTCCCACAGTTGGTTGAAGTGTGGAAACATTTGCCAAATATACACAATAGACCTCTGTTACTGTTTAAGATGTATATTCTCTAATTACACAAAATATTCATGACTAGATGCCAGTTGAGGGAAACCATATAACTTGACTGCTGTAAATGAAATTACAACAATATCAGCCAGCTGAGGTTCTGTGTCATACAGTGTATTTTGCTATATCATCAATGTCATTTTGAATAATCAGATTTTAAAAAGACAATATAGACTGTACTTTCTTCCAGCAAAGTCACTTTAAATCATTCTGGCAGACAAGAGGGTTTTTAAAATGGATATAAACATAAATTCAGCATAAATGGAAATCTGATCTGATATATTTCTAACCAAAAATATCTCAGGATGTTATGGTGAATTTAATATGTTCTAAATTTGACATAGATAAATGCCTAAGAAATTAAAATTATTTGGGTTGCCAATATTTAAAAGTGAAAAACTGTGCCTTGTGCTGTCTTATAAATAGTGTAGAATATTAAAGTAGCAATGTGTTCTTGTGCATTATAATTCCATGTATTCCTCTACTGGAAGATAACTTAATTTAAAAGGAGTTTTCTGTGCTTCAGAATAGAGACGGAATGTAGAAAATTAATTATAAGACAGAAGGTTCTTTTAGAACTTTGGCCTTTTGTATTTGATGAGATTTCCTTCTTCTTTGTGCTTCTCCATGGAATGTGTTGTTAATAATTTGACAAGGGTTTCCCAAAATTATTTCCCTTCCACTTCGCAACAATTTTCATATTTCAAAGGATGTGTACTTTCACAACGAGATAAAATGTACAAAAACAGCCATGGGGTTTTTTATTAAGAATATCACAGTGGGTTTTTCCCATTACAAAAAGTCACTGTGAATTTTATGGCTTTTCCCCCCCTTTTTTCCTTTTTTTAAAGCACTTTCTTTTAATGTAGTGCAAAAAGAAAATTCAGCCATTTCAGAAACTTTCCAGTTAGTTTGCTGGAAATTTTTGATCAAGCTGAATTAGGTGCTTATGCAGAGTAGGTGTAGAGGAACTTCGGAGGAGCCTGCTGCTGCTCAGGGACCTGAATGAGGTTTGTCCTAAGATTGGAAGTCTCCAGTGGGATAGCAACATAATTCTTCCTATGTCAACATTTCTCCTGCTTGAGGTACAGTCTCAAATCGTGCAGCTCATCTGGCACTGTGTCATAATATCTCCTGAGAATGCATGGCAGGTTTTTTTTGCCCATCAGCGCCTGATAAACAGAGCTAACTGTAAACAGGAGCATTCCTTCTGCTCAGCCTTGTTAGGCTCAGGAGCCGTTTTCCCTCTGCACTGCCATCCTAGGATCAGGCTATGTTTCCTCACTTCCCTGAAAGAAGGCTCTCTGAGCCTCTGCTAAGGACGCGGGTTAGTGCATCGTGGCACAAATAGCACAGGGCACGCTGCCTGTAATGACAGTGGAAATGAACACAGTGTAAAGACCGTTCTGCAGCAAAGTGCAGTTGGAGAATTTCACAGGCAAAATCATTGGTCTTCTGAAGAATTTGTTATGAAGACAGATAAAAGTAGTCTCTCTGAGGTGCTGACCTAATATCTGCAGGGCGTGGATCAGATCTACTGAGAGCAGTATTTTTGTCTTTGGTTTCGTGACTTAACGCTGGAGTTTGAGTCTCAAAAGCTGCTGAAGACTTTCCCCTCCTGACAGCCAGCTACAGTACTGATCCTCTTTTTCATTTTCAGAGCTCCAGCATGGCTTTTCGTACTCTATATGCTAAATTTCTTTACAGGATAAGCTGACAGGTTTTGTGTTTCACTATAATTTTTCCATCATTCCGGTTTGATATTTATTTCTTCTACGTGCTGTTTTGTCAAGCGTCCCACACTTCAGCACATGCTGATTCCTGCCTCAAAAGCCTGAAGATCCCTTTTATTCTTTCAGACTGGTAGAAAAGTTTTACTGACAGAAAAACAGAACAGTGAGTGATCTATAATGTATCTTATTATTTATGTGTCATACATTTCATGTCAAATCTCCAGCCTTAAATGACAAATGTAACTATTTAATAAACATCAGTATTTACTTCATTTGTCAGTTATTTTAGCATTTTAAACGTCACTTTGATCAGCCACAAACATTGAAAGTTTCTGGATAGTCTAAATAAACCAGCATATTTGTATATCATGTTAATAAATACGTCTGTATTCCCATTTTGCTTTCTTTTTCAAAAAATGATTGTGTCATTGTTACTATGTACAGTAATTCACAACTTTCACGTCAACATTAAAAAAAGGCTAATAAGAAAGGAAGTGATAAAGTGACAATAAAACCTGCCTTTGGCAGGCTAGTACAGAACTGGAAATTAAAAGATATATATTTATACGTATATAGTCAACCCTGTCTTTATGACCACATACAGAGAAAAGATTTAAACCAGGAAAAAAAATCAACATGACAGAACACCCAAGGGACTTGAGCTGATGCTGACTGCATCTCATCACTGATGAAGGTGTGAAGGGTTAAGGGCTCATATATTCTGACTCTGTGGTCTTGCACTACAGTGCAGCTATTATTAATGGATCCTAAAGGGAAAATTTAATGCTGATTCGTATTCAGACTGTAAATCAGTACATGTTTCAATCCAGGCCTGTACATCAAATTCTCATTTTGACCTCAGAGAAACATTCTCAGATCAGTAAAACTGAGAATTTTCTTGAAGTTAACCATTTGCCTAGGCATTCTGCTGAATAAAACTGCATTGCTAGCTGGCAGCTCACACTCTTTCCTAAAAATGAGATTTTGGATATTAGCTTTTTACAGAAATAAATGATTGGCATATAGTTGTTTGATATTTTTTTCTGGATTCTTCTCTGGATTTTTTTTCTGGGCCTGATAATGCTTCAGTGTAAAGCTTTCCTTCCTACTTCTTTGTATCAAAGAATTTACCAAAGCATAGAGAATGAAGACAATAAGGAGATTTTCTAGCTTCTTATTTTTAAAGCATACAAAACAGTAGGAAACATGAGCTTAAGTAACATCTCTGTCTGCAACAGATTAAATTCATTCAGTTGAATGGAAAGGGGAGAGGAATAATAATTACAACCAAATGATAGATTTTGTTGACAGTCATTTCTCAGTTGAAGGATATATACAACTCCAAGATCTCCCATGCCTTCTTCATTCTTGTGTTCTTTAGTATGTGGTATCTGCTTCCCTGAGTCATTACTAATTAGCCAAGTCATTACTAAAGTTGATGTGAAAGAAAATTCTTCTGTCCAGGGTTTGCAGAATTTCAAATGTTTGAGTATAACACATAAGATGAAAAAAGTGATCAGCCCTGGCTCCTACACTTTAATTAACCTGTGGTCAGATATTACTTCTATTCAGTATTTCTGCCCATGCAAAACAGTGTTAATGATCTAATTGAAGTTGGTATTTCAAATATTCAGGGGTGCATTTACAAAGACTAACTTCAGCTTTCCTAGCCCCCTCTGGCAGCAAGCCAAGGGCACTCACACCTGCACTACTCTGGTGCTATGCATTACCAAAATGTCTTTCCCTCAGTTGTGCATACAGGCTGCTGAGTGACAGGACTGCCATCTTCCAGGGCAGCACTTGGCCTGGTGACTACTGCCTCCCTTCCTCCATCTTCAGTGGTACTTCTGCTCTCACTTCATATTTCATCCCCATGGTAGCTGCTTTCTGAGGAAGCTGTAGAAATTTGTGCTCTGATTTTGCCAAGTGCCTGAGTATATGATAAAATTCAACTCTATTCAGGACAGTGCTTTAAATAGTTTCTTTCATTAAAATTGTCTTCCAGCAAGTTTCCCATAGGCAAATTTCTCAAAATTTAGAAGTACATAAATTTACAAAGCCTGTGTAGGAAATATGTCCGTACAGAACATCCAGGTTGCTGCAGCAAAACTGACAGCACACACTGTCTTGTGTTTTTCAAAAAGCTGAATTGATGATCTGGCTATTTATCATGGGTCAGGCTTAGTTGCAATAAATTTGTCCCAGATGAAAACATGTTTGAAACTCCTGTACAGGAGATGCTCTGCATGGTTAACTAACTTGCCACCAATTATGCAACATTTCAGATATACCAGGAAATAGAGTTTGGAAGAGAGACAAAAAGCAGACACTCTAGATAAAGCCTTGACACCTTCTGTCAGATATACACCAAAAAACTCAAAGGGAGACTTAGATATTTATTTACTTGGGGCGCGAAGAGGCTGACAGGTAAATGGTTTTTTTGAGCAAAGTGGTGGTCAAAGAAGTATGTATGATAAACAGGTTCTCTGCTCCCACTTCCTGAAAAAGAATATGTATTTTTATAAATTACATTTTTAGGATTCTTTGTCTCAAAAAGCGATTTAGATTAATCCAAGGTAAAGGAAACAAAATGGTTTTGGCACAATGGAAAAAGAACAGCTTTTCATTGCACCCACCCACTGCACATGAGTCCATCTGCTTCCACTTCTGCAGGCTGGAGAAGGTTTGTTCATGGCAGGAGGAGTAACCTGATCAACAAAGCCTCCTTTTCTCTCTTGGCTGATATCCACACTGATACTGTGCTGCTGTTTTTCCCTTTGCAATCTTCCCCCTCCTGCCCCAGCCTCTCCCAAGCTGTGAAGTTTTTATTATGCTGTTTATATTGTTTCTTAATAAAAGCTGTCTGTGAAAAGATGTCCTTGAAAGATTCTATTCAATGTGTGCTTGAACATATTGGTGAGAGGCCATTTAGGACTTGTAGAAATATGACTGGCAATGTGAAGGTGTTATAGGCAATAGAGAAGTTGAAAATGCAGTTGTTGCATTTCTGTTATTTAACCCTTTTAATTTAAAGCTGTTTTTATAATTTTCATTCATGTAATCTAAATGTCAGCTTGGTTTACATATCTAGAGTAAACTTTCTCTTGGTGATGAGCCACCAGAGACATTCAGCAAAAGGAGACACTAGGTAACCCAATTTTATCATTATTTAGCCTTATAGCCTCTCACTGTTGCTTAGAAGCTTCTCATTGTTTGTACTATACTTGAGATATATATGGAAAAGTCTTCACTTCTTTCTCTTTAAGACTAGTAAAAGTTGTATAATTAAGAGATATAAGAGATAAGACTGGATTATCTTTTCTGATTTTTATTTCCATTATTATTATTATGACGGTACTGTTTGAGTCTCTTCAATTAAGCTTTGAGTTATTATCAGTTTGGGCACAGGGGTAGTCCCCTGACGTCAGTCACCATGCTGATATGCCTATAGTTAGCAGGTGCTGAAGTAAGAGCCCTAAAGCCTCACCTAAAACACTGCAAGGTTAATGAAAAGCCTCCCGTTGACTTCAGTGAGCTTTGGGTGAGGTACTTGTTTCAAATGACACTAAGGTGCAATACATGTCTGAACACCTGCATTTGTCCAAGGGACAAATTAAAAAGTCAGCTTCAGCTGCTTCTTACAGTATGGTTATCCTCTTAAGTTCTTCTGAGGGTTTTACTCTGATATATTGTCTTGACATATTTACAAGTGGGGTGTGTCTGCTGAGCTGCTTGCAAGTTGGTTAAACCAACTTGCTTCACAGAAAATTGAAGAGGGTACTAGCAATTCATCACTAGTAAAAATGTGGGGTTTTTGTTTGGATGATGATGATGATTACTACCATTGCTGCTTTCGTCACTTTATAAAAAAAAAAAAAAAACAAAACCAAAAAAGATCACTAACAGCCAGACAGCATAGTTTAGTTTACATTTGAAATTCACTTCAGGTGGTAAGGAATCTCAGCCTGCAGCACAGGCTCTGCCTTTACCTGGTAGAGGTGCACCTTTAGCAGGAACATAAGCAATCATCAATAAAACCACTGCAAGTAGCTGCTTAAAAACAAGTATCTTCAGAGTTGGATAAGGTCGCATTTAAGTCAATATACAGAAACTTAACTCAAATATGAATGTTTTTTGTGGTGGACATTATGCATTCAGATAGCCCAGTGATTTCATGAAATTATAAAGCCTGAGCCTGGTCTCATTCATTTTAGTCAAATGCTTGAGGAACATCTCTTGATATTGTTCAGAAGGTTATGGTATGGATGAGGCAGGTAAATGAAATCAATCTGTGAAGCTGTCAGATTGGTTTTTTAGACTCATAGATTTTATCTTACCTAGGATTAGGGTAACATAAGGAAATGAAGTACCTTGGCTTTTGAATTCCTTGATAATTTTCACTAAGTCCTGACAAATTTCCCAAAGCTTTCTGAGGTGAAATGCTATTGGATAAGCTGAGTATCTGTTATTTAAATAAGGTTGTTCTTTTAAGCAGGACATACACATTATAGGTGTTAACATCTGAAATCTTTCTACACAGTAGAATATAGATATATATGTTTACTATCACTTATAGAAGCACTTTAAAATGCTGACTTCAAGTGAATTTTATACATTTACATAAAACCCTTAACCTTTAGCAGTTCTTATGTTTAGAGCATGTTTGTAGAATAAACAAGCAGTGCTGACTGTGGAGTTTGTTTTAGCAAAAGGGTTTTGGTTTCTCTGACCCTAGGATCAGCATCTGATCTCCTGCCTGAGGATCAGCAGCTGCTTGGGTGACATGGGATCCAGCTCACTAAGTGAGGCAAAGGTATCTTTGCCAGCAGGATGTCTGACTTCCTAAGAAGGCTTTAGACTGGGAGTGACGTGAAAGGAAGACCATTGCCAGCAGCCTGTGAAGGAGGGAGGGACAGGGCTGTCTAGCAAAAGGCCGAGAGTGGTGTGAGTGAAGGCAAACACCAAAGCCACAATAAAGAGCTTAAATGACCTTAAGCATTTTAAGGAAGCAAGGAAATGCCTACAAGACACCAGTCTGGGAAAAATTCCCTGCTTGCCTCTGGGAAATGACATCAAATTGTCTCTGACAATTGTCTGTCTGTACTCAAGTGAGTGCAGCACGGGGAATAAATGTAAGTAGAGAAATGCATGGGATTGCAGGGCTATGGTCTTGTTGGGATCATGGCAATAGAATGGGATGGCTCCCATGACTACAATAATGCAATGGAGGGATACAGGCCCTTTAGGAAGTACAGGATAAGAAGACGGGAGGTGGAGTTGCCCTTTATGGGAGGGAGCAATTAGAGTATGTGGAGCCTTTCTAAAGATGGATGAGGAGCCAGCTGAGAATTTACAGGAGAAGATTAAACTACCAACCAGTATGGATGACACTGAAGGGGGTGTCTGCTACAGGCTGCCTGCTCAGGGAAGCAGAAGATGATGCTGGAAGAAGCCTGATTTTCACAGACAGGCCCTGATCCTTGTGGTGGACTTTAACCACCCTGAAAACTGCAGGGCATTTAGTAATCCAGGAAGTTCCTGGAGAGCACTGATGAAAATTTCCCGAGAGAGATGATGGAGAAATCAGTGATAAGATCTGATAGACCTCATACTTGCAAATAAGGAAGAGCTTGTCAGGGATGTAAATTCTGAAGGCAGTATTGGCTTCAGTGACAGTGGAGTTCAGACTCCTAAAAGAGGGGAGCAAGGCAAACAGCAAGATCACAGCCCTGAACATTAGGGGAGCAGACTTTTGCCTCTTTGTTGATTTGCCTGAAAGAATCTTATAGGATAAAGCTCTGGAGGGAAGAAGGGGCTAGGCTGGCTGTTTGATATTCAAGTATCATCTCTTTCAAGCTCAAGAACAGTCCATCCCAATGAGCAGGAAGTTAAGGAATGATAGCACAAGGCCTGCATGGATAAACAAGAAGCTCCTAGGAAAACTCAATTATGAAGAGCAAACATGCAAAAGGGGTAAAAAGTGACAGGTAACATGAGAGGAATATAGAAACGATTCTTGAGCATGCAATGACAGGATAAGGAAAGACAAAGCTCAACAGGAGCTGAGTCTGGTGAGGGAACAAGGCAAGAAGGCAGCAGAATGGGCTTCTGTAAGTACATAAGCAGCAAAGGGAAGACAGGGAATATGTGGGTCTGCTGCTAAATGGGGTAGGGGCCCAGTGTCACAGGACATTGAAGAAGCTGAAGTACTGACTGGTTTCTTTCCTTTGTCTTCATTAGCCTTCAGAAATCCCAGGACCTGGAGACCAGAGGGAAGAGCAAAAACAAGGAAGGCATACTCTTGGTAGAAGAAGATCAGGTTAGGGAATACTTAAGCAACCTGACATAAATAAATCTGTTGGATCTGGATGCAGCCTTCCCTCACAGTTATTGAACTGATCCTGAAAACCATTGATCCTGAAAACCATTTCCAGGTTCATGAAGGACAGGAAGGTGACCAGTAGTAGTAGTAAGGGTTGTCCAAGGGGAAGTCATACTTAACCAACCTCATAGCCTTCTACGAAGATGATTATCTTACCAAGCCAACTACTGGCATGGTAAATGAGGGGGAGCAGTGGATATTGTCTACCTTGACTTCAGTAAGTGCATATTTAAGTTTGAACAGCAGCCCTGGTCTCTGAAAAAAGCCTTACTTTGCAAGTGTTTCAATGCTGACACATTGTCATGTGTTGCTTTTACTAATCCATTAAGGATTGATCCAAGTAACCTTTCATATAGAAGTATGGCCACTTACTTCACTCTGTTGACCAAATTTGGTGTAATAAGCTTTGAGATAGACCTTTTAAACTATATAAGCACCATTAGAAAAGCACTGACTATAACAGGAGCTTGGTGCAGTTGTACTCTTACAAGTTTGGGGAAGATTGAGAGCTATGCAGGTAAAAGCATTTTTATCAATGCCCAAGCAAGGAAAATAAAGGAAGACCCAGACTTCCCTGCTATATTTGGCAGCAGCCACCCAGCCATGTTATCAATAGATGGGGCAACAAGTATGCTCTTATGTCTGAGCTAGGCTGTGCAACATGGGAAGGAGGTATCCTGGGGCGCAACAGTTATGGAGCACAACCAAAACTCGTGGTAATGCAGTTTTAGTCTCTATGGATGTATGAGGGGAGAGCTGAGGCAAATTTGGTGGGCTGAGAACAGGCCATGGAATCTGAATGTTAAAAAATTTGTTATTTAGAATAACTTGTAGTGGGAAATGTATGACAATTATCAGTTCCTAGGCTAAGCTTTAGTACATGTGTTTGTCAAAGTTTATGTTTGGGACATTTTTTATTTTTTAAATAAAACTCAGATTTATTTAAATGGTAAAATCCAGTTTAGCATGGTTCCTGTGTTAGAGAGAACTTGTCATTGAAGGTGCTGACCGTACAAATTACTCTATTGCAACTCGAGAGCTGGATGAATTTGAAAGAGTCCTGTTGCTCTAAAATACTTTACTTACTAGGTATGGTACATTTTTTCAAAAAAGCTAAAGATGAAGCAGTAATTCTGATGAGAATATATGCCATGCTACAAGCTTTAAAATAAAGACACAAGTGTTATTCACACATTTTAACTAAAAATTGGTGCTAGCCCTGTCACACTGGGTATTGCCATTTGATTTCTTGCATGGTTTTCTTAGAAATGCAGTGATGTTTGTACGATGACCATGATCACAGGCAAAAAAAAGAGCCAGACAAACCTCTCTGCTCAGAACATATATTTTGACATGATTTCTTAAACTCCTCTCTATGAAACACCACTTCAACCTGAGTTTTTAGTTCAGGGTAGCAGAGAGAGTTTCGATGTCATAAAAATCTCCCTGAAGGCTTTTGCCATTACTGACCCAATCTGAAAGCTATGCTGATTTTTCAGTGCTCTCTGGAAGCAGATCCCTCCTAACAGGAGTATTTAATTATACCTGAAACTATTCTGCTACTGTGCCCTATAGTTGGCCAGAATTCAAGATCAGATGAGGCTGCTACGATTAGACAGAAGCTGAGATAAACATGTTCTTTATGCTATGCTATTTAAAAACACCTTTTATACTGTTTCCAGTACTGTTTCCAGAACAACAGGAAGAGAAGTTCCAAGTGAGCTTGGGTTTAAGAAGCTCTATCTCTGATTCCTGTCAGTGTTGTGTTTGCAACTCTTTACACTGACCCTCTGTATTCACATTGCAAGCAGCCACTGCTGGGACCACAAAAATGACAATCACACAGACCTCTTGTAGGTATTGTGCAGGATTAAGCAATCCCTCTCCCCACCTTTCTCTCTTCCCACGCGTATGCATCACAAGCACTTGTCACACTGAAGGGTAAACTAAGCTGTGGCATAGATCCAGCTTAAGAACAATAAACCTAACAATAAAGAAGGGATTTGAATGGGGGAATTGGTCCCATTTGTCAGCTGGTTACACAAACACTTGCTCTGGTGTGAAGTGCAGAGGTTGGTGGGAGGAATGGGTGAATGTCTAAGGATGGGAATGCACAGTGCTTAGGCTGCCATGGCCACATAAATACATTAGTCAAACTGCACCCTAAATTTTTAATAAGGAAAATACTTCTTAATCCATCAGTGTCAGCTCTGACCTGCTATGACGTCAACTATTTTGGGTGTCCCCCATTGTGTGAACAGCTGGTTTTGCCAAAAAGGCTTGGTTGGACTTCGTCTAGAGCCTGAATACCTGCTGTTTTAAAGGAGCCTGCTCTTGTCTTAGGATTTAAGCTTTGCATTCTGACAACCATTATTGCTTTTCCATATAGAAACACCTTTATTGCCCACTATGCTATAGAAGCTGTTAAGTCTTTTCCAAGAAATACAGTAATAATGGAAGTATGTATTTTCTGGTAAACTCTACAACCATGTGCAGTGATCCATGGTGTGAGTCTTTGGATTCCAAAACCTGGTGTTTCTGTGGGGTTTTTTTCTTTTCTTCACCTGGAAACTGTGTGGAAGAGACGGATTGTTGCAGAGCTACATCCAGTGATAAAAGAAAGAGTTATGCCATTGAGTCAAAACTGAATTCAAGAAACTGCTGTGGTCACGATTCCATTGATTCTATGATTCTACAAATTGACTAAGCAATGTCGTTAGCCCTGATATTTGAGCTTTCTCCAAGCATATTCTGGAATGCCAGTAGGTTCAAACTGTCTTGCTAAAATCAATCACTTTTACCAGCAATTACTGTGTTGAATCACTGTGAACTTCAATTTTCAACTCACTTGCAAAGTTTTAATTTAGAGGGAATTGCCTCGATTCAGCTAAGCTTGACTTATGAAATCATATATGACTCAGCCTGTATCCTCCCTTGTAAAGTGCTCAAAGACTGTGATATGTGATACTCGAGAGAGCTTATTTACTGTGTTCACTGAGACTCATTTGCGTCAAATATTTAAGTTTGAACAGCAGCATTCTCTTGAAAGAGAGAAACAACAACTAAGATCTGAAATGTGAAATTGTTTTAACTGTGGTTCAGTCCAGTCCCTAAGATATATAAGTGCACATTATATTAATATCAGTCTGGAGATCTCTTAACTGGCTGTATAAGCAAGTAATTGCAAGGACATATATCTCTTGTACACATTACAACTGTTGCATATAAATGTGCAATAAATGTATACAAACCCATTGTTAGAGATATTGGAAACCTTACTTTGAATAAAGTCACTGAACTAAAAATCTAGAGGTTTTTAGAATACTGTTACTTCTTGACTTTTCAAAAGTTTCACAGTAAGATATAATTTAACTTTGACACAGTGTATTCTGTCACATTTCTAATAAGAAATGGCAATAGCCTGGTATTTTGACTAACAGCCTTTTTCTCTGTGAGTTCACATTCATAAGATGGATATAAAATCTAGGAGATCAAAATGGAGTACCTCTCTGGGTTCACTATGAATTTTGCCAGAGGAAAGGATAGTAGGATGTCCTGATTTTTCTTTATGTTCCAGGCCTATTGGTACTTTGCTAACCAAGGTACTCCTGGGTGTTCTCATTTTATTTTGTGGAGTTTGTTTCATTATTTCCCTTCTGCTCTGTTCCTTTTTAAAAAGTATATTACTTTTTCTGACCAGCCCTCCAGATGATCTTACCAGCTCTCTCACTTAAAACATGCAAAGAATTTGATGGCCAGTTTTCTAAAATCTAAGATTTTCATTACAGTCATGGAAGGTAACTGTGTCTGATTCATACAGTATATGAAATGAACCCAACACCCTATAACAGAACTTTTAAATAGAAGAAATTGATTATCATCACTAGACATTCATATCATAGTCTGAGGTTTTTCCCTGCTGATCCCCTCTGGCAGCTTCTTAGAATTGCTTTGAATGTATAATTTGTGATGCTGGGAGTTTTAAATGTAATACTAGGTTAGATTTGATTGACTCGGTATTAAATACCAAGGCCCTGCTGTGAGGCCTACAGAGATCCATAGGAAAAAACTTTCACTGCAACATGAGATGTGCATTCTTTACTGCATTGAACATCCACAGTGTTCCTGCATATGAGCTGTGCTCCATGATGTATCCCAAATTTTCTGTGCCCCGATTATTTCAGAAAACCTGCTCAGAATTTCACTATTCCCTTTCAATGACAATTAGTGCATGGCCCTGCAGATTCCTGGATTCAGGGTTTTGGAAGAAACCTAACCTCGGGCTGCCTTCCTCTAGATAAAACTGGGAAGGATGAATTTGCTGAGAAAGATAAGAGATAATTTTAATTGCTTAAAAAGCTGCTTAAGAGACTTATAGGTTTTTCTAACTTGCAGAATTTTCATATATTTTTTTTTCCTTTTTTTTTAAAGGAAGACCCTACTCATTCTATAATTGTGTATGTTCCCAGAGCACCCATAGTAGCTGTGTTGGCAGGATTCTGGTCTTCAATTAACCGTCTCAGCTCGGCCGGAGATAAGGCACTGTGATATTTATACATATGTTTCTATGTTGCAACATGAACACCATGCACATTAGATATCTTAAAGTTAGCATGAATAATTCCAAGCAACCCACAACATAAGACATAAACTAACATTCCTAATACTGTGAAGACCAAGGAAACCATTGTAGTGAGTACTGAATACTACAAGTTATTTGCGTACAGCCAAGTAAATGTAATTCTAACTATGAAATCTCACCAGCCTGTCTGCTAGTTCTTGAAGTAGTACAGGTGGTACCATTTGAGAAATGAACCTTCAAAATATGGTGGAGGTAACAGGCAACAACTGGAAGTGTCGATGGGGGAGCTCTCTCCATACATGGGTGTTTCACGTGACCCTGATGTAATGGACAGAACAGTTCTCCAAGGGACAGGGTATCCACACAGACAGCCTGCCTTTGAAGTAATGGCTCTTTCAGAAAATTTCTGCATGAACCTGAAAGAAATACTTCTATATCCAAGTAAGATGAGTAAGGTCAATCTGCCAGGGTAAGTGTTCACCTCATGAAATTCCATTACCACAATTCTGTCCAAAAGAAGGCAAAAGAAAATGAAAAGAAAATCACATTGGTGTTTGCCACCAATGAAGGTGGCAAACAATAACAAGCTGATAGAGCACTGAGAATAAAAAAAGTAGCTTTGGCAATGAAGTTACTGATTTAGTGCCAATGTTCTTTTTGACTATGGGTTAGAGAAAGAAACAACATTTGCAGCTATTTCCTTCCAGGCACCAGATTGCTAAGAGAGGCAACAGAGCTTGCAAATGCTTTGGTAAAGTTCCAGTGTGGTGAATGGATGAGGAAAATGTGTAGTATCTTCACTGAACACTGAAATTGGAGTTGAAATAATAGCATATCTTTTTTTTTTTTTTTCAGGATCAAAAAGAAAAGCTAATTCAAGGAAATACATGGTTTGGGTTGTATGTGAATATCAGTTTGGACTTTGTAAAAAGAAAAAACGTATACTGTTCAGGTTTATAAAAATCTTTAAAACATTTTTTTCTCACAATCTTGATAAAATTTTGATGTAAAATGCTGTTGTGAGATGAGAAAATTACCTTCGCCATTAAATGTTCAAAATTAGTTGTTTCACCTTTTTTTTTCAAACAAAACGTAATATTTTGATAAGATTATGAACTTAGGCACTAAGAGGTATCTAAAATCCTCTCCTCCCCTCTGGGAAAAAGCCCATATTGGTTGAAAGAAGCCAAATTTTATGAATAACATGGCTCCAAATAAATGATATTTTTGGTTGTTTTGGTACTTTATAAAGATACACTGATAGCACTTCTCCAGTTCTTATACACTCTCATAACATCCTAGATGTTACATGAGACTTCACAACAAATTACAACCCTTTATTGTAAATGAAAACCATTTGGATTCTTTCAAAATTTTGTAAGGTCCCTTTATAATAATTCTATATAGAATGGCACTAGACAATTAGAAAAGGATACAGAATGTCTGTAACTGAACTTTTTACCTTCTTTTCCTAAAGGAAGTAGTAACTCAAGTGAAAAACTGCATAACTGGGGGCACTGCAAAGGAAAAATTGTAGGGAAGCTTGGGAGCATGACTTTTAGACCAGATTCATTTGAGAAACTGTAATAACATTTATTGCTTTAAAAAGGAAGTTTGCAAATTGCCTAAGATCAATATGACTTCAGAAAAATCCGAAAAGAAGTAATATATCTTTACTTTTTAAAAATATAAGATGAATACTAAAGAAATTCATTAATCCCTTGCAACTGATATTTCTCTTTTCAGCAAGCTAACTCCTATCTTTGTACATTTTTCCACAGTAGTTCTCACCACACACAGAGGTCACACTCTTTTCTGTGATTTTTCACAAAAACACCAAGTATCTACTGTTCTTATTCTGTGATACTATGTATTTTAGAATGTTTATTTGAGGAAGAATAAGCAGAGAGATGTGTGGGTGACAGCTTTGTTATTGTAGAAAGACCAAACTTGAGAAATAAGCAGTAGTCACTATGGCAATGAACTTAAACTCACCATGTGCCATTGTAAGGTTTTTAAAATTCAATTTTTCTTTTTTCCTTTTTTTCTTATTAGATGTAACATACAAACAATGAAGGAACAAGTGAGTCTTGATTTACAGTCCAATTCTCTTAACTACATCAAGCTCAATGCACAGATCCTGGGGCACTGCAAAATGAAGAAAAACTGAAACAGAAGGGGCAAGAGAAAAAAAATGAGAGCAAGGAATGAGAAAGAATAAATGCATTATACTTTATCAGTCTTTCTTGACAATAGTCCTGTTAGCTTGGTATAAGGTTTAAGTTAATTTTGTTCAGCAGATACTTAACAACTGACTTTACTCTGCAGAAATGAAATGCACTTTTCTACTCATGGCTTAGTTTCAGGCACATGACTGAATGTCATAACTCATCCACTGAAAGCTGGGACAGTCTGTTCAGACTGTAGGACTACTGGTAAGCTTTCAGCTATCAAAGTATTCAGTTGGATGAAAGCAACTGGCAGGACGTAGAAAAAACATGCATGTTCTCTCTTTAAAGCTGAGCCATATAAATTAGTAAAATAAAGGTGACTGTATGATTTTATGTATCCTCATATATGCATATGTACAAGTGTGTGGATACAGATATAGGTTAGATATAGATATTGATAGATATATACACATACAATGTTACCAAAGAGTTTTTCCTGTTTTGTTTTAGGTTAATAACCATGAATGCAGAATCCTGTAATACAATGCTGTACACAGATACTCTCATTGATTACACTGACATTGTAAAAATTTCTTAACATCAATTTTGGAACCATAACAATTCTCATCACTTGCTCTTTTAGGAAACTGAATGCACTGCAGATCCAAAGCTAGTTTACTGCATCTCATTTAAATTTGACCAAACCTATTGCTAGCATTTAGATTTGTTAAACAGTGAAAAAAATTGCAGTACAAGATTCCTAAAAATGCTCTCTCCAAGCGGTTGTGCTTTCCTCTTGGCTCTTTTGGGGGTGTATAATACTAGAAGGAACCACCATGGGATATCCATTCAAGTCCTCTGCCATAGCAGAGTTGTTCTTTGTTCTGCATGTGAGTCTTCCTGTTGATTCATAGGAATGAATTTCTGTGGCTGCTATAAATTGAACAGTTTTGTCAAAAGTACCAGAGGTAATCAAGAGTAGCTAAGAGATAACAAATTGCTTTTGTATTACCAATAATTTAATTTCTGTATGTCAGCTGAAAAGGAAAAAACCTCTAGATTAAGCATTATAAACATTGTAGTTCATTCTAACAAGTGACACAAATCCTCAGTTTTACCATACTGGAAGTTCTTCCTCAATTTTTTAAAAGGAGAGAGAGAACCAGACTATGCTGAATATGTATATGTGTGTGGAATGAAATGTAACAGATTGGAGAATACACAAACTTTTTAGTCCATTCCTGAAATTCTGATGCTGACAAATGGTGATTTGTCTTTGTTCCAAACGCAACTCTTAGACCATTTTGCAGGAAAAAGCTCTCTAATAAAATATAATATAGCAATTAATAATCACATTGCCAGTGAGCTGCTGGAAGGCATTTAGATGCCATAGTAATGCTATAATCAGCACTTAGAAAGAACAGCTATAAAGAATGTATAACTTAGTTAAATTGAGGAAAGTGCATATTTTTATAGTATTACTTTCTGCTCAGACTTAAATGATTATTCATAGGATCAGAACTGTCAGTTACTAAAATAAATAAATGTAACTGGTCCTTCATCTCCTTTGTTTCCCTGGCTACTGTGTGTGCAGTGCGTCAGTGAGGACAGTTAATATCTGTATGTCCAACCTACTGCTTTCTTCCCTCTTATCTTCTTTATTTGTGGACCCACAGGTGATATTTTCCTTTTTTTTTTCCATTGAACTAGTGTTTTCATTATACTGACAGATGCAATTAGGTAACAGGGAAGCTGATTGCTGAGCCTGGTGAAAATGATTTGTTACGAGTCCATCAGCCCCTTTTAGGGGAATAATCGTGCTTTCTCTGCTTCTCAGTGCAGAAGTCAAGTGGCCAATATTTAGGCACTCAATTTTAAAATTGAAAATAAATTATTGATCTGATTATGATCACCAGGAACTTTTCTGAATTAAAACCCCCCAAATCAATATTTTGCATCAGTTATGAGAGAGTGACACAGTTTTTAAAAATCTAAGTAAAATAGCCATTGCTTTTCTTTTAAGGTTACAATTCCTGTTTCTTATTGTGTAACACAATGATTTAGATAGTTTCCTCACAAATCTTTTACTACTTAAAGGTACCCACACATCCACAAAACCCTTTGAACTGAAATCAACAAGAGGTTCATTGTAGGCTGAGTAACATGAATTCTTTGCTGATGATGGTTTTGGGGAAAATAGCTCATGACTGATATATGTGAAGCAGCAAACTGAGAGCTGATTGGGGTTTAAAGAGAAGATTTTGATCTAAAAATGCATACTTTTTCTATTTTCCTGAATAAATTTAAATTTAACATAAATTCCAATTGGTTAGAATACTCAAATAGATAATTCAAAATCTTAAATTTTTAAATTCATGAATGTATTAACTGACATTCAGATAGTAAAGGGTAGGAAATCATGTTCTCAATAATATAATGTAAAAAAACCTCCATCCCCCACCACTTCCAGAAGGATTTTTTCCTACTTCATGACTTTTCTGAAAGCTTGAATAACTCATAGAAAAGAGCAAAGCTGAATTTATGGAAATAATGTAACTGCCTCACCTGTCTCCATCATAAATAGATTGCATTCATCTTAGCTTCCCTCTCCTTGATTACATTTCATATTTGAAATTATTATTATCCTAAATTA
Source organism: Platysteira castanea (assembly GCA_013397175.1). NCBI lineage: Eukaryota > Metazoa > Chordata > Aves > Passeriformes > Platysteira > Platysteira castanea. The sequence goes on along the minus strand of VYXC01012608.1, from coordinate 89,654 downwards.
TTTCCTGCTTGAAATACAGATTTTTCAGTTCTGTCTGGCATGCATCTCACTGAGGTGCCTAATTGCCTTTATACTGGAAGAAATTGCTTGAAAAACTTGTGCTTTCTAAACCCAGACTGATTCATAGATAAGGAAACATCTAGACAAGATTATTTTTCAGCATGCAACACAAGGTATGAAAGTGGTACAAGATCTGAAGACTATAGAAATTAAATCACTCAGCACCTAAAAATCTCCTATTAATCCTGTTGGAAAAGGCCTTCTATACGAGGATCTGTATCTAAGTACTCAGTATTTCAGAAGAAAGAGTAAGGATTTTAGGTGCTCAAAGCCTCTGGTTTGCCTGATCTCCCCAAATGGGACTGTAACCAATGCATCTGAAGAGCCCATCAGACAACAATCCAAGTCTGAGTAGGGACTACATGGGAAGTATTAGCCTTTGCATGTTCCTGTTCTATGAAGGAAAACCTGACTTTTGGTCCAGGGCAAAAATATTTTTCAACAATGTAGTTCATTTACCCACTTTCACACTTCCTTCTGTTGCTGAAAACCAACCACTTTCTATTCAAACTAAATGTTACAGTAAATCTGAGTACTACTCACTATCTTTGCTGTTCATAACAATTGGTTGTAACAGCACAGCAAAATTAAAACATGCATCTCATGCAGCCTCGTCTCTCACACCCCTAGGCTAACGTCAGAGAGGGTTGAGGTGCAACATAAATCAGTCCAGAAGTGGAGTTCAGGAACTTCAGGGCTCTGAGGCAACTTCTTCCTTGTTTCCACATGTGGAGGGATCAAAAGACCCCAAAGGAGAACAAGCCCAGAGCAATGCGTGTTTGCCTGGCTAAGCCAGTGTATCTCAGGAAAGGAGCAGGCAGCCTTGACACAGATGCATAAGATACTTCTATTCTCTTGCTAACTCAGTCTTGTGTAAGACCAAGAAAAACTCTCAGTGACAATTGCCAGGAAAACTCCAGGTTATCTTTAACTCTGGTGGAACCTAAATATCTTATTAAACAGTATATGTTTGTGGAATCATATAAAACTCCTGATAAATTGTTAAAAAAAAAAAAAAAAAGGTTTTGTTCTCTAAGCATGTTTGACTTCCCATCAATAAACCTATTTGCACATTTGGTTTCTTATTAGTGTTTCTACCATCCTAGTGGAAAATAAAGTCATAAGATTGTTTTCTTATGCTAAGTTAATATACTGGTTTTGCAGACTGGGGGATGTTTTCTCAGCAGGGAAATAATTATTCTGAAAACAATGGATTTTTCTAAATGACATCTAAATCTTCATAAGATACCCAGGGCTTCAAGCCAAACCATCCACAGCATGAGTTTGACTCTCTTTCATCCGTGCTTGTGTTGATAACCATGCATTAAAAATGGTCCTTCTTCTACTGATAGGTGTATAATGTATAATTGGATATATCCAAAAGCTAGCACAGTTAATGTGTTGAAATAAGCCCTTCATGCACAATACCTACCTGTGTGCAGGTGGACACAGCATTTCTCAGGGGGAAAGGTTGTGAGGTGCTCCGTTACCTGTTCTTGCAGCTGTGAAGTTTGGCATGGAGTAGGGCCATGTCATCACTTGCCCCTTTTGGACTCCATGAGCTGTGCTGTACAGCAGGTGATAAAACAAGTCAGAAATTATAATTCCAGGCAACATGCAATGTGTAGCAAAGAGGGACTTTCAATGACTTCATCTCAATTTTTAAAAGTGCAAGTAAATGAGGGAAGTCTGTAATACTGCACTTAGCATTTTCCTGTCTAAGAGCTACTTTTGATCTCAGTCCTGCCTCAGTCATTTAGCTTTAGGATGCTTCAATGCCATTAACTGAAATTAGATAGATTACATTAGGCAAAAAGATTGCAGCAGTTTTCAGGAAAAAACATGCTAAAATTCCATTAACTTGCCAGAATTGAACTTTTGTGTTGAACCCTAACTCTTCAAAGCTTCCTCTTGATATGCTTTTATAAATGCAAGACTCTGGCTATAATGGTTTAAATAATGCTTATTTAGAGATTCAGATTTAATTTATAAGTATTTTATTGGGAATATTTCCATCTATCAGTCATGTATTTTATTGCTTAATATGACTATTTAATGTGACATTTAAGAGATGCTACTGACTATAACCCCTATAAATTCCCTGAATCGAGCTGTTTTCATCACTGCCAAATTCCTGTCATTTTTTTACCTCTGAGTTTGATTGCTGTAGCTACTGGAATTTATGAACAGAAGCAGGAATATTTAAAGTCCTAAATTATGACAATCTACTATTGTAAAAAAATTTTTTTGTAAGAAAATTTTTTCTATATAAGTATTGCGACAATATTTGTTTGGTCAGATCAGGAAAGGTCAGAGAATAACTTTGGAAACCCTTCTTTGCCAGAAGAAATGACTTAATGGTAAAAATAATTTTAATAACAGTTCTTATTTTGTAGAATACCTAGTGCATTGAACACATGTCCATTTTTATCTACTTTCACCTTAAATAATTCTAATAGATTAGAATAATGTATTTTTTTCTTTGGAAAAAAAATTAAAAATTATTTTTAATTATTCTAAAATTTGACTTGATTTTCTTATTACAAACTTCTGCCTTCTTCACTCAACCTCTTTTTCAAAGAAAGCTTGGTGGACTGTAACTCTATTAAAAACATAGCATTTGCAAATCTCTTTTTTCAGACTGTATTTTGTGTCAAGAGTTTTCCACAAGTAGGTAATTTTTTCCTTAAAAGTTAAAAAGTAGGTAATTTTTTTCTTAAAAAATTTTTATATTTATATGTCTCAAATATACTGATTATTTTATTAAGAAAAAAATTGAGAGTGAAATAAATTGTTTTTCAGGGGCCTAAGCTGCACAAAGAAATCTTATTTCATGCAAAAAGATGTCCCTGAGTACTTTGATTAGCAATGCCCAGATAGGAATTGAAGTAGACCATTAATTTAGTTTAGTTCTGTGTTATTTTAATCATGCCAAATTGATAAAAAATACAAATAAATTTGAGATTATTTCTCATTCTTCCATGGTTGCTAAAGTCCACACTTCTCTGATGCAAGCAGCACATAGACAGAAGAATATAAAAGCTTCCAAGTTTTTTTGTTTTTTTTTTTTTTTTTTTCTGAGAGCAAGCTGTTGCTTTTAAAAAAGTTTAGCCTCATAGTTTGTGGAAGCCTGGAGTTCACAATTAACATGGCTATGTATCTAGTTGGCTTTGCAAAATGATTTTAACACAGGATGGTGTACACTTCTAAGTGGTAGAAAGCAGAAGAGCTTTTAATATTATGTATAATATATATCTGTATAAAACTGTTAATTGGACTGTACTGATCAAGGATTTTATTTCAATTAGGTTTTTTAAGTATCTGACATCCCTAAAAATTGTTAGTGTTCTCATGTGTGGCTACAGCAAATGAGAATTTTTCAAGACTATCGAATCTTATGCCTCGCTCTGCAGTAATTTAATCAAAGAAAATCCACCTTTTAGACCAGCTGGTCTGAGAAAATTTGTCTAATGGCATGTGCAACAGTCTAGGTGAGTGTATATGGCCAAAGTACCATAAAAATGGTAATCTCCATACAGAGGAGAACTTTCTGAGCTGCAGTTGTCTGGTTTCTTGCTGTTCTTTAGTGCTACAGCAGACATTAAGCTACCTTCATCTGTATTTCTGCCAAAGTCTAAGTTCCAGAACTGGAACTGATTGCCACCTATTTAAACTGATATCTCTGTCATCATGTGCCCCTAGAATGCCCCCTCTGTGGTTCTTATCACTATGGTATAAAATGTAGTAGGAAAACACTGCATATACAATAGAACAACAATCGATAGAAAATGTGCAAAAAGATCTTTTTGAGGGTTACAAAGTACCCTATAGACACAGCTTGTTGTAGCAAGCAACATAATTTACTGTGCAGGAAAGTTCCTCTTTACCCTTCCTGACTTTATTCATGTATTGTAGATTTTTTTTCCAAGTTCAATATCAGTGTAACATTTGGAAGTATTAACTTCTTTGAATGACTTTAAGTGACTGACAGGTTTTGATAGATCCTGGCTGGGGAGGGTTTATTGGCATTGGTGGGAGGATTGTTTGTTTGCTTGGTTTGGTTTGGGTTTTCTGGTTTTGTTTTTTTTTTTTAATATACATTCCTAATTTTCCTATCAGCTCCTAGAAGTTCCTATCAGCTCCTAGAAGAGATGATAATGTACCCATGGGACTGTGCTCATATAAATCACAAGTGTCAAGCAATGCAATGCTTTTTCTCTAAACAAAGCAGAAATGTTGCATGTAGATTATTTTTTCCAAACATATCTCTGGGGAGACTCCTCTGGGCTTTGAGACCTTACATCTGAGCAATACTGAATCCTGTCAAGGAGATCTGCTGTGAATTCTAATGTTTCAAGTCTTGGACAATATAACATGCTAGTCCTTACAGCATCTGCAGTGCAGCAGTCATCTTCAGCAATTAAAAAATACCCTTGTGTCTGTCTTGTGAGTTCCCCAAACCTAGAAATTAGGAAGCCTTATTACTTTCTATTCAAAGACAGTCAACAGGCTTCAAATTCTGCTTAATTAATAGATGTAGCTTTAAATGAGGTAGATATCTGAATAATAAAAAATATTCTTATGCAGCTTATGTCTGTCTGGGAAGGGGAACATTTCTCTCTGCTAATCCTTCAAAATGCTTTTCAAGTTTGCTGACTGCCACGTCGAAGTTGCACAAAGATCTCTACGGGATGCCGCTAATCACCCAGGGATAATGAGACACACAGCTCACTGCTATTTGTAACGTACTGCTGGCTGCTCCGTGCACAGTCTTCTAATGGCCTTCTGTGGGCACTGTAGGAAAAACTGATGAAAATAGATCCATTTAAGAATTTACAGATTTGACTTTTGAGGAAGAACAGCTATTGTCCACCATTACTTTCAGAAAGGTATGCTGCGGGTCAAACAACCTACTGGTATTTCAGCATGCACCTATTTGAAATGCATAATGAGTTTCCTTGTTTTGTACTTATTTTCAGAAACAAAGGCCATAGTTTGAACTCGGAAACTGAATGATAGGCATTTAATGATTGAAGTACACCTCAGTGTGGAGTGTAATAATGATACAGGCAGTTTGTGTCCAATTTTACACCTCAGTCTGGAGTGTAATAATGATATAGGCGGTTTGTGTCCAATTTTACAACACACTGCAAACTTTCCATTGTTGATTATGAAAAAGAACATTTAAATCATACGTAGAACATTTCTATTTGTGTAACAAAGTGACCATCTTGTTTTTCTAGCATAGTTTTAGAGTGATGATAATTTCTATTCGAAGACTAAGTGAATCACTAAGTGGATCACTAAGTGAACACTAAGTGGTTTGGGGTTTTTTTTGTCCAAGCTCTGTGTATATAATTTTTGTCATAAAGACTCCTGCAGCATTGACAGGAAAGTTCTCTGACACTGTGAGAAATGGGATACGAAAAAATACAAGTATTTTCATACAGAAACCTCAAAACTAAAAACACATATTTCAAGGTTTGGCTCCTCTGATTATTAAATACAAGAAACAATGGTTTCTGCAGAAGTTGCAATATTTTTACACTTTACAAAAAGTAAGTTTTAGCTCGGTATTTAATTATCTGAAAAATAATTTGCTTCACACAATTCTGGTATTAGTTCTATCACCCTTAAGAAGAAATAAAATTTTGGAACAGTATTCTCTCAGTTTAGGCCGCAATGGAATATAGCTTTCTGTGGTAGTTTATGTCATTATTACTATTGGACATAACCTCACGTAGCTTCAAAATCTTTCACCCGCCTACATTTATTGCGAGTAAGTAAAACTGATTATTTATAAAATATATGTAGGGGAAAAAACATATGCTGCCTTCAAGTATTTCCAAGGCTACAGAAACGAAAAAGGATAATGGATGACTGCAATTAAATAGCTGCTAAAATACAACAAAAAATTTCTCTAAAAAGGGTTTTACCTTAGCTGAAGTGTATGCAGTGTTTCTTATGTAAAAAAAGAGCCCCACCCCAAAATGCTAAATCCTGACATCCATGGCACTCCACAGTCACTTGCCTTTTCCCAGTATCTCTGGTAGCATCCTACTAGCTCACCTGACATTTGTTTATTAACCAGAAGTAGGAGCAGCTGAATAACACAAATCCTGTCACTCCAGTGGAGGCAATAGCCTCTCTCCAGGAGCATGCAGATGGGGAGGACCAGGTCTTCATTTTTTTGCGGGTATTTTCACTTAATTACCACATTCATCTTCTTGATGATAGAAGGTAAATGAGGCAGTAAGTATGCCATGATTTTGAGGGGAACGTTGGGAGAAGAAACTTCAAGCCTGTCCTTACTCCTGACTGTTTGAGCTCCACAATGGAGACAAGGCAGACAGAATATCAGAACAGACAAGAATCCCCTGTGCTTCTCTCTGACACACTGCTGGAGCAGCCAGCAGAATTTCACATTTGGGTCACTCAGCACATTTTCATGTCATGAAAGAAGGAGGCAGGTCCACTGCAGTGGCTACCCAGGTATCACCAATTCAACCCCCTTTTGAAAGAAACCTGAAAATCTGAAAAGCCCAGCTAATTAAAGCATTCTGGGAGTGGCTGCTGAACCAACATTTCCTGTTATGTTATCATTAAGATCTGATTTAGTTTATGGGTTGTAATATGATACTGTATCACGCTATATTGCAAACTGATATTACAAACAGCCTATGTAATATTATATTATTGGATATAATACTTCCCATAAATGTCAGGCTTCACCTAAGAGTTTGAAGTATGACTCCATATCTATGTTTAATTTAGCAATTTGTTATGCCCAGTGTCTTCTGCTGACATATCAGTGTCATCAATTCTTAGAATAACACATATATTTATGTTTTCAAAGCTCTGTGTGCTTGTTTGTTTCATCAGAAAACCAATATTCTCTTTCACAAGGCCAAAGATCAGTTCTTTTCTCAAGGGCTTTCCACGAGTCATTCTACTCAGGAATAATTTCTCTGGTATTTAAAATGTCACTCATTTCTTCTTATCTCTGATTTGACCATGAGTAAATGACTACAGACTGTCTGTGCACTGTGCAGCATTAAAAATGTTATCAAAAGATTTTTCATCTTGAACAACGTGATTCTGTCAGAACACAGCTCCATCAGCAAGGTCTGTTTATAGCCTTGAGTGTTCGAAATTTCGCAGTGAGAGGCAAAGGGCAAGGCTCAGTCATATGTTGTGGCAACTGCACAGAAGCCATCAGGTTATAGTGTTTCCAGGAATGAGAGGAAGGACGGGGGTTGATATGTCAAAATTGTACCAAGAGCAATGGATGATTATCTCAGAATTCTCTCAGAATTCATGGGACCCTACTTTCTCTTGCCCTAATGGAAAATTAGGATGTGAAAACACATAAATGGTGAGGGTTAACTTCTTGAATATAAGCTGACATGCAAGATGGAATTCGAAGTTTGTCTTGATGAGTATGATAGGAACCAAGATATTACTCCTTTTTCATACTGAAAAAACAGGAGCAGAGCTCTATTTTTCTTTAATATCTCTAACCTTCCACTGTCCACACTGCTTTAGGCCATTGTATACATCTCTTTGCAAATGCACAGCTAAACTAGTGCAAAATGGAAGCTCTAGGGGACAAGCATCTACAACTGTTTCAGATTAGATTTTACATGGAAGCTCACCGTACCTGTTTCAAACAGGACACCACCCTTGTGCACTCCTCCCTTCTACCACTTTCAAACCACCTCCTCTCTCCCTAGTAAATAAATTTTAATATCAAAATAAAGTAAAACACACACATTTTATTTTTTTATGACTTATGCAAAGTCACGAAAGAAACTTTCTGAATTTAAAGCCTCTGTTACATAAAGTAAGTTAGGACTTAAGGGATTGCAATCAGGTTTTCCCAGGTCATGAAAAGGAGGTGTTTATTCCATTTTCACTGTAGTTCTACAAGAAAAAAATGCAACACACCCGTAAAACTTAAAAAAAAAAATAATCTTCTCTCTGAATTTGGATTAACTTCAAATAACATAACAAAATTGAAATAATTGTATTTACTAATTCACAATACCTTCTAGTGAAATTAAATCTCTTCACAGCTTGTGAAATAAACAAGTAGCATGTTTATTCCAGTGAGCTCTAGTCAAGGGAGAATTTGCGATATTTTAAACAGAAGTTACAGCTCACAACTGGCTTTTTCTACAGTTGTTACACCTTTATGAATTCATGTAAAATGAAGCAAGCTGAGCTCCACTGTAGTATCTTCAGTTACACGTGGCCCTTCTCGCCCCCCGCCTCCACTTAGGCAGATGAAAAGGGGCTGAAGTTGCCAGCAAGATGTTAAGTGTCTCAGCAACTTTCAAAATTCACCCCTGTTAACTTTCCACATCAGTCAGATGCACCATACACCTCAGCTTTACCCCCATGCTGCACTTAAGTGTCCTCTACAAAACTGTATGATTTTCACCTATTCACACTATAGACTTTTCATACTGCAACTGAAAGATGAGCTGCTAAAAAACCTGATAAAAACCACCAGTCTTACAGAGCAGCTCCACTGACAGAAAATTCCTGAACAACAAAAACAACAAAAATTCCAAAAATTGTGCTAGAAACAAACCGCTTACTGGCAACTTCCAAAAGGATCCTGAGAAGACAAAGAAACCTTAAACCTAGAGCAGTCAAAAAAAGCTAATAGTTGGGGGAAAATTAAATGCAAATGTGAAGTGCAGTTCTGATGGCATGAGTTAAAGGAGAGTTGCAAATTGCTTTGCCATTTGCTGAGGAATGAGTGTTCTTCTTGGAAAAAGGTAGGCACATATGCCATTTTCCTGTATTTTGACGTTAATGGCAATCTCTGGTACACGTATTGAATGGGAAACATCTATTGATTCTTTTAACTTCCGATATTGAAAGAATGAGACAATACTGATGCCTCTTCCTGGGCTTAGAATTAAAAGCCGAACACGGTTAGAGGGGAAAAAGGGATTTTACCTCAGTGTTTATTAAGGATCCTTAGATCCAGGCAGGAGCCCCTCGCAGGAATGCCCGCCCCCCCAGACCGATGCACGGAATGCACACTGGAGAATGCACACATGCAATGATTTGCGTTTACAATTATAGACCTTGCATATCTATCATAGATTCCCCAGTGGGAGGCTCAAGAGAAGCCCCCCAATGAGGAATGTCCCCGCTGCATGAGTCTATCTTAGTTTACAAAATGTGTTCTGGAGAGGACCTTGGGTCTGGGGCATTCTCCGAAGTTTCCAAGATGTTTGGTCTCTTGGCTTAACAGAACTTTGGGTCTAAGCTAGTTATCAGACTTAGGGAATTACAAGTATGTGGGCTAAAAGCACTTGGGATACATAAAAGCTGCATAAAAGTGTATATGAAGGGGGATATGAGAGGAGTATATGAAAAAGCAAAAAAATCATTATGGCATGAATACGAACAAGGAATTTCAGTTTCAATTTCAGAGTTAATTCAAGACAGCACTGGCCCTGAAATCTGATCCAGAAATTTGTCAAAACTCTCCCTTAAATGAGATGCCTAGTTCCCCAAAGTCAGTGCAGCAACGTAGCTGCAAGTATAAAAAAGAAGGTAAAAAAAAGTTCTTGATGTTACAGAGCTGAAACCTAGGAATTCACACACAATTTCACAGGGGGATAGGAAATTTCCAAATCTAGCAGGCAAAAAAAGCAGGCATAGGTCTGGCTCAGATCATGACGAAAGGGATATCTCTCAGAGCACACACAAAAAAATCAGCTTATACCCAGACCTTCTGCTGCAGACGTAGTGACCGAAGGATGCCCAACTTACCTAACTCCTAATTCCGAGGCACATGCAGCAAAACTCACCACTTCTGCTGAGTCATCTGTCCCTCGTACGGGAAGTGTCCCAGCATCTTGACCGACACTTGTGCTGCCCAGGGCCTGCAGGAGCTGAGGCTGGTGCTCTGGGCACATGGTGCTGGGCTTGGCAGCAGCGCCAGAGGCTTCTCCACAGCTTGCAGAGCTCTCAGTATGCCACCTTTGAGCACGTGGCCACACACCCAGGGCTCAGCCAGGCCCCCACTAACTGGGCAGCAGCCCTGGCACCCTGCTGATAGGGGGCATCTCCAAGGACAGGGGACACACATACGCCTGTTGACGGGTGATCCCTCTTGCTGCTCAGAATGAGCATAAAACACCCCCAGAATGGGGGATGCTGACCAGCATCCTGCTTACATGCTGCCTGCCCACCCAGAGACCTCAACTCCAGCAGTAGTGGGCCCACCAGAAGAAAGCCACAGCAAACCCTCAGTGCCCCTTTTAAGCAGAGCGCTTCCTCAACCTGCCCTGGGGACATGGGGCAGGGAGGGCTCACTCCTGTCTGCTGCCTTGCAGGGCAGTAAGCTGTGCCAGGTGACAAAGGGCTCCACAGCTTGTCACACACAGCCCTGTCACGCTGAATGGACTCTGACCAGGACAGCCAACCAGGCTGGCACTACCAGCCTTCCTACCAAGTGGGCTAATGCTGTCCCAAAGTGAGAAGGAACAAGTCTGAATGCTCCTTGGCACTGCACAGAAAGCAGGATCAACCTGCTGGCATGCATGAGGTTTGTATTCCAGGCCTGGGAAACTAATCCATACTGCAGTGATTTTATTTTAAAAAATCAAACAAAAATCCCACAGACACACCACAGGTACACTACACACAAAAGTACACAAACAAAAAAGGAAATTCCAGAAGAGAAAGACCAACCTGGACAGCCAGAGACATAGGTTGTAGCCTCCCAGACAGGCTGCTGGAGGCCAGAGCTCTCAACATGCTGTCTGAAGAGGCCACTGCTGGGGTAAGTCCTAATTATGGGCTTGTCATACCGGGTGTGGGACCAGCTGGCAGAAAGCTGACGGGTGAACAGTGCCCTCCTCTACAGGAAGAAGGGCTTGGGGTGAGCTCAGGTTCCCCCTCAAGTGAGGGACTCTCACCCTCCTTACAGAGCCATCATTCTCCCCACAGCCAAAGGAGCAATGTGGCAAATGGCCCTCAAACCCCACCTTGTTTACAGGGAGGTCACCCAGCCTGAGCAAGAAAGGTGACCAGTAGGCTCCCCCATGGGGATGCTCATATGAGATTGAAGCCGTATGCCCAGAGCACCTCTCTTCTTCTGCCCTTCTCCACTCTTTCTTACCCACCCTTCTTCTCTCATTCTCTTCCCTTTCTTTTTCTTTCCAGTCATCTTCCTTCTTTTTGCTTCTCCACAGCCTGTGCCTTTCCTCCCGTACTTCCTGCAGTCCCTTCCTTGGCAGTGGCTCCTGCTGCTGGGGGAAGAGATACAGCACAGGTTAGCAGTCTTTTAACTTGGCTGAGACTCTAGACATATGTTTTAGGGCTTGAAGGGGAAGCCCTGTAAATAGGGACAGGAGGAAGAAGAACCTCTGTGCAGAACTCTGCTCTCAGGGTGTTTCAATATGTAATTTTTTTCCCAACCCAAGGATTGTGTGTTTGGTTTGTTTTTGTTTTGTTTTTTTTTTCATAGTTCCATTAAGATATAGATTATTTAGTTATCTTCTGCATTATATGTCTTATTCCAATAACCTTTCCTGTTTAAAAAATTGTTAAAAAGGCAAAAATCCATGTCCCAAAGGCTGTGTGACTGTTATTGAATTTTCTTTTTATAACCTGTTCCAGTCCTGCATTCATGACTCTCCATTGACTTGTATGGTAGCTTTTCATGTAGAGTAAAAGTAATTCACAAAGCAAAGAGGATTTTCAAGTATTTCTTGCTAAAATAGTTATTCTTTGCTTCTACTTCAGCATATTGTTGCACAAGATTGTTTCCTCACTTACTATCGTGTGGAAAGACTCCCTCCACTCTCTAGCTCTTTCTTATCTCAGCTTTTCCCACCTAATCTCTAACTCATTCTCAGTTGTACCCTTCTCTGGTCCTCTTGTAGTGAGTCAGTCTGTTTTCCCTATGAAACCTTGATGATGAAATGAGTCTTTTTGAAGGCCCTTTTAGGGTTTTTTTAAGAACACTTCCAATTTCCCAGTAAATTCCAACTCTCCTTGCCACAGTAGCCATTCTGGGAACTCAGCTGCATCTTAGTACTATGTGTTAGTTTACTCCTTTCTTTTTTTTCAAGAGTTAATTTACTGCTTTCCAAATCAGACTTCTTTCTTGCTGGCTGCTACTGCATACGTAATATCAGGCAGCTCAACATTTTTCCACAAAGTCTTGAGCTAGTGTCCCTTAGTATTCCCTTCCTCAAGTCTCCTGCTGTTTAGAAACCCTGTCCTTTTCCACCTAAACCCCACTGTTATCACTTCTAAAGTACTTCTACCCATTTAACTGAAACCCTTCAATGCCAATATGAGGGGGTTTGCTTCTGAAATCCTCAAAACCCTCTTTTTGCTTCTGAAATCTTGAAAATATCATATCTGGGATACCTCAGCATTTCCCAACAAAACTTTCTGCTGTCCCTCAGATGAACTTTGATGTGTCCAATGTGAGACTTCATCACCTCTCCCATGAATTAACTCAAGTTTTACTAGCCAGAACTATTCAGTCTTCTTTCTGAGTCATATTAGCACTTCTAACCAAATCCTACACTGTTCCTGCAGGTATTTGTGAGTGGTTACCCAACTCCTAAATTTCACTATCACCTTGAGGCACCTCACCACTTCCTACCCATGTCCCCTTAAAATATCTGAATGTCCTCTACCCTCAAGAAACTCCAGTTTTCCCTCTGAGATACCTCAGTTTTTCTCCTCAAAAATGGTCTGTCACCCTGGTGTACTTCAGTGTTTCCTGCCACAAATCTCCACTGCCCAGCTCATATTGGGTTGGGCTGTGTCCTGTCCCCTCCATGCACTGCTCCTTCTGCAGGAAACCTGTGATAAACCTTGCTCAAGGCCTCCACCATCAGTACCTGCCTTTCTCACCTAAGTTTCTCCTTGGAGTCTCACACTTCTCTCCCAAGCCCTCTTAAGGACCTCAGTGTTTCCCACAGAACAGCCCCTGCTCTCCCCAAAGACACTGCAGCCCATCCCACCCACCTGAAGTAGCTCAGCACTCCCAAGGTACCTGAGTGCTCTCCTCCTCTGAGGTGACTCGGCATTTTGTCCTACAATCCCGCACATTTTACCCAAATACCTCCTCTGTCCCCTTTGGAAACCTCACACAAAGGGGTATGGTGGACTTACTGAATTTTGAATACTTGAATATTACACAATTGTGTCTGGCGCTGCAAAATGAAAGCCTGTCGAGGCACCTCAGCACATCGTGCACTGTTGTACCTCAGAGGCATGTTGGAACATCTTCTGTATAAAATACAGCCAAGAGTCTATAGCGGCCAGTAAGATTAACTCTAAAACTTGTCTGCATCCTCTGTAAAAAAGCCTTAGGACTGTTGTTCCAAATTGCCAGTGATGCCTTAGGTTTTGATTTCTATATTTTTCAAATCCTGTACTGCCTAGTGTGTAACTCTGAAGCTTGTTAGCTGCTCTCTTAGGCCAGATAGACATAACAAAGCCTCTCTAAACTTGCTGTTCAAGGACACTCGGGCTGTCCTAGGCCCAAAAGGTGTAAACTAGGACCATGAAAGAGGTGGAGAAATTGAAGAGAGCTAAAGTTTTAATTGGTGAAATTATGCTGATATGCAAATGAACCAAACCTGTAAAAGTGTAAAGAACTTGTGACCTGTCGTCCATCTTGGGGTCCATTTTATGGAAGCAGCCTCTGGCTCCCCAGGGTGTACCTTGAAGGCCCTTCAAATAATTACCTACCTTCATTCCCTTACTCTTGTCTAGTCTCTGTTTCTAGGTGGCTGGGAGAAGGCATCACCAGCTCACCCACTGAGTGGTCATGGCTGACCTGAAATAAATTATATGTAGAGAACTGTTACAAATTCTGAGAGGCACCATAGGAAAATGTTCCACTGAAGAAACTTTATTCATAAATTACTCTGCAAGAAAACAGGCCTGTAGACTAAGAAAACCCCCAAAAAACACAACCCACCTTCTATTATGAAATAGCAAACTCCTTGATGTGATCTGATTATTATGATTATTAGAGAGATGTCTGTGCCAGAATTAAGATGCAAATGACTCCATATGCCAAAGTCAACAGTAAATGTGAGGTAGAGAGAGAGAGAGAAATAGAAAAGAGAGAGGGGAGGAGATAAAGAGAGTGAGAGAGAGACAGTCATCACCCCTGTCGATCCACTAGTGTCCTGTCAGTCCTCTTCTTCTGGTCTTCTTGGCGGTGGGATGCCCTCAAACCACAGAGTTCAGTGAAATAATATAGGTTCATTTATATGTGGTAACACCCATGCACATCTCCTGTGGGCCCTTTTACACTGTCTTTTGCAACAGACTCCGGATCTGTTGTAAAACTTGTGGATCACGTGCAGTCCTCTTCTGGAAGGCTTCAGAAATGAATCTGGGGGGCACTTTGGGGTCTTTAATAGTTTATGACCCTTTTTAAGACACGACAGCTGCCTCTCATATGACTGTCCTGTGGGAACATGACCTTCCCGAGGCAGGAGAGTTTTACAACTGAGCCAACTGAGTTTGTGTAAGGGAGGATTCTCAGCAGGGCCTGCTCCTTATCTGGCTTGTAGCCTCCAGTGATGGGTGTCTACCCCCTATGTCTTATCCAGACCCGAGGTTTCACCACCACACACCCAAAACTCTCGTCCTTCCCCTCATTTGGGGGGAGAGTGTGCAAACAGCACATGAGTCTGAGGGCTATGGCCAGCACCAGCTGGACTCAGCCAGAAATAATTTTCAGTACAGCTGCTAGGTTTGGCTTTCCTTGTGGCTACACTCTTCTCCCCCAGCTTTATTTACTCCTCCTTAGACCTGAGATAATTGGAAAATATCTTATCTCAGGTTCCTGTATCAGGAGGCATATTCAGGGGGAGGGAGGTGGCTTCGGTGGTCACAGAAGAGCAGTTCTTTCTTTGCTGTTTCCTACAGTAGGCAAAGTCCTTGAGCCATTAACCATTTCAGTCCCTCACACTCCTGAAACATAAAAAAAAGGTATGGGGTTAAGCAAGTATCTTTGACGCATAGCAACACTTCTGATGGCAAACACATCAAGAATCTTATTTATGGAGGGCAAGATGCTGATTGCATTCTTTGAGGGCTCAGACTGTAAAATATTAGAAGTAAAGATTACTGTTCTTGGTCTAACCCATTTTCTGTGACATAGTGTCAAGAGGAATATAGAACTTATGCAGAAGTAAAATAGGTGAGTTTTCTTACTGTAAGACACAGAAAAACTGCTACAGATGTCAGTGAATATAACATTTTACGGCTCTGTTTCCGTGGCAATTCCTAGTATTTATGCTTAGCCTCAGTACGAGTTTTCTGTTGAAAAGCAGATCAACCATTAGGACCAATGACTCCCCCCATGCCAGTGTAAAACATCTAGAAGGATTTGGATCTCCTGTTCCTGTAAGTGGTCAGGAGATAACTGAATGTCCAGTCCACAACTGATTAAAAACTCCATGCTGGTCTGTAAGCAGACTAGGAATTGCTTGCTAACTTCCTGATTACTTGGCCTTTTATTTTCAGCTGAGTGTCAGTGAATATGTGACTGAAGTATACATTCGGATTTGATGGACACCAAGAAGATTTCTCGGAAAGCTTTTGTATCTCTCAAACAGGAAACACGGTATTAGAAAAATCTGAAAAGTATATTAATATATAAATTATATATATATATTAAAAAGTATATAAATACATCTTCAAAAGGTGAATAGCTGGTAAAAATTTATCTAGAATATATGTTAACTAAATGGAGATCACAAAATTAAACACTTTATCTGTGAAAATATTTTAATGAGAACAAATAACTGTAATTGGTGGACTTGTCTTCTGATTATGCTTCAGATAGGACTGTACCATCTGGAGTTACCAGCAATTTAATGAAATGCCAAATTTCAAGTTTTGAGTTCACTGATATTACTGTAATCTATTTGATATATTCTTTATTTTGGATTCATGACTAACGTCACAATGTGCTTTTTGCAGAACAAAAATTGCCCAACAAACACACCTAGCTATTTCTGGTTTTGGTATTCCTATCCTATAATTATTAAGCATCTAGGAATATCTAGCTGAGTAATCACTATATTATCTAAACAAACTCTTTTGGAACATAGTATTTTTTAAATATTATTAGTGATCCTGGTCAGCATCACAAAGAACACCAGCCCCCAGAAATATGGTTTGGTAAATACATAATACAAATATACAAACAAATACAAATCACAGAGTAGTTTTACTATGTCATGTAACAGCAGATGACAAAGAAGGAATTGTGTGAAGATTACATGAATGTAAAAACAAAGTAGTAAAGCAAAGAAAAGGTATGCTTTTAGATTTAGAAATTGTTCTTCCAAGCACCTTTGTGTTTGATTTTCTTGTTTATGTACAAGATGATAAGAATAAAATAAAACAATATATATGAAATATAGAAATAGATTTTAATAAGATAAAAAAAGAGATAAGCACTCATAGTCTAGTTGCAAAATTTCTGCTTTGTCTTCTTAGCTCAAATTTATGTAGTCTTGTGGCTAGTTTTGATTTTTAAAATTTGTCACTACTGTGGCTATGTTTCCTGTGTCATTGTGACATACATCATAATCTCATAGTCTAAACTCCTTTCTCATCCACAATTACTGCTTCTCTTTCAGCCTTTACCAGTGGCAAGATTTTCCCCTCACTACCATGGGCACTGCCTTGTTCTGCTGTTTGATGTTCTAGCACGCCAAGTCCAGTGTTTTTCTCTACGGAAATAATTGCCCTTTCACTCTTTCCTTTATCTTAATCATTTTAGGTAGAAGATACATGGAAGTGAGTGAGGAAATGGCTTCATTTATAAACTTCTCATTCTGAAGTTTCTCTTCCTTTTCATCTCCAACTGGAACTCCTTCCTCTAGTCTGACACTGAGCAAACAGGATGATGATCTAAAAAGACTAAAAAGCAGAGACACACAGCTGCCTTTCCTTTGTGTATGTCCACGTACTTGGTGTATTCAGCTTTGTGGTAATAAGGAGCTAAATCATTCACAATAAAGAGGCAGACCCAGATGACTGGAAAACAACTGAGCATCTCTAGAATGTATTTCCTTGATTGATATTATATGTATGATAATATATCATGCATGTAATATGATATATTTATTATCTCTACATATGATATATAATTGATATTAATATCAATTGAGCTATCCAGGTAGGCAAATCCAGTCTGGTCTTCTACCAGAAACAGCCATGATTGTTGAAAGTTCTAGAGTGTCACTTTTTGGCCACAAGCTGGAGAAAGTCCTTCTCTCTGATGCAATTAGGGACTTACTATTTATCAAGGAGTTCATCACAGGGTTTGAAATCATATGTCCTGTCTCTCTAGTGTTTTGCTAATATTTTCTTCCTCTACTCCAGCTTTTTTTGTTTCTTATAAAAGTCTGCTTTTGGATCACCTTTCTCCTCACTCTTTCTCTTCTTGCCCCCAAAGAAAACAGGGCACAGCAAAGTGATCTAGATTCTAACATCTGTCAAAATATGATCTTGGATAGGGGCAGTACACATAAGTTTGAAGTGAACACATTGCTTTTGAGTGGGAGGGACAGAACCTCTAGTGAAGTTTTGCTTCCTTTTCCACCCGCTCCCAGAATTATGTTTCTGATGGAAATATACTGACTTATACAGAGGGTTTTATTCATAAAATAAGGTAATGATAGTACTGACATCAATGTGGAAGACAAAGTCTTAAAACCTTTGCATTCACAATAATAGCTTGATAGAAAACAGAATCTGAAGAAAAAAGTGGCCTAACCTTCCAGCTGTAGACTTATTGCATGGTCAATGAGGATAAGTCTGCTCAGTTGAAACTTTTGCAGCATATGACCTTTTTCTTAGCTTAATCAATAAAGCAACCAGTACTCCAGTTTTCTCTGAATCCATTTTGAACAGCAAAACCAATTTGTCTGTGGCATACCTCCAAAATCCAGAAAGCAAACCTCAGATACTGACTGACAAGTGGAATTTTGAGATAATTTAATCAATCTAAGCAATAATAAAAAAATCATTGAAGGATATGCAATAATTGCTGAAATAAATTGAAATTCAATCTGAATGTACAGGTGATGTGCCTTGTAGCAAACTATTTTTTTTTTTGTGAGAATCATCCACTAATTATCATCATTAAACCACAATAGGGAATGCAGATGCTATAGTCCTTTTTCAGTAAAATTGTTTTGTGCTTTAAGTGTCATACTGCCATTGAAATTAGCCTTTTGACTAGGAAAAAAACCCCGTTTCTTAAAAGGATTCATTTATTTTTATTGTTGGATAAGATTCCTGTAGATCTCTCAGGAAAATTCTGCACATAAAAAAGAGTAAATACATCATGCAGCCTCATGTATTATGTCTGTTTCTTAGGCAATGTCAAGCTAATTGTGTACCTAATTATAAGATGACTGAGAAGTCTCTGAGTGTGTACAATAACTGAGGGCATCCCTTCTGAATGTGATTTAGTGAACCCAAGCAGATCAGGAAGAAAGCTCCTGTGCAGCAGCCGTCACTTCAGGAGTCCTGTATATTAGGATGTCTCAGGGGAATCAGGAACTACTGATCAAGAACTCCCCCTCTCTGAGAGAACACAAAACCATCTCTGTTTAGACAAAAGATGCATCTAGGTGAATATCCTGTCTGTATAAAAAGATGACAGTGTTTATCTGAAAGAAAAGCATAATTAACAAAGCTAGTGTAGGTGCTCCTAATCTGCAGCAATCTGTGGGCCAGGAATTTTCTGATGGCAGCAATGTTATCTTTATAATTACTAAAAACTTCTGGTATCCAAAACATTCTGTGGAGAGAAGTTCCATAGCTCAATCTTATATGTTGCATGAAAGATCATCTTTCTTTTTTTTTGTCATTTTGACCTGCCACATGAAGGTTTTAATGTTTTAATGTTGGTGTTTTAAGCCTCTTGTTATTGCCAAGCATTGTTTCTTATTCATAGGCCTCACAAATCTCTCTGACATCTGGGTTCTCTTTCTGCAGACTGAAGAATGCTGTCTGTTTAGTACAGAATCTTCCCTACATTTGTTCCAGTTCTACTACATCCGCTCTGACATAAGGAATTGCATACGGTATTCAAGAAACAGAAGCACAGTCAATTTATTCTACATCACAATATTTTTTCTGTTTTGTTCTCTGTTTATTTTTTTCTCTTTTTCTTGATCGCTGTAAAGCNTCTTTCTTTTTTTCCTTTTTTTTTTTTTTAATTCTTATTGAGTGCTCAGCTAATGCTTTCATAGACCTATTTATTATAATCCTAAGGTGTTTTTCAAGATTTGTAGTAAACATCTAAGAATCTATTTTAGTATCTGTAAAGTTAGGACTGTTTCGTCTCCTATGTTTGATTTTATAAATTTTGTTTCTGAAATTTTCCTGCCTTCTATCACCCAACCACTCAGTCTTTCAATGTCCATCTACAATTCTTCACAGTCACCCATATGTTTATTACTGTTATTTGTGTAAAGGTTAGCAAATTTTGCCACCTTATTGCTTTCCAGATCTCTTGTGACAATAGATAAAACAAAGTTTTCCTATGATGCTTGTACATGTCCATATATGCCCGTTCTCTTTCAAGCCGAGAAGTATCACAGGCAGATTAAGCACTTCAGCTCTTCCACATATTCAATATTCACTTTTAAAAACCTAATCAGCAAATAGACCAGAGATTTGAATTCAGAAGCTCTCCCAGAGTTTCCGAACTCATGGTTCAGGATGAAAATAATAATAACAATAATAATATGGATTACTTTTCACCAGCTTAAATAAGTGGGGACTTGCTACTGGCACTGTTGATCCCATTTTCACGGTACTTCTTCCATTGCCTGGTCAAAACTGAGGTAATTTCTGTAACAAATGGCCACTCAGTGCTGCAGAGAGAAAGGTTTTGATCATTTCATAAGGCGTGTTTTACTTTCTTTCTGAGGCACTGTGGTAGCATTGCTTTTCATCTTATTGTACAGCTCATCAAACAAAAAGAAATATTTTCCCATTTTGCCATGTGGAGAGTGGATGTTTTCTAGTCCTTCTGGATCAACCATGATTCACATGATTGTCTGAGATTGCAGGAGACTGAATATAATGAGCCACATCTCTTTATTGTGTGGTTTGAGACCCAAGGAATGATTGTGTGGCTTGGTTCTCAAAGAGCCTATCAACAATAACAAATTACTACAAAAAAGAAGGATTAAGTCAAACAAGAAAGAAAAAGAAAGGAAGGTAACATGGCATGATAAGAGAACTCCTGGGACAGATGGATGGGCAGTACGAAACATTAATTCCCTGAATGAGAAACTGGAATGTAGGAGGAAAAGCAGAGGCAAAGAATTTCAGAAAGCCCTGTCGCAATATATATTCATTTTAGTTTCTTTTCCCACTTTCTTTAGATCATTTTGGGACTTTGGGTACAACTTGTGTATGTGATGTAAAATGTTCTTGCTTTATCTGATGACTACTTTCAGAATAATCACTGAGTAAGTGATCTCAACTCTGATTGTGTCTTATTGGTGATGTTGTGAGAAGATTCCATGTGCAAGATTTTCAGTTTTGCCACAAGACATTGAGCTCCTCGGCACTGTAATTTCTCTCAACAATAAGATAATATTTCATCAGGCAGGTTTTCAAAATTATCTCTTTCTATAGACATGGTTTTACTTTAACTGACTTGCAGCTCTTATGAGGGACAGCGTGATGCAGATCTTACCTATCAGTGAGGAATCAGTAGCAAGAGTTGAGAACCAAGGCAATGTGCTTTCAGTAGCCATTTTTGCAGGTAGACACTCTTGCATTTCCTGAAATGTTTTTATTTTTTTAAGTTTCAGATGTTGGGGAGTTTTTTGTTAGTTTGATTTTTTAAGAGTACAGAGAATTATAATTAATCCAAAGGCTTAATTGATTCCCTGTGGTTCAGTTTGAATGCAATAGAAAGATTAAACCAGTGTATTTTGTGGAAGGAACTCCCTGAATACCAAATGAAATATGAAGGCCAAATGAGAATGCATAAAATTCTTGAGGACATAATGATTTCCTGAAAGCCATTCAGTGAGTCTAAATATGCAACTTTCTCACCTGCTGGCTTCTTATCCTGTGCTAGACTGCTTTCTTCAAACTTCAAAGAAGTGTCTGTTTATGGTTTTCCATACAAACCAGCTTTTGTTTCAAAGGGACTTTTGGAATTTTTCATGCTTCTTCTGTTATCCTGTTTCTTAACATTTATCTTTTGGGGAAAAAAAAAATCCAACAGAAACCAACTAATTCTTCCTTATGAGTAGGAGGACGTAAAACTCAGTTTTTCTCGTGTCTGCAAGGACAGAAATGCTGGCACAATGGAACAGACAGAAAATGAGAACTGGAGAAAAGGTAAAACCATCTGTTTTGCTCACAATGTCAGTTCATGCTCCACTGAAGTTATGAAAATACAATGTAAGAAATACAGTCTGAGATGTAAAGTGTGCAGAAATCTACAGCAAAACATCTGAATAAAGTGAGAAATATTTTAGATTCAATTATTGTAAGTGGGTTAAAAATTACAATCTTTCATTTGTTCACTGATTTCATGCTTAATGCCTGTCATATACTGACACTTTAATGAGTGCCTGTCTACCCAAAACATTATTGCAAGCATGGAAAGAATGGTAGGCTGTGCAGACAAAATGAGATGGATTGGTTGAGAGCACATGTCAGGACAGAAAGAGAGACTTCCGGGCTCTGGACAGTTGATAAAGCCCTCTGACAGCTACAAAAACTTCTCTCAAAGTTGTGGAAGACATGACTGAACCATGATAATCGGATAAATAGCCACTTCACTAAAACTTCTTCTATTTCTTACATAGAGGTCATTACAGGGAAGCCACATTCAATTTTAGTCGAGTTACTCTCTCCAAATGTGACTCCCTACAAACTCCAACACACTGACTTCAGCTATGCAGGCAGTTGAAATTTCTGAACTGTTCATACATACCAGAATAAATCACATTCATAGATGCAGCTTGGAGCCAGTTGGTTTTGTAACTAATCAAATTATGGTTACACTGGTATTATTCAAAATATTGACTGAAATCAACTAGGAAAAGAATTCAAGAGACTCCAGTGATAAATAGACTTTATTGATAAATGAGCTGTACAAACTCTTAGAATAATTGGAGGTGAACTTGTCCATTGATCTGTGAAGGGATTTGGAATGACACTGTTGAAATTGGCTGTGGGCAGCTCAGTCATCGGAAGATTAATTGGCTATGTTTGGAAAAATAAACTAAAATAAGAATATAGTAAATAAAGTTGTACATTTTGTCCATATTTAAAAATGTATTTTTGGGGAAAACAAAATTTCCTTAGAAGTCATATTTTTTCTTTTCATCTAGTTATAAACTGCCCCACTCTTTATATGAAGAAAGAACTAACAAATTTGTGTAATTTAACTCTGTACAAAAATTTTAAGCTTTGGAATGAGTAAAACATTCTGTACTGTAGCTATTTTAATCTTGTTTCTGTACTAGATATCTCAGCTGTGCAAGCTACAATATTGATTCATTGGGGTGGAATGAAATATGACTAGCAATAGTGATGCAGAAAATTCTGTTGATCTGATTTCCTTTCCCTGCCACTGCCCCTGACCATGAGTACCTTAGCTTCCAACAGTTCAGCTGAAGAGTGAAAAAAAAGGCTCTGAGATAGGAGCAGTAGCTTCAAAACTGTTGCAAATTGAAGCTCGTGGTTTCCCTATTGTGGTGGTATAACTCCCCTTCCTCCTTGGTGCTACTCTAGAATCTCACTAGAATCACAAAACAATCTGAGTTGGAAGGAACCCACAAGGATCATTGAATCCAGCTCCTGGCTCTGCACAGGGCAGCCCCAAGAGTCACACATGCCCGAGACCATTGTCCAAACACTCCTTGAACTCTGCCAGGCTAGTGCTGTGACCACTTCCCTGGGGAGCCTGTTCCAGTGCCCAACCACCCTCAGGGTGAGGAAGCTTTTCCTGATATCCAGCCTAAACCTCTCCTGACACAGCTTCAGGCCATTCCCTGGGGTCCTGTCACTGTCACCACAGGGAAGAGATCAATGCCTGCCCCTCTGCCTTCTGCTTGTGAGGAAGCTGTAGATCATGCTGAGGTCTCCCCTCAGTCTCCTCTTCTCCAGGCTGAACAGACCAAGTGACCTCAGCCACTTCTCATACAGCTTCATCTCCAGACCCTTCACCATCTTCGTTGCCCTCCTTTCGATGCTCTCCAATTGCTTTATATCCTTCTTATATTGTGGTGCATAAAACTGCCTCCAGTACTCAAGGTGAGGCTGCCCCAGTGCAGAGTGGAGAAGGACAATCCCTCCCTTGCCCAGCTGGTGATGCTGTGCCTGATGCCCCCCAGGACACACTTGGCCCTCCTGGCTGCCAGGGCACTGCTGATTCAGGTTCAACTCGCCATTGACCAGGACCCCCAGATCCCTTTCCATGGTGCTGCTCTCCAGCCTCTTGTTCCCCAGTTTGTACATACATACAGGGTTGCCCCATCCCAGGGGCAGAATCCAACACTTGTGTTACTTAAACTTCATATAGTTGGTGATTGCCTAGACCTCTAATTTGTCTGTGTCTCTCTGCAGGACCTCTCTGACTTGGAGAGAGTCAGTGGTTCCTCCCATTTTAGTATCATGGTCAAACCATACCTTAGAGTCCTGTGCCCTAGTTGTTTATGTAGACATTGAAGACCACTGGTCCTACAATGGAAGCCTGAAGAACCCCTTTAGTGACAGGTCACCAGTCTGATGTCACCCCATTCACTGTGAACCTTTGCACCCATGAGCCAGTTGCTTACCCATTGTATGACATGTTTATCCAGGTGTGTGCTGGACACTTTTTCCAGAAGGATCCTATGAGAAACAGCACTGAAAGCTCTACTGATATCAAAAACATTACATCAACTGGCTTACCAACTGCTTATACTGCCTATAGTGCAATGATACACTGATATCACTGTGTACAGTCATTAGAATATAGAAGCATAAAATATATAAATGATAAATGTCACTGTGAATAGTTTTTGTTTTTGCATTAAAAACATATAAAGGAACATGACTTCCTTTCTTATTCATGCCTTTTCCTCCCAGGACATAATAAGCAGCACACTGAAATCTCCAACATATTTTCCACATTCAAGTCCAGGAGAGATATCATGATGGAACCACATTTTTAAACAGACTCGTTTATTGCATCCAAAGAAATACAATAAAACATTGTAATAATAGTTTGAGTGCCATCACTTTAGCTTTAAAAGTCCGAAGAGAACAGTTATGTACACCTGTCTCAGCCTCAAGGATGAAGAAACAAACACAGAAAACAACACCTCCAGAGAGCTTCATCAAAGACTTGGAGGCAGAAAACAGGGCTTACAATACCTTTCATCCCAGCCTTGACAGATGACGTCAGATTCCAGTCCCAGCAGTGACATTTCTTAACTGCTCAGACCTTGAAAACATGCATTGGAACTACTGTGATTCAAGTGTTCATCTCTGAAATGTTCCTTTTCCTAGAGCATCTCACTGCTCATGCTGTTTATTGCAGATTATTTACAAATGCCCTGGCTGAGTCGATGACGATGTTTACTCTGCATCAAGCCTTTCAATATCCTCATTCTAAGAGCAATGCTATCTTACATGTTAAGGGCTAAGCTGCACCATTCAGATGAAATAAAGCATCTTTTTTGTTTGAAAGATGCTGCCAGTTCTGCACAAACACAGAGGAAACTGTCATAACACAATCTATGTGCCAGAGTAAAGCTATAAAACACTTACTAAAAGATGTGGTTCATAAGACAGTTGAAGAAATTTACTTACATAAATGCAAGGTAGAGACCTGAATATCTTTTTACATTTATAACAGACGTGTGTTTAGCAAATAATCTTAATTTTCATTCAACTAATTCCATCCTGCATTATGGCATCAATTATTTTACCTTTTGTTAGGAAAGGATTTGGCTGATACAAGGGCTTTGCCTGCTTTGGGAAAATTATTCCCTTCCAGTCACATTGATCAACTTTCTCACATGAATCCACAGCTCTTGTAGTATAGTCCATTCCAGGTATCTCTGAAAAAACAAATGAATAAATTTTAAAAAACCCTCAGACTAATAATAAACTATCCTTGCTTAGTTTTAAAAGGAAACCTGGTTTTGCAGAATCTGTTTTTGCAGAATTGGATTTTAGCAGGATTCTGCCTCTACTCATCCCTTAATTGGACATGTATTTCATTTCTGTCACTTCCTTAGGGATTAAAATATATTTGCCAGTGAGATTCAATTTAAACAATTTTTATGATTGTTCAATATTTAATCTCTGTGTAATTGACAACTAATTGTTGTTGACATTTAATTGAATGATTTTCTAAATATCTCTTTTGTTAAAGAGTTTGCAGTACAGGTCAGTAATATTCAGAACATGCCTCCCACGTACACTCCTGAAATTGGGATTTCAGGATCCCAATGCTGTCACTGAAGATGGAGATAATTCCTACTCTAGGTGTTTTGAGTAATTGTGCAGCGAGAGTTTACTGCTGCTGTTTACACATACAGCCTATACAGGCTCCTCGCTTGTGACAGTGCATAAAAAACCAACTATCAAATGCCCATAATGTACCTGTTCCGCTTGACCCATACATAATTGTAGACAAGTGGAAAAAGTACTGATTAATTAAATTATATACAAATTTGGCAAATTTGGATATGTATATTTTCCTACTAAATAAAATTCTTCTAGTTGCATCTGCTGTGTCATAATGAAGAGTGGAACTACCAGAGAACAACATCTTCTGCCTCCAGATGCTCCCTTCAGCCTGTTTGGGGTACTAGTGAAGCACTCTTGCGATGCTGTATTCAACGTAGCCTGGACATTCTGAACTAGAATAAAATGTTTTGGGTGTCCTTTGAGCTCTGAGGCATACAGTTCTCTCAGAGCTGGAGGGGAAGGTTATTACATGGAAAATATATCATTCTCTGCTCTCATCAGATATTCAAGCCCCAGCACTCCGGCACTTCCAACATTATCACATGTAACCTTCTCACGTATCTATCTATTTTTCTCTATTTATCCTCCTCAGGCCTGTACTGTACTCTGCTGCTCACCCTGTTGCCTGGTAATGAAGGCCATTTGGAATCCTGTCCAAGGGACGGAGCAATGTGGACAGGAACACACAGTGTTGGCCCAGAAGCACACTTGTCAGACTGCACTTTGGAGGCTGGTTCAAAGGGGCTTGTCACCCTAACAGGGACCTCCTGAGGCTGTGTGTCTTTTGCACATCTTTCGGCATTTCCCAGGGATAAATCGTGCTTAAGAGAAAACATGGTGCTTTTTCTGCTATGTTACCCTTGTGAGGAAGACCTTTATCTGTGTGACACTCGTCACACAGAGGGTGGTCAGGAGGAACTTGAGTCTGTCCTCTCCCAGCGGTCAGGGACGCCATGGGTGCCAGATCCCGGGATGCCAGGATTCCTCCCCCCACCCCCACCGAGTTGAGCGAGACAAGACACCCAAAATCCCCTTAAGCTCCAAACCCGTATTTACTTATGGTGAACCCAGAACATAATGGACATTTATGTTTTGGTGAAGGATGTGGTTAGGTCTTGGAGACATTGGCATTACTATATGGTCACTATCATTATGGGCTCACCACGTCAGAGTACTAGAAACTACTATTAGTATAGTAATTTGATATTATACAGCTTTTCTTTAATTTTTTTTGTTTTATTTTAATTACACGTAGTAACATGTATTTACAATTTAACTACAATTCTGCGTGTTGTCGCCTCATTTATAAAACACCGAACTAATCCCTCCCAG
>VYXC01012608.1:2723-62623 GCA_013397175.1 Platysteira castanea | reverse complement strand
GGGCCCTGCGGAAGGCGGCGGGGAAGCCCAGGCCCCGCTGCCCTCAGCCGCGGGGCCACGCCGCTCGCCGCCGCCCGCTTGGCCCGTCGCGCCCGCTGCCGCCGTGCCCTCCTCGGACTCGGACAGGTGGGTTCAGCCCTGGCGCTCCCCGCGGGTCCCCCTTGCTCGCTGAGGCTTCGGACTGAGCGTCCGAGAGCCCGGTGTACCTGCCCCCCGCCCCGGCGTTTCAGCCTCTGGAGCCTTCTCCTTCCCATTAAGAATGGAATTTTCAGTTACATTTCTCTAGGAGTCTAGCTGTTAAATTACGTCTCCAAAACAGTGCTTGTAAGGGTATAGGGTTTGATGGAAACATGCGTTTGGTGGTTGCGGCCTGGAGAGCGTGTTGGACCACCCCAGCAGCTTGACGTGGTCCTGGCAGAGTGCACCTGCGGCTCTTACGGCAGGACACTCGCAGTGTTTCTGCTAAAAACCTAAACGTAGGAGTCAAGGTGGAGAGTCTGCACACCGTGCCACACGCTCTGATGTTGGCATCTCAGTGGAAAATTTAATTCTCAACCTGTTTTGTTTTTTTGGTTTGTTTTTTTTTTTTTGGCAAAAGGTTCCATCTTCTACTTGCTGCATCTGTGCTTTGATAATCAGTGTAGTTGGTGAAAGGTAGCTGGGTAAATGTGGGCTCTGTTGCAGTGTTAGAAGTCTGCACACTTTGGTTGTTGCAGTAAGTTTTGTGCTTCGTTATTGGGTGGGTGCAGCAAGATGGGCATGTGCTTCTTTTGACTAGAGTAGGCTGAAATAAAGTCTAAGAATCTCCTCTTAAAAAATACAAAGCTTCATTAACAGTTAATTGATTAAAAGTTTGACTTCCTGATGGTTCACAGTTTTCCTTGAATATCATGAAGTGACGGAGAATAAAATTCCTGACTTCCAGGGGCTTCACCTATATCTAGAGTTTTTTACTTCCAAAATCCGTTGTGCTGATGAACGTTAAAGTTGAAATTTTGGTAACTTTAACTTACTGTCTGCATGTACCAGTCTTTGTTTTGGGGTTATTTTTTTACCTCCCTCCACTGATCGGTCTTTCAGTCTGTTTTTTTTTTGTATTTCTGCTGTATTGGTGTTGTTCCAAGAAGTCCATATTTGACTTTTTCGAAAGGTTTATTTGGAGAGGTGCTCTTACTTCTTGTCATTTCTGTGAGCATTTGTTGGAATAAAGAAAGGAGCAATAGAAAGCCATCCACTTACTTGGGAAGGAGACTGTGGTATTACAAGAATCTAGAAGAGAGTGAGGGGTTTTTTTTCAGGTAAGAAAGGCTATTTTGCAAAAGTTTGCTTGTCTCAGTGTATTTTTTGTGGAAGGTTTGTATTGTGTTTTTTCAGTCACCCCAGTCAGTTGCTCCACGTTTGTTTCTTCCACCAGCCCTTGAAGAACTTGGACCTTTGCTAAAATGAACATGTTGACTTGAATAAGTGGAGTTTCTTACTCCACTCTTGAAATATTAACAGTCTATGACTAAACATTTCTTACACATGTGACAGTGGGAGTAATTCAGTAATTACTCTGTGTGAATATGTACTGGGGGATTTGGACAGGACATGGATTATGAAACTAATCCCTTTTATTTACAAAAATCAGAGGTTTTTTCCCCTTCATTGTGCAAGATACATTGCTTAGAATAAGTATTTTCTTAACTTTCACTCAGCATTATGCTAATGTTGGGATTTTACAAGAACAGTGACTGTGAGAAGGCAGTATTCTAACTCTCATGTTTGTTTTTTATTCAGTGATACAGATTCAGATAGTTCATCATCTACAACCTCCTCTTTGTCTTCGGCATTATCTGATGAAGACGATCATCCAAATGAGAAGGAGAAGAAACCTTACTGTGTTAAAACAAAGGATGAGTTGCCTATTGATGTAAGTATGATGTGGTATTTTTTAAACCCTTTCCTACTAACCCAACTAAAAGTTTATGTTTTAAGTCACTCCGCCTGTGTCAAGATGGGGAATAGAATAGTAAAAGAGAAACTCCAAGGCTGAGCTAGGCACAGTTTAGTAGGTGAAGCAAGAGCCACACACACAAGCAAAGCAAACCCAGAAATTAATTTACCACTTTCCCTGGACAGGCAGGTGTTCAGCCATCCCCAGGAAGGCTGGGCTCCATCACATGTAACAGTTGCTTGGCCATACAAACACCATCATTCCAAGTGTCCCTCGTTCTCCTTTTTCACCCAGCTTTGTATGCTGAGCATGATGTTACACGGTATGGAATATTCCTTTGGTCTGTGCAGGTCATGTGTCCTGGCTGTGCCTCTTCCAGCTCCTTTTGCACCTCCTCACTGCTGGGCTGGCATGAGAGGCAGAAAAGGCCTTGGTTCTGTGTAAGCCCTGCTCAGCAATAACAAAAACATCTTAATATTATCAGCAATGTTTCCAGCACAAATCCAGAACACAGCTCCGTAGCAGTCACTGTGAAGAAAATTGACTTTGCTGCAGCGAAACTCACCACAGTTAATAACTTAGAAAGGCATGTTTTTCAGGTAGATGTATTAAGGAGTGTTAGTGGAACTTAAACTTTTTTTTTTGTTTTTTTTTTTTTGGGTTGGTTTTTTTTGTTTTAGAAACCTCTAGCTTTGAAGCAAGGGTTGGCAGATGCTGTATATAGTGTGGCAGAAGGTACACTATCTATTTTGCAATATAGGATCCGTTTTGTGATACAGGATCAAGAGTTACCTTGCTGCTCTTCTTTGGCCTTAAAATTCCTCTTACAAAAGTGACTCAGTTAAGACTTAGCAGTGAACTTGATTTAATTTTGGAAAAATCACTGGCCTGTAGAAGGGTGTGGTGTTTCTATCTGAATTCACATCTTGAGTTGAATGATATATTACAATATTTGGGAAAGTCTTGGCCTTTTTGATCTTTGTCTTGCTCTATAAGCCTTTGCCAAACACTTTTATTAGAGTGAAGATTATCAGGTGAAGTGCTGATAAACCAAGATAAGATTCTTCTGTTCGTGTGGGATTTTATTTCTAGTTGTGGCCTTTAAAAGTGCAGTTCGTTGCTGAGGTTTGAACTCTCAGAATTCACAAGGTGTTGAATTTGAAGGTAATGCTTACTCTAGTTGCCTTGTATTTCATAGAGTCCATAATGAATTCATAGCAACATAATACATACATAGAAATCGTAGTTTATGAGTAAATCGGAGATAGATGATAAACTTGCTGTTAATTTTGGTCATTATATTTGAGGAAAAAGCCTAATTTGAATATTGTGTAGTACTCATTTTTGTATCTGAAGTTTGGCTTTTTGTGTTCTCTCTGTTCTCTAGCTATCCTCTTGTACCAAATGCAACTTCCAGCTAAAAATAATTTTATTTGTATAGGTTTTGATAGTTACATCTTCTATAATGATCCTTGTCATGATATAAACAGACAGACACCTTTTTGTTAAATCAGATGATACATATGTGGTGTGTTTTATCTATATTCCTTCTTCCTGTGTACATTTTTCTTCCAGCATTCATTGAATGTTGTTGCAAGTGGTCTTTTTGATTTCTGATTGTTTAATTATTGTGTCGTACATTGAGCTTAATTAATTTAAAAAATTGATGAAATGACTGTCAATCGTTGGCTTTCTCCATTTAAATAAAATTGGCTTCTGCTTTAGTTGTGATGGAAATATGCCGAGTAGCATCTCTATAGGAGACGTGTCCTCAAAAGTGGAGGTCCTCCCCAGATAAAGTTCATTTAGTATGATTCTGAAAGAGGCAAATCAAACTAGATTTTTAAAAAACAAAATCTTCAAAATGCTAGGTGATTTTCCCGAGTTGTCAAATTTCTGCAGCGACAAAGTGATAAATGTCTTCATGTCATATTATATTCTAAACATTGACTTGATGTTTGCAGGAACTGCCTCCTGTTGAAGACTTATCAATAATTCTTCCAGATAATGTTGAACTAAAGCTCTTTGGGACAGTTTCCAGCATCATTGAGCAGCTAGGTAGGCAAGATATATTTCCTTTGTTTTTAATTCATATAATTTCTGTATATCTCTGCATGAGTTGTGTTCTTAGCTGTTCCTTCAAAGTGTCAGTCTTGCAGTGTCGTATCTCTGGGGGTAGCAAGTTGTTGAATTGGAATTCGAACTAGGAAATTACATTTGTGTTGAATTACCTTTTATTTGGTTTATATAATGCTAGGACTATTATGCATGTGTTTCTACGTGACTTTCATGTTTAATTTTTAAATTAGAACCCTTTTTTTCCACAGTGTATTCTGGTTTTTATACTACTACTGGCAACAGTTATTGTATTTTAAGAGACTCTTCCAATTGTAGATGCTATTTTTGAATTATCCCTGAATTTATAGGAGCTGTATAACTGAGAGCACAGGTGCAACACAGTTCAGTCCCAAATGCTTGCTTGTTAATATACGAGGACAGGAAAAAGACTTGTTTCTTAATAGTGCAAGTTCTTTTATTTATTTATTTATTTAAATCTTTATTCATCCCACTTCTGGCACCGTGAGCTAATGAAAGCTGCTCATGTCAGCAGTCAGAGGGTGGTATGACTAACATGATTTATGGGTGGAGGGTAAGCTTAATGGGATTGAGACATAGAATAGATGAAAGCTTACCTGCAGGCATAGAGGTTTAGGGATCTTTCTGGATCCATGTGGGACCTCAGTATTTGATGTATGAAATCAAAGTTTTGCTGAAGCTCATATTGCTAAAACATCCACAGTATGTTTGTATTTAAGCTATTTGAAGTGTATCATTCTGCTTGAACTGCTTTCAAAGCAATTTGCTTATGAAAATTGGAAATTAAGTTCAATTTTGAAGTTAAAGTATTTATGCTGAATGTAGTACAAAACAAAGGATACAACTTCTGCTATTAATTTTTCCTCTAAAAGTCTTCAGGTAATACAGGCAATTCCTCTACATTATTTTATTGAAGTGAGATTTAATTTCATTCATTTGTAGGAAGCAGGTTGGAGAGTGTGGAAGGTAGTAATCTGGTTCTTTTCTACCTTGCCCTTTCTTGCCTATTGATAATAATGGAGACTTCAAGAAGGCTGTCTTCAGCTAAAATGGTAGTTTAAAAACAAGTTTTAAAAAGAAATTGAGTCACACTTGTTATTACTCTTATTTGTGGTCTAAAATGTGAAGGTATAAACAAAGCTGTTTTAAAGACTGCAGTTTTGCAAACCATCCTTAATTCTAATCCTCACTGGTGAGTATAATCTTTTCAAACACCAGTTTTATTGGTAGGTGAATTCTTCAGGCTGCATCCTGCTTTATGTAACGTAAAGGTATGAAGAGTTGAATTAGATTTGTTGCTGAAAGTTGGAAAACAAGCTAGTAATCATAATAAAATAAAACTGTATGCATGGTATAAACCCCCAGGACATCTGTGATTTTTTTTTTTCTTGCTTTTGCTTTTCCACATTTTGGTTTCTTTTCAGTTATTCTAGAAACAGGCCTCAATTTCAGTTGACTTGTGGCCATATTAGGGATGCCAGCTAATTGGGGGTTGTTTTTTGATTTTTGAATTAAGCTGATAACTTTGTATACCAGGTTTGTGTCTAGTCTGAGAGGAGTTGATGTCTCATTTGGAAACCACAAATATTATTCTGGTGCTACAATCAGTATTCTTTTTCTGTCCCTGTGATGTCTCTCAGAATCTCTGCTGTTCTCTGTAGCAAGCTTCCAAGTTCATCAGTCTGCAGTGAGTGGTACTTGTAACTTGGATATTTCATCCTGTGAGGTGAATTTGAGGCTAGAACAGCGTAGGTTCATAGTTGCTCTGCAGTAGCTAAAAGCAAAATGACAGTACTTTTTGTGAACTTCTGCTCAGTGTTATCTGCTCAGAATTTAACAGAATTTTTGCTGTGTTTTGCTTCGAGGTACTTTGAGAGAAGAGAAAGATTCCCTTTGTGGGTTGTGGCCTGGAAAGTAAACAGCTTTGGTGTATATGAGAAACCTTTCCTGAGGCTGTACTTTGGGCCCTGCAAGAGTAGAAGCTGATAATTTAGGCTGGGCTGGGGTAGGGGAAGCTGTAAGTAAAATAGGCTAGAGGTGGTAATGTTTCTCCTAAGTTTCATGGGACTGGCATGTTGTACATTTTCTGAAAATATTTTCCTTAACCTACTGAAGGCTGGGGGCCATGTATGGTGAATCAAGTTGAGAACATCTGAGAGTTTTTGGTGTGTTGTTTTTTGTAGGGTTTTTTTGTTTGGATATTTGGGGGGTTTTTTTGCTAGAGTGTATTTCTCGTGAGGTTTAAAAAACATGTTGTGTACTTTCACTGTATATTTTATCTTACAGGTAGGCACAAAAGAAATTGATTTCACAAATTCTCTTGAAATTCAGTGAACTATTAAGCCTGTAGAGTTGTCACATACTTTTTTGGCATGTACATCTGTGAGCAGATTGCAGTAGTAGCAATAACTTTTAGCTTGGTGACATGTTGATTGCTCAAAGTCCTGGTCTGTAAATTTAACAGTGATGATCTTGAGCTTTTGTTGGAGTCTGAGCGACACTAAGTGCTTGAGTGACTTTATTTGCTGACGGACAGGCATTGAGAATACTTCATTAAGCATTCTGTTGTTCAACAGGTAGAGAAGTTTAATCATCATTAGGCCCAAATGTCGTATGAGACTTATATGGCATTAAATTGGCAGAATGTGTATCAGATTGTGTATGTGCATACATAACCAACACCATCCGTTGCTACTGTGACTGAACTGCCAGACAGGTTTTGTGTTCTGGTTTGATTCTTAGGACTCTCTTTCTTTATCCCGGAGAACAATAATTCTGTAAGCAGTGCAAGTATTACCACTCATGTATCATTGGAGGAGGGGTGTGTGATTATAAGTACTTTTGTACGTGTGCAAGAATATGTGGTTGCAGCTTTACGAACGTAAGTAGACATATAGTTGTGTGGTTTGTTAAGTTTTACTGCAATTAACTACATGCTGTTGAAACATAAAGTTCTAATTTATTTTTTCTTTCCATTTTAGTAATAATTGAATCACTGAGAGGCCTACCTCCAGTAAATGAGGAAAGCATAATTTTTAAAGAAGATCGACAAGCAGCAGGAAAGGTGTGTGTAAAATAAAAACCTGTTTTCTAATATAAAATTGGAAGTTCTTTAGCGCTCCAGAAAGTGGAGTTGAAGTTGACTTAATGAAAGATGATGTTTCCTTGATATATAGCTTTTCTTTATGCCTTTGACTCTTGCTATATTCATCTGTTCTTTTAATCTCAAGAATTCCTAACCTAGAATTAATTGCATCCTTTACAGAATTACAATATCTGGTGAGTTTGCAGTATTTGTTGAGAGTGCTTGTGGAGAGGAAGAGATTGCTTTCAGATGTATGATGTCTTGGAGTAACCTCTGTGCTCTTTTACTGCCAGATAGGGGCAGAGGTTACAGTGAAGTTTCATGAAGAATGGGGAATGTTTTCTTCTATGCTGTGCTGTTCTGATACAAGGCCAGTGACGAATGTTTGCTGGGAGGGTTGTTGCATTGAATTTTCTGTGTTCTGTAGAACAAAAGCCATCGTCTATGATGGTTACTACTGAAATATCTTTGAATGCTAGATGTGAGTAGAACAAACTTACCCTGAATTGCAGATGTTCTGTAAAACGTGGAAAAATTCTCTGCTCTCCATGGATTTGGGGAAGAAGTGATAACTGATGTAAAGGCATCGTGTAAAGATGAACTTTGAGGAAAAAATGATCAGGAGATGTTCGATGTTGGGAGACTTGAAAGCATAACAGACATAGAAAAATAGAGATTTGACAAAAGGAAGGATTACTAAGGATGTGAGAACTTACTTTTCCACATTATAATAAACAGTAGTTGAGGAAATACACTGTCAAACAAAATCCGGTAATAAAACTGAAGTGTGAAAGGAACTTTTGTTTGATGCTGCATTTTGGAAGTGCATTGGACTTCTTAAATAGCATTGTCTACAGTGAAATAGCTATCTACTCGTGGTAGTTTAAATAAACATTTTAATTTTATTTCTTTCAGATATTTGAGATATTTGGTCCTGTTTCGCATCCTTTTTATGTGATAAGATTTAACAGCTCTGAGCATATCAAAACAAAAGGTATTAATGTGCAAGATAGCATGTATTTTGCTCCATCAGTGGAGGACTTCACCCAGTATATATTTGCAGAGAAACTAAAACAGTGAGTCTGATTTCTTTTCTAATCTGGTTATAATGTTTTTTTTAATATAGCTAAAAATGTTGGATTAAAGTTGAGTCTTCAGTGAGAAACTCTAGTACTAAGCCTGACATTAAACTTTGTATTTCCTTTAGATATTCTCAACTGTGTTGTAATAACAAGACTGTGTACTGTTTCGCCTTTGAGAACAATAAAGAGTAGCTGTAAACTGCAAGCTTTTAAAGTGCTATAATTACTAAAGTTTAGCTTCTTATTCTATTAATATACTAAGCTTGCTTTCTTTTTATGCTGCTGTTAACTAAAATACTACAACCAGAAAAGTTCACTGATACTTCCTCCACACCCTCTGACACACATATACATGAGTATAAAAAAGACAGTTTTTCAAGTTGAACTTTACAGATTTTGTTGTTCTTTAGATTCTTGTATGGTTTCAGAACTGATAATAAACTTGTTTGCATTCTGAACAAGTTTGTATTAATTTACTATTTTTATTTCATATTACAAGGCCAGAATTGAAATGTAATTATCAATAAATATTATATAGTTGGAGGGTAACAATTCTAGACAAAAATTACCCTCTGTAAATTGGCAAGAGAGGAGGGATTTGAATGTAAATGTAGTATGCTGTTCGGAAGCTTCTCAGTGGTGTTTGTGTATCCCAGTCTGACTGAGGAAAGTAGCATGAATAGATAGGGCTTGATGCCATACAGAGGAAAGTACTCAAAGATAGACTAAGAAATAAAACATAATAAATGACAGCTAGGTATTAAAGTTCTAATTATTAATGCATAATCATCAATATGTTGATCAAGGGTAAATACCTTTTGTCATACAAGTGTCTTAGTCTCTGTGTATTAGGATTAGTTCTCAGGGGTTGGTTAATTGTCTGCATTCATTACAGTTTGTGCCAGTATTCATACCGAATAGTTCTGTTCTTTAGTCAAACGTGTAGCCAGACCTGCAGGAGTCTTTTTTTTTCCTTAACTTCCTCATTTCTGTGCAAGCAACAAGCATATTTTCTTCCCTTTAGTGAGGACCAAAATAGATCACTTTCTTGCTCTGATGCTTGTTTGTTTTTCTGGAGCATTTTGATGCCAGCTGGTCTTTGATTTGCGCTATTAAACTTTGTTGCTTAGCACAGTAACTGCACAGGCTTTAATCATCTGCTTGCTGTAGCAGTAACCATGTGCTGTACTCAGCATCTGAGATGGGAGACTTGTGTTTCAGTTTGTTTCATGCTTTGGAAACAGTTTTGGAAACCATTTTTCATGTGGTAGTACTTACCTGCTATAGATGGTAAAAACCTGAAACCTAGGCAAGATACTTCAGACATCCGTGGTTTCCCAGCACAGCTGAACAGGGCTTCAGATGTTGTTTCTTGCCTTGATCAGGATGAGTAGTGTGACTTAAGTTACGGTACACTGAAGCAATGTTTTATTTCTGGCATTTGTCAGTACAATTCCTCAAGCTTGTGTGAGGCATTTGGTACTATTGGTTGAAGCTGCCTTTTCACGAAATAGGTTTAATTAAAAGCAGATGAAGAATTTCTGATTCCTGACTTGTGCTGTAATGCTATATGAGGAAACCTTAATGCTATGAGAAGGTGGCATGGATAGTAGAAAAGTCAAGCTTTGGTCAGTGATCCACTAAAAGACTTTCGGACCTCAATAAATGGCAAATTTGATAACCGATAATTTTTATTTTTGGCTTTTTCTTAGTTTGACTGTGTGAAGACCAGATTGTGGAGTATTACAGGCTTAAAGTTTTAAAACTGCTTTTCAAAACTGTGATGGTACTTTGAAAAGGAAAGGAATCAAGATTAAGATCTGAAAGAAACACTGAATTTGAAGCTTTTTCTGAAATCTGAAATGCAATCTACTTGCATTGTACAAAGTTGCAGAGCTATGAATAAGCCTTACACATTATAGAAAAATAAGTGAAAGTGTAGTGTAAAACTTTCTGAAGGCAAAATAATTTGTTGCTAAAGATGGACTCGTGTTGTATTGCCTGAAACACAATTCTAAAAAAGCTCATGTATTTTCATGATTTCTCTGAATTACCTTTTGTTAGACTTGTAGATCTTACCGTATCTGACTTCAGAAATCAAAAAATTACTATATTGTTCTGTGCAGAAGATTTTAAGTACCTTGGAGAATGAAAAGCAGGGTTTTTTTGCTGAAATGAGGAAGACTGCTTTGGGAGAGTGAGATCAGCTGCCTGACCTTGAAAAGTTTAAAGTCTACAGTCAGTGATGTTACATATTGCTGAATGACCACAGGTCTTGGAGATTCTTGTGTGCTCTGGTATTTCTGGCAGGCATGTGTTGTTCCAAAATAACAAGATGAAAGGAAGAAACAGTTCAGTTCATAATAATAAAAATAAGTTTTCTGCAGCTGAGAAATTACTCGTATAGAGTCCTTCTTCTGTTCCTCCCTGTAATGTTTTCTTCTAATTGAACTTTAAAATGTCTTCCTTGCCTTCCTTATGCTCTTAATCTCAAAGGTTGGTGTCTCTTCATGGTTTGCTTATGGCATGTAGAGGTTGAGCTTCAGTTTTATGGTTAGGGATTGTGGCACAATGTACCTCCAGAGGACTTGCCAGTGCTCTCATGGGTGTGACTAAGGACCTCCGAAGTCCAGGCTGCTGATGCTGATAGTTATGTAGTTTTTTGTGGTTACTGCTGTAGTTACAAAAAATACTTAAAAACCCTTGGTTATTAGAGCACTGACTGAAGACATTCCCCACTGCACACATAGATGGTTTTAAAACTGTGCAATTCCATTTTGCAAGTAAGAATTTTCAGTATCACACTGTTTTATACAGTTTTCCTGCATAGATAAAGATTGTACCTTGACATTTCAGACCAAAGCATGTTAAATTTGTGAGCAGTGTGGAAAAAACCTTCAAAAGACTACTGGCAACGTAATTTAAATATCTTTCACAAATTCTTTGCTAATCAAAGAAATTACTTGATTTTTAGTGAAGGGCTTAGCAGCAGGTGAAATAAATTAGTCTAATCCAAATTTATTTTGGTGGTTGTCAGGGAAGACAATTGAGGTTTTGCTTCTTTAAATGTCTTTTGCGTTGCAATTTAATTTCAGGTTTACAACAAAATAGAAGGTGAAACCTAGTTATCTAGTTAACACTGTCTAATAGGATTGTAAGCCAAGCATTGGGGGTCTTTTGGCTCTGAATTTACTTTGCTGTAGTTGTACTGAAAGCCTGTGTCCTACTGAATGAGTTCATTGTTCTTTTTAGTTGAAGATACGTGTTCTGAAACCAGAAGATTAAGAATGCTTGTGATTGTAGTCAGCAGTGTACTAGTTTAAAAACAAAGCAGTGGGAGACTGCAAGTCAGAATTATAATTAATAGGAGAACTAAAATAAAATAAATGCAGTAGTACAGAATACAACCTGACACCCTGCCAGGCAGGGTAGTGGCTGCAGTCCTCTCTGAAGTGACAGATGTGGGTCTGTTGAAGCAGTGATCCTGTAGAAGGGTCTGATCTTCCTCTGAAGGTCCAGTGGTGGTTATGTAGTTCTTGTCCTCTGCGAATCCAGTAGCTAAGGGCTGACTCTGATGTTCCAAACCTCAGATTATATCCAGGTAGGAGTGCTTGGTTCCTCCCCCTGGGCGGAGCATCTCACAATGGGCTGATGTAATTTCATGAGTCATGCATGAGGCTGGATGGCCCATTAACAAAAAATATCCCTCTGGAGGGAGTTACCAGGGATGTGTCATGGAAGAGATAAAGAACCTGTCCCACCTGGTTTTAACAGATGGTGATATAATACTTACTTTTGGTTACATCTTACACTGAAACCTAAGACAAGCAGTTAGCATAAGAAAGTTGCAGTGAACTATGTCAATTCAGGTTCAAAGAAATTAAGGTTCAAAAAGATTTGTTGAGACAATATTGATCAAAATTTAATATTAGCTAGATAAAATACTCAGTCATCACTTGAAGTAGGAGATTTTTCAAATCTAGTGAAGTCCTGAGTTGATGTATACATTACTCTTTGCTTAAAAACAATATTAAAGACCACAAATAACTCTTTGAGAACAGGAAGCTCCTGTTGTAGGAGACCTGATACCTTAAAGAAAGTGTTAACCTTCCTTTATCTGGATTGTCTAATCTGTATTTTCTGTTGTTTTTTTTTCTTTTAGGGAAAAAGGTTCAGATGCATCTTGGAAGAATGACCAAGAACCACCACCTGAAGTAACTACAGAGGATTTTTTTGTTTATTGTTTTTGATTACACGAGTCATATGTTTAAAAAATTCTGTGCTGAGCAAGTAATTATCAAGATTATCTTTTTATGCAAACAAGAGTTCAATGTACCTCTTCATTGAAAGAAAGGATCAGACTTCTCTTTGAGAGATTGTAGTGAGCGTAGAGAGTACTACCTGTCTCTCTACTTTTTGCCGTTGGCAAAATGTGTATCTTCAGTTCATCTAGTCCTTCAAGAACATATTTGACAGCTGAGTGTTTAACTTTGCATAGCAGTGCTTTTACCTTGTCTAATAATTTTGCTTCTGCTAGGGAATTCTTGTCCCTGTCATTTGTTCACTGCGGCTTTGTCTTCAATTTGCCAGAAGCAATTGTTTATCTTTAAAGGCTTACTAGTACTCTGAAAATTTACTACTTGGACATATAAACTGTTTACTCTTCTAGATTAACTTGATACCTCCTGTGTTGCATTCTTTGAATGGCTTCTAATAAGTTTTCCCTACAGTTTGCTGTTAGTAGTTCCATGAGAGGAGATGGGCTTCCTCCCTAGAAAGGCTGTCATACAGGATTCCGTAGTATTGAGAGCTCCTTGTGACTGTTGATGTCATTTGCTATAGGATCTGTAAACAGTTCTTCAGTGACTCGTGGGCTTTCTGTCAGTGGTCCTTAACTCCAGTCTAGCTATATGTTTTGTGACTATTCTCTTCAATAAGAATCACAAGGCTGGTAGTTTTTTTGAGGTGTTTTCTTGAGATTTGTTTTACAGCACAGCACCTGAGTCAGTTTTCCTTGCAATTCCTACTTTGAACATATTTTATCCAAAGTAGCTGAAATTCCTAGAAGCCTTGTGTCTACTGTAGTATTCTAAAGAGATCTGTCTGCTTGCTTTCAATCTTCCAAATGCTTGCCTTTTTAGCATAATTCTGTGCTACGTAATATGTGCTTCTCACTCTATAATTTGGTAGGAAAGATGTGTTTCGTGGGATTTGGGGTTTTTTGTGGGGGGAGGATTGGTGATGTTTGTTTGGTTTTGTTTCTCCAGTGTTCTAACCGATGTTTAGGATGGAATAGAATAGAGTATTTCAGTTGGAAGGAGCCTACAGCAATCATTTAGTCTGACAAGTTCAGGGCTGAAGCATAAGCTTAAGCATGTTGTGAAAAGCATTGTCCAAATGCGTCTTAGATACTGACAGGCTCAGGGTGTCAACCCACCAGTTTAGGAAGTCTCTTCCAGTGTTTGACCACCCTCTCAGTAAAGAAATTCTTCATTTTTTCTACTCTGAACCTCCTGTGGTGCAGCTGTGGATTGTTCCCGCTCATCCTATTACTGTGTACCAGGTAGAAGAGATCAGCATCTTGCTCTCCACTTCCCTTCCTCTGGAAGCTGTAGAGAGCAAGCCTCCTTTCCACCAAATGAGACAAGTCCAGAGTCCTTAGCTGCTCTTCACAGATCTTGCCTTCCAGTGCTGTCACCAGTTTTGCTTCCCTCCTCTGGGTGCAGCCAAGGGCTTTCACATTCTTGGCGTGTGGGGCCCAGAGCTGCACAGAGCACTGAGGGTGAGGCCCCCCAAGGCTGAATGCAGCGGGACAGTCACCTCTGCTGGTTGTCCTGTGGTTGTGCTGTGCCTGAGGCACCCCAGGATGGGGCTTTGCCCTCTGGGTTCCAGGGCACACCCTGCTGACTCAACACCGAGCTGCTGCTGACCAGCACCCCCAGATCCCTCTTGGCAGGGCTGCTCTCCAGCCACTCCTCTCCCAATTTAGACTTGAGCTCGGTGTTACTTCATCCTAGGTGTGCAGCATTTTGACTCATTAGATTTCATCCCATTAACCACTGGCCAGGGCTCCAGTCTATCTGGATCCTTCTGCAAGGCCTCCTCTCCCTCAAGAGAGTTGATGGCATGTCCCAGTTTAATGTCATGAGAAGACTTGCTCATGGTGCTTTTAAATGCTGCATCCAGATCATCAATAAATGTATTGAACAGAACCTGCCCTGGAACTGAGCCCTGAGGAACCTTGCTGAATGACTGGTTGCCAGCCAGATACACCCCTGTTTGCTCTTTGAGCCCTGCCCTTCAGCCAATTCTTCACCCATTGCACCATGAACTGGTTCATCCCACAGTTGGACAACTTGTCCAGAAGGATGCTGTGAGGGACAGTATAAAA
The DNA here is from genome assembly GCA_013397175.1 of Platysteira castanea. Lineage (NCBI taxonomy): Eukaryota > Metazoa > Chordata > Aves > Passeriformes > Platysteira > Platysteira castanea. The sequence goes on along the minus strand of VYXC01012608.1, from coordinate 48,032 downwards.
TTTTTCATTCACAGTTGTTATCCCAGGATGGTCATTCAGGCTTGAAGGAGAGATGTTGTGCCATGATCTTTTTTGTGATAGGTCCTATAATGATGTATCAGTCTGTCAACTTGGAATGTTGCAGTGAGTGAGGATAATGCATTTTGAAATACAGTTTTTGTTTCCCATAAATGAAACTGAGCTGTGCAGTGTTAACTTCTTCTCAGACAAGAATTCTTGTCTGTCAGTTCTGACTGTAAATTGCCTTCCTTTCTTGTGGAGCCATTATCTCACAGAGAATCATAATTTGAGAATTAGAAGTGCTGTATAAGAATTGGACTGTTGATATGTTATCTACAGAGCTTTGAAAGACTGTACTTAAAAACTTTGGGCTAGTCTTAACTTGCTTTCATTCAGCAGTTTTCTCGTAGTGGTGATACAAAATGGGCTTATTGGCTAATGGTGAGCTTTTCTGTTTCTTAGACATGATTGAAAAGCTGTTCAGGAGATAATCTTGTAGATACGTAATTTGAGTTTGTAGGAATCCATGAAATTTTATTGGCTAAATACAGTCAGTCAGATCTGTAGATACAGATTCATTACCTTTTCCAAAGTTGTTGTGTTTGGGTTTTGTTTGTTTTTTTTTTAAATTATTTTTCTTAATTTAACCTTGCTGTATGTCACTTATAGGAAGGAACTCAGGAAGCTTGAACAAAGTCAGTGATGACAAGGGCGAGCACTGTTCTAACTATGTGATTAGTCTGTGTGCTCTGTTTTGGAAAAAAACACATCTAACATCTTGTAATCCTCAATTAGAATAATCTTTGGTTAGTTCTAGCAGAGTTTATACCCTATCCCAAATAATTGATGAGCTGATAGAAAGTAGCTTTTGCTGTGAAGGTAATAACTGTTGACAAGGGTGCAGATTAGATTTTATGCTGCTGATACTTGAAATTGTCTCTTACAGCCAGACACTTAGAGACCTCAGATTGCAGTTGATTTCTGGCCAGCCCTGTAGTAAACTGTACAATTGTTGGAGTCAGTTAGTTTTGTGACAGTGTGAAGCTTTATTTTTGTATGAGTGTTAAATTAATCCATGTTAGGCCTTTCTCACCTGCTACTTTAAGGTATATGGTAAGCATTCCTTTTCTGACAGGCTCTTAAATAGCTCAGCTTCTTTGCAGAGTCACTAATAGAATCTCTCCTGGCTTTGTCTTGGGTGTCAGAGGATGACAAAGTGTGATATGTATGCTGCAAAGCTAGCAGGAGCAGATAACTGCAGTTTCTCTGTGGGTTGACTTTTTTATAGGATGTTACATTGAAATTAGTTAGCAATAAAAGGTACCTATTATTGTTCACTATTTCTGCACTACTGGAGTATGGTGTACTGGAGTTCTTAAAAAAGGCAAAGAGTTAGTGAAAGATTTTACCTCATGGTATATATCATCTTGCTGTATTTCTTATGGCTTTTTTGAGTAAGTATGTCATCCAGTTATGTAATAGAAGAAATAATTGTATTCAGAATTAACTTTTACAAGGCTTTTGAGGCATGTTTTGGTGCAGTGTTTTTGAGATCCATGGTCTGTGTATACAATAGATACAAGTAAGCAGCAAAGCCCCTACTTTCAGGATTGGGGAGGGTGAGAACAGATCTTAACCTTCTAAATTGCAAGAGTGAGCTGTTTTTCAGGGAACTAATTAATGCTGATAAATTTCTTCCCTGTCACTGATAACTTACCCTCATTCATGTAAATTAGGATTCAAGAGGTAGAAAAACTTTATGTAACAAGAAGAAAACATTGCAGGGACATTGAATCTGTTGAAAATGGCAACATTCCTCAAAGCTGAAAATTTCTTTGGAATAACATTGCTATTGCAAATTCAACAGAAAGTGTTATTCACTATACTACAGAAAATTCCAGTTTAGTAACAATTTTAGAGTAGGGATTTTTTTAATGTTGTTTAACTGCTGACTTATGTATTAGTTGCCAAGTTAATTTTTACTTATTTGAAATATTCATTTTTTAATTCACTTAGTCTGCAGTTGCTATTCGAAAGCTTTTTCTTGGCAATAACCAGCCAGTCCCTTTTCTTACTAACATCTAGGTAATCAAGCATTTGTGTTCAGCACTTAAATGTTGCTCTTTTCAGGAAAGCTAGAAAGGATAACTGAGTCTTGCATTAATTGTGTAAAGATAAATTTTTGGAGTGTTGACTTTTTTCTTGTGCTCAGAAGCCAGCTGTGTTTTTGTTCTTGTTTTTAACTAGGCTTTGGATTTCAGTGATGATGAAAAAGAAAGAGAGGCAAAACAGAAGAAAAAGAAGCCTCAAAGTCAAGGAAGGAAGAAAGTCAGATCAGAAACAATTCCATCAAGTGAGTGAATGCTATGTGGATACTTTTGTCTGTTAAACTAAATTCGGAATGTACATCTACAACTATCTTAATGGTTGAGTTTTTATACAGTTAATACTAATTCTGTACTTTTCAAAGTTATATTTGAATTTGTGGCTACGTTCTGTATTTATTATTTTAGAAGAAAATTTAAGTTGTATTCTGTTGAAATGCAAACCATGTGGAAGGGAAGTGGTATAGCAGCAGAGCAGTTGTCAGGGGAGAGTGAAAGGCTCTTGGAACACTGTTGGTTGACACACAGTGAGGATACTGAACAGATGCCAGCATTTGGATGGGGTTCAGCTAAAGCCTTGGAGTGCTGGGAGAAGACAGAGGAAGGCCATGTGGCGTTTTTGGAAACCCACTTCTTTGGTAATCAAGGGAGCAGACACAGGTCTTAGATGGAGAATTTATTCTTCGGTCTGAAAAGGAAGCTCTTCCTTACCCATGACATATAAATACTCTTCTAAGTAACCCTTGTGTATCTTGCTGAGAACTTTTCTGTTTACCTAATGCAGTAATTAGATGAACAAAGCTGCGTATAGGTTTTGGTAATATGAATAGCCTTCTTTACCTTCCTTTCTCCTGCTGTTGTCATATCTGTTCCAGGTGCATGCTTGCACCTGTGCTTTGTGTACAATAACTACATTTTCTCTTCTCTCATGCCTCTTTACTGCCAAAACTTTGTTTTTTGATTGCCATTTTGGTTGAATAATTCATATTGCATCCCTTTTTTTCTGTTCTCACTGGTCTGCTTTGGCTGCATGCTTTTTATACCCCTCCCTTTAAATACAACTCACCCTCATCCCTTACCCTCTTGGACTGCTTACTTATCAGGTGTATTCAGCTATCTGCAGCATGGTGCTTCCCCCATTAAATTTCTCAAACAGACTCCTCCTGTGAGTTTACTGCTCTTCCTTTGTTAAGCTGATAGACACTGTGCCCCACTGAAACCCTTTTCTCCTGATCTGGGAGATCAGTAGCTGTCCTGTAACACTTTTTGTACAGTACAAATCTCCCTTGTATCAATCAAATAAAGCTGCGATCTTTCTTGGACTGGCTTTTATCCTATGATTTTGACGGGTTTTTTTTCCCTTAAGAGATGGATCTGAATTCTGCTGTACTTTCTCTTCATTACTGATGGTTATTTTCTCCTGGTTTCTGTTTACCTAGCATATGTGTGTTTTCCTCCACATCCTTGTTGTGCCAGCTTATTGCAGACCTGCCTTTGCCTAGGGCTTGCTGAAGCTTTTACTGAACTATGTTCCATAACTGAGAACACAACAGGAGGAACTGTTGCATTCTGTCAAGGGAGATAGGTCATGATTTGCTGTGTTTTTTTGGTAAATAGCTTGGCACAAGTTGAAATTGTGTGCATTTTGTTTTGGCTGTAGAATTCAACAGTGAGGATGTGTCACAAATTGAGGCACAAAGTCAGTGTCAGATGGAGATTTACATGAGTATTTAAAACTGTCTCGTTGTTACAGTATTTGATAGAAGAAAGAACAGAAATACTTATTCAAGTACTTAAGTGCTTCCAAGAGGCTTGCTTGTACCAAAGGAGTCTTAATTCCTAATCCCCTGTGAAAATGAGTAGGAATTCTGGTATCCCGCTACCTTTCCAGACTTAGAAACACTTTCACCTTTGAAAACCTATGTAGTCTAGTGCCAAGGATGAGGTTCACATAGGTTTTTAAAAAATTTCAGTGATTTTATGCCTTGTTAACATTCCTGAATACCTTGTTGCTCCCAGCCATAAAATCCTTCTAAGGGTTTAAGTTCTGCAGCTTTTTTAATATCTTAGCAGCTTTTTGGAGCATTTTTAGTATTTCAGTGCTTTTCATTTTATAGTCCTAGTCCCATTAAAACTCCTATGATATTTATATTAAGGGGCAGTGTATTTGTTATGAACATTAAATATATGCTTGCAGTGAGCTGTATAGGGAAAAATTTGTCTTAGAAAGATGAATGCTGAAAGCGAATTGGCTAGAGGTACAGACTGTTCTTTTTCGGATAGAGTAAGTTAATTTTATTAATTTGGGCTTGAATAGTTTCTTGTGTCCTGTGTCTATGCTGTAATACCAACTTGGGACTGAAAGCTGGATACCCCATCAGTGTAATGCACTGTTGATTTATCTTTAGTTTTAAAATGTGTTGTTTTTAAATGTTGTTTTAAATGAAAGCTTCCAAAATACTCAAAATTCACGTGTTCCTGAGATCCATTTATACAAATGGAAAGCCTGGAGGGAAACAAGGTGAAGTATCTCTTTTAAAGACTGAATTTGCAGCTCTCAGAATTGTCCTTTTTTTATTACTTCAATCAATCAAGATGAGTTAGTAAACAACAGATTTCGTGGTATTATTTTGTTCTTTATTTCTATTTAAAACTAGCATAATTTCTCTAGCTTGTCTCTAGCTTCTCTAGTTGCCAGTATTACTTGTTGATAAGATTACTTTTCAAATTTCCATGACTTCAGGTTGAAAGATTTGTGAAGACTAAACTTGATCTTTCCAAAATATAATATTACAGTTGTGTGTGGGTGCATTCTTACATTTGTTTATTCTTTAGGTGAGAATAAAGGACTTGATCAGTCAGTGCAGCGGCCTGCTTCAAGTTACTCAAGGGGATACCGTGGCAGAGGGTTCTCCAGGGATGTGTTTCCTCCTCCGTCAGGCCCTCGAGGGTTTTTCAGACCAAACGTAAGACCGCCACAGCTATACTCTTCTGACATGAGGATACACCAGGAATCGCCAGTGTTTCCACAACCTTACAGAAAAGAAAATCTAATGATGCAACAGTATCCCTTTCCTCCTCCAGTTTTTGATTCTGTCAGTGACGGGCATCAATTTCACTCTCCACCTGCAAATATGAATATGATGTGGACAGGTCCAAACATGTACAATTCATCCTACTCATTTCTGCCACCACCGCCACCACCGCCGCCACCTCCTCCAGACAGCCATCCTCCTCAGTTCAGGCCTTACTAAGCTTCCATACATGTCCAAGAGCACTGCAGTTTAGAAGGAGAAAGAACAGGCTGCCAGGACTGCGTTCTCTTATTTTGGAGATGCTTTCTTTTACTGCAGTGGTAGAACAAATGAAGAGTTCTGTGCTTTGTGGGACATCCATAGAAAATTACTCTTTTTCTACGTATGTTTTCTGCTTCCAAAAAGAAATTTATATGATAAAAGTAACTGAATATTAAGTAATGGTTTATTTTTATAATATCTGCTACTTTAAGATGATAAATAAAAGCCTTTTGGAGACTGGTATGTAGTGGTGGAAATCTATCTTGTAATAAATGTAAGGGTTTATATAACTACTGTTAAGTACTGATGAGGATATTTCACATAGGCAATATTTTAATATTTTTAGAATGGTGGTGTATTACTATGCTAACTCATTTTCCTCTATTTCTGCAGATTTTGAAACCTATTTGGGAACTGAAAATATGGCATCCAAATTTTGAGCTAGGTTTTCCACTATATATAAGGCATAAACCACTATCCAACTTTCAATACTTCACTAATTTCGTATTAACTAAAAGGCTGGATCTGGATGGTTCTTTTTTTAATGTAGCTGAAGTAGCTAGATCTGAAATTGGACCAGCAGCTGACTTACTGTGTCACATTTAGTGTTCTGCAGTGGTTGTAGATCAACCTGTTCCTGAGATGTTCTGCGTTTAATTTAGAATTTAAAACTAGTATAATTTCTCTAGCTTGTCCCTGGCTTCTCTAGCTCCTAATACAGAGATGCCCATAAATACCTACTAGAATGTGCAGTCAGCCTTTCTAGGAAGAAGTCACCAGCTCTGTCAGGGAGAGGAAGCCATTTCAGAACTCCCTTGTTTAAATTTGTAAATGCAAATGGCGCTAGATGGCTGTTTGATTACAGTCTAAACTGTCTCTTCTGAAATTACGAGGTTCAGCAATTCTCCCAGCTTGTTTCTCGGAGGGAGGTGAAGTTGTCAGCCAAGGATGACTTGGAACAACCTCCTCCTCTCCACAGAGTTGGTCCTATAATTGCTCTTCTTAATCTCTATGGAACTGACTCTGCCTGACTAGGAGGGAGGACCTTACACTGCATCAATATGTTATAAACAGGAGGACAAAGTACTTGTGGGACAGACATCCTAAAGATTACTTTTTGGCTGAAAAGTCATTACTAGTTGTGATGATTTTTGAATCTTTACCAATACAGTCACTTCAAACTGATAAAAGTGTGCAGTATGTATTTCTATTCTCAAACTCGTTTTGGCCTTACTACTTTAAATACGTAATTAAAAGCTAAGTAATCTGGGCAGGTGTCGCTTAGACTTTAATTCCAAAGAGCTTTAAGTATGAAGCAAAATTTTAATGCACAGAGGGAGGGACTGCCTTGTCAAGATAGTGCAACTCAGAACTAGAATTTAATTTCAGACTTGAAGGTTTGCTGTAATATATTTTAAATAACAATGTTCTTTGGTATATCTAGAACTGTTTCACAGGTGTGCAACTGAGAATGTTACATAGATGTCAGTTTATAGCAAGCAGATACTGTATAGTGGCAACAAATAGTTTCAGAACAGCAGCATTCTAGACACCAATGTTTAACTCAGGTCCTGCAGATTATTTTTTTGTAGTAAAAACAATGTTATGTTCTAGTTTGTTGTAAATGTTTATGTTTCAGGGGAAAGGAGAAGGGGCTACATTTCTGGCTATTACCCAGCTGTAACTCAGATATTACCATTCCCAGTGACAGGGGATGTTGACAGTGGTAGGGATATTACAAGTGAATTACCAAATGTAAAAGTGTTCCCAAGTCAGTTACAAGTAAGGAGGAAGAAACTCTCAACATCACACTCGGACTTGGGATGGCAGTGCCTTGCTGTATGTCCCTGGCACAGACATCATCAGTCTTGAGATCCAACGGGGCAGCTGAAGAGTTAACACCAAGAAAAGGAGTGAGGTACTAGGAAGTGCAGGTACAACAGTCTTAATTATTACTACTATTGCAACTGGTGGTTTTTTATGTATAGTAGTGTTTACCTTTTTCTGCAGTAATTGGATCTGGACTAATAATTCTTTGATTAATCTGTTAAGATTTCTCTTAAGCTAAGATGTATTCTCCTTTCACATAACAGTATTTTTGCGTGTAACAAAAACATATGCAATATACTGCAGAAATATATTGCAATTTTTGTTTTTATTTGTTTCTCTGAAAGGTGCATAAAGCAATTTCAGCATCAGAAAAGTCTTGAGTTGAAAATGGTTTTCAGCAGTGACACCCACCATCTTGCCAAAAAGTAGCAGAGATTGCTAGGCTCTGGACTGTGATCGGTCAAATGTAAATATTTTCTAGTAGAGAAAGTAAGCGTCTTTTCTAGTAGTTGAATATTTCTGTATTTCTGACTCCTGTTGTCTATTTTCACATTTGGCCTGGAAAGCTGCAATAGAGCTCTGTCACTTCTGTAACACTATTAGTTACTCTTTTTAGGGACATTTTTTCATGGACTGCTTTCCAGAGAAAGCTTAAGGCATGGGATGGAGGGGAGAGACTCAAGGAAAAGAGAGGCTTAGGGAAAGATTTGTCATGATTTTCTAAAAGGTTGAGGTTTACAAATAGAAGTGTGGCTGCAGTAAACAGTTGGACTGTATATATAATTACTGTGACTGTGATAACATGGGAACTGGAGAACTGTAATCACACATTTGACAACATTCCTCTTAAATTTATAAACAACAGTGGTACTTTCACTGGCCTTTTAGACAGGAGTCAGCAGGAGGAACGGGATGAGCTTGTCTTGGAGGCAAACAGCAAAAGGACAAACAGGTTTCTTAAAGGAAAATTCTGACAAGTGGTGTGGGAAGCAGGGAAGCCCATGCTGCCATAGATTACTGGGAGAGATGGCGGAATCTACAGTCGTGGAGGGATTCAGAATTTGACTTTGGACAAGGGCCCTGCGTGATGTAATGTCCAAATTAATCCTCCTTTGAGTGGGGAGGTGGACCAGGTGGTCTGTGAAATCCCTCCAAGCCCAAACTGTTCTTTTCATTGCTTTCACTGTTCTGGAGTTCTGTCTTCTCACCAGAGATTTTTTTTTTGTCTCTCGATGCTAAGAGGCATGAATAGCCTACCCTGAATTACTGTTTTTTGGGAAGCCTAGCTTTTCATTTATGCTATTGTAATCTTTCATTATACCTCAGATTTTTATAAATAAAATATCCATGCTGTTCTGCAAGTTGGACCTGCTGCAGAAGATAATGACTGCTTCCATTTCACTGGATGTAAGATGAATTGAAGAACTGCTCCTTTATTAGTTGTTTGGAAACTAATGCTAATGAGAGTCATAGTTGCTGTCATTTTGCCTTAGGGGATAAAGCATTTTGTATTGTACAATTTATTTCGAGAATGTTGTCAAGGAATAACTACCCAACATTTTTTTAAAAAATGCAACAACAAGAAAAAAACCCCTGAGAGTTATTTTTAACAAATGTTCTCTAAAGTAGGGATTTTTGCCTTAGAGGAGACCTTTTTAAAAATGCAAGGCACTCATGCTAGGATGCATATTAGTGACATGCAGATGGAAATAAGAAATAGGCAGGTTTTTTTTGTAGGTTATATTTAAATGTTTTTAGGTTCCGTTTTCTATTTCTTTGCAACTCAGAGGTATAGTCAGTTATTCTTGTCTAGTGAATTTAATGATGCACATAATCTGATTTAAAGGATTGATGAATCTGCACAGAACGATTGGTAATAAATTTGTTACGGTGACAGGTGAAAAAATGGAAAACACTGCCAATGATGACAAGGCTTTTACAGAATAGTTTACCTGTCAGGGCAAATACATAATTCTGGAAAGCATGAATAGTGATCTTCCTTTATCTCAATCACCGTAAGACTTACTCAGAGTTATTGAATGTGGGGTAGCCTTCACTTGCTATAAATGAAACCTGTTGTAGCTGTGGAAGAATAATATTATTGGTTTTCCTGTGAATCTGATGCTCTGCATTTTTTAGGCAATGTTTTGTGAAAATGCTTCACTGGAGTTTGCTGTTCGGCTGCTGAGGTTTGAAATCGATGGAAATTACGAATCACAGAATGGTTTGGATTGGTAAAGATCATCTGGGTCCAACCCTTCTGCAGTGGGCAGGGACACCTTCTAAGAGACCAGGTTGCTCAGAGCCCCGTCCAGTCTGGCCTTGCTTAGTGCATAGTGCTTGCTGTTTATTAGCAGAAAGCCAGCCAGTTACACACAGGGACAGGAGTGAGCAACTGTCACATACATAGAACTTGGACATCAGAATCTTGTTTCCGGCTCTTCTGTGCCCACCTGAGTAGCTGTGAGTACATGGGCAGAAAATAACTTGCTCTGCAAAATGCTGAAGCTGCTGTGGGAGCAGTTACAGTTATGCAGTGTCCAAGTTTGTCTCTATTAAGTCCCAAAGACTATTGCTTGCATTCTAAACAGGAAGATTTCACTCTCTTGAGTTTCCTGCTGTGGGAAGTAGGAAACAAAAATCTAGGAACTTCTTAATCATCAAGAATGAACTGCTGCTTGATACCAGAATTAGTTGTTATGAAGGTCTGTCTTTTGGAAGAAATGGTACAGCTAATATTTTCTTTAAAGAGAAGAAAAATGTTACCTGTATCCATTTAATACTATTAACTCAGTTTTTAATATGTACATTAGGTGGTCTCAAATCTGTTTTGTGAGAATTGCATGTGAGACCTGTAAAAAACCAAATTATTTTCTTTAGCGTATACCCAAGAAAAGAAGAGTATATTTTGTGAGATTCCAGTTGATTCCTTTATGTGAATATTTGACCTCAGACAGGCTTTCTACAGTATTCAGTTTTCAACTGAAAATTATACCTGAGACTATAAAGACTTGTTTAACCTGTCTACTGGATCTTCAGTCTTGATCCTACCTTTCGTGGGCTGTCCTGTGTAACAGTATGCCCCTCTATATACTAGCAAACCTTTATTAAATGGCATTTTTGTCAGCCCTTTTTGCAGAAATCATGGTTGGCATTTAGCTTCTTGGTTTCATTCTTCATTGTGATGTGTTTTAATTCATAGTTTTACATTATTTATGCTGCCCTGCAATCCTCAGTCTCCACAGCTTGGCTTTGCCACATAGGGATGCACTTGATCTTTGGTCTTGGTTAATGCTTTCTGCATGTGGAGAATACAGGGATATATTGCATTTTTTCCTACTTCTTGACACTCTGCAACACTCATCCCTGCCACCATTATATCCGAAAGAGGTACAGTACCACGTGCATTGATACTCTGCTTTTAGTGACTGGTTTTCCCCTTGCAATGTATCCCATATATACACATTAAGCTCTCTTTACCTTTGTGGTATACCTAATTTTTGCTCTCAGTACAATTCTGACCCTGAAATTGCTTGGACATTAACAATTTCCATCTGTCCAGCATAAGATACTGAAGTGATGATATCAGAGTTTGAGATGGAAAATATAAATGTACTGTAGAGAAAAATACAGCCTTGGGTAAGTTATGTAGGTCATGATGCTCCTCTGCCTGTAAGCAGAGAATCCTGTTTGCTGTTTCATTTTCAATTCCAATGTAGTGAAAGAAGAAAGTTATTTACCTTAATAATAAGGAAGAGGATTATCATACCTTCCAAAATTGAAGCATGTCTGGGTATGACAGCATAGGACATTTGGATCATCTGATTGCCACCATGACTCTCAAGAAAATCAGCCATTTCTCGTGTTGGAGAAGCAGCAGGGGAAAAGTAGTAAAAAAGGTATAGCATTTATAAAGATTTTAATTTCTTGGCAAAGTGTTTCCTATTAAGTTCAAACTCATTTTAGTGGGATATGTAGCACTCTGGACAATGATTTTATTATAATCCATAGAGGATTGTCCTTTTAGGGAAGAGAAGATTCTAGTTAGGCACAAGTTAGGTCAGTGTCTCCTGTGCTCTGTAACTGATTTGGAGATTTTGTGTAAAAAGGGAATTTCGGGCAGAATCAATCTGTCTAGTACAGATGTCTGGAAAACATTAAACTTTGGATCCTGAGAGGAAATCAATTTGCTTTTCAGTGAGAACTTGGGGTCAGACACTAGGCTTCTCTTATCCCAGGCTCATGAGTCTAAACCAGTTAAAAATCTTTTAAAGTCCCATCTTTACCCTTCTGTGTGATGCAAGGATATCGTAGAAATGAGCATAAAGTGCTTTTACTAAGTGATTTTTTTTTCTTGTGATTTTATTTTTTAATCTTGAGCTTCTTTTCTTTGCAGCCAAAAACCTACACAAGTGGCTGCCTTCTTACGGGTGGTCAATAGCTAATCCATTTAGGTTGTGGTGTTCTTCAGTCTCAGAATAGAGCACAAGAGTAAACAGTAATCATGACTGACTGAGCTAGATTAAAATGTAATATAAGAGGATGCATAGAAAATCTTTGAAGCTATGTTTTATGTCTTGTTTACATTCTAATTTTAAGAAGTAATCTTGGGAAGCAAATCTTTTTGCTAATCAAAGCTAATCAAGGAAGAAAAATTTTTTTTGTAGTGTCTTAATTATCATATAATGTTTTATTTCCAGGCAGTTGTAGTATCAATATTAAGAAAGTGTGCATGTATGTGTAATATAATAATTTATAATATTTGCCCTTTATAAATATTAAATTATCGTTAATAATTATATATGTGAGTATATACATATAAGCAAGTATTTGTTAGTTATTCTGAACTACTATAATTTTACCTGCTTCATGCAAACTTGGCAGCAGACAGAAAATTGTTGAGTTAGTGCTGCCTAGGCAGGTACTGGAAGGCTGCTGAGTCAAAGCAATTGAGCATGTTGATGCTCTTACTCCATTGCATTGTGTTAAGTAAAATGTTAAATTATCTCTTGAGACAGAGAAAACACTTCTTGGTTTTTTTTGTTTTTGTTTTTGTTTTTTTTTTTTGAGAATCTATTATTTTTCTTGCTTTACCTGTGATGCTAGGATGGCTGTGCCCTGTGTTTTCCCTGTTCAAATGACAGATGGAGGCATCCACACTCCTGTCAAGTCACTTTCTGAGGTAATTCATTGTCTGCTCCATGTGATATGTTGTCACATAAGGGATTTACTGTCATACAGGAGCTATACCTGACTGCATTGTAATTTTATTTTTTTTTTAGTTTTAGGCTGTTTTTAATGAGTGGTTAAGTGGATTTAAAAAGGCACTGAAAAGGTGATTGTCACCTCTGCACTATGTTACTGTATTTCTTCTAAAAATAAATGGTCATGTTTCAATGGGATCAGTTTTCTAAGTCAGCTGAAAAGCAGAACTATTAGTAAGACAAAAGGCCTTGAGGGGATCTGAATGATAATGTAGCTTCCCATAGTGTCTTGAAAGGCAAGGACCTGTTGGAGTGGGTCCAGAGGAGAGACGTAAAGATGTTTAGAGGGCTGGAGCACCTCTCGTATGAAGACAGGGTGAGACACTTTGAGGGGTTCAACCTGGAGAAGACAAGGCTCCAGGGAGACCTTACTGCAGCCATTCAGCACCAAAAGGGGTCTTAAAAGACAGACAAAGAGAGACTATTTAGTAGGACCTGTAGCAAAAGGACAAGGGTTAAGGGTTTTAAACCAAAAGAGGGTCGATTCAGACTAAATGTGAAGATGGAATGTTTTATGATGAGGGTGGTGAAACAGTGGCATGGCTTGCCCAGACAAGCTGTGGATGCGCCATGCTTGGAAACAGTCAAGGCCAGGTTGCATGGGGCTCTGAGAAACCTGATCTTGTTGAAGATGTCCCTGCCCACGGCAGAGGAGTTGGACTAGGTGACCTTTAAAGGTCCCTTCCAACGCAAACCATTTTAGGATTCTGTTAAAGTGGATGATGTTATTGTTTTGGAATTTTTCAACATCCACACATCTTTATGATGAAACTACAATTTCATTGTACTGGATTTTTTTTTTTTTCAGATTATTAGCACTGTCAAATGTCAGTGATTAAAAAAATAATAATCTGGAGCTTTAACCTTACTGCTTACACCTCTGAAGTGATTAGTTTAATTTCTCTATCATAACTTGTTTCCTATATTCAATTCTTTTGGCATGTATTACTGCATTTCAAATTCCATTAAAGTTATGATTGTAAAAGAGTCATTTTTTTAAACTCAAGAAGCAATTTAATAACTTCCAGGTGTAATTACAGTATCTCTTGAGGATAAGTAATCTTAATTTTTAAAAACACCAGTTGTCAAGTATTTTCATATCTTTGCTTACAGTATCATGCAGAAGCCAAAGACAGTAAGTAAAAGAGATACTTTGACACGTAAGTAATATGCTTCAAAATTTCAGCAAGGGAAGAGAACTACAAAAACCTGTTCCTGATGTTGATCATTACTTAGCATAAAATTTTGCAGCCCTTAATGTTTATTAGAATTTTCTTTGTATGCAACAGAATCAGAATCAAACTTTAGTGGTTTTTTTTTCTTTAAAGAAGTCTTTCTGCACTCCTCTGGTATGGAAATAATTTTCTGAAACAATAATATATGCGAGAAGAACACAAAAGAAAGGGGTCTCTACTTGCATCCAGTCCAAAAGAATTAACAGATTTTCTCTACAAGTTTTCTGAACAAGGCCTAAGGAAGTTGAATATGACTGAGAGATCAGATACTTGTACTTTGAATAAAATAAAAAGCAACTGGCAACACATACCTGTGAGTAATCTTTATTTGCTAGTACCTCTTAAATTTTTACTTGTATAGACAAATAGTGCCACACTACAAATGTTTTGTATGCAAATGTCTTATGTTTTGTGCAGAAGATAAGAAAGTGGAAATGGACTTTGAATGGAGTACATTAAAGAGCTTCTTAGTCAGCTGTAAGCACAATAACCATCAACCAACACTGAGGTTTTAAATCTTCTATTTACACTCACAAATTGTCCAAGTACTAATAGGATCTAGCTTTTAAGGCTTAATCCTGAGAAGTTTTGGTGTGGCTAAAGCAGAAAGCAATGTGGTTTGTTAGAGCGTAATGACTGACTACTGTCTTTGATAGCCTTTAAATGCAATGGCTACAGGTCACCTTCGTCTCTCAAGGGTGAAAATTGGAACCATCATCATTATATGACCATTGTGAATAAATGCTTCAGAATATGCTTGAGGTGAAAAATGATGCATAGAAAATTGGTCACATGGTTTACTATTATAAAAAAAAGCTCTTCCATTTTTCATTTATTACAGGGCTTGTATTGCTTGTAAACCCTTTCATTTATGTTTGCCCATCTCTGCTATTTGCATTTTAGTGGACTGAATAATTATGTATGATGTGCCTTTTGGTTCAGAATCAAAAGAAATAACCCTTTGGAAAGGGAAAAGCCTGTGTAATCTCACCAGAGCTATGCAATGTGCTGAAAAAATACTGCAACCCACTTTAAATATTGTAATATCTCAGTGTGAACCGCTGTTTTCCTGTAATGACAAAACTAGGAACTATACATAATATCTAAGGTGGGTTTTCAGCAAGTAGACAGATGTTTGTGCTAGGGAGGTATTTGTTTTTAGATAAGCTCAGTAGTTCAGTTTATGACTTAGTACTTCTGTGGACGCAAGAAGTCAAGAGTACAGGCCAGAACCAGAGGGGTGAGCAAGATCACCTCAAGAATGTTTAAAGGTTTGACTTCTCACTAGATTTATGTTGGGTAGCACTTAGTCATATCCACATATGTATGTGCATATGCACACAAACATATTTTTGATTTGCAAGGATGGCAAAATTTGTTTTTAGATAGAGGAAACATTTGTTTCCTCTATACACAAAAATATGTGTATATATGTCTTAGATATATATATTTTTAGAGATATATGTAATAAATATCTAAATATAATAGTATATCTCTAGATAAAATATATCTAACAAAATGTATAAAACCTTACATTTAAAATGCGTGTTTAAAAGTGGAGATTGCTGTTGTGTATCTGAAAATACCGGTCTGTCATAGTGGAAGCATCTACTGAAAAAGTATCATTTGGAGAAATTCCTGGGACAGTGTTCTGAAAGAGCATATTTACTGCTCAGAGTTCATTTTGTGGCCAAGGCTGGGGCAGAGGAGATGGCAGGCCCTGAGGCAGCTGTGTGGCAGTTACCTGGCTCCATTGGAGGCGTCCTGGAACTGAATGCAGAGATCTTCGGTGTTGACAGTTGGAAAATTCTGGTTTAGGGAGTTTTATAAAATCTGCTGCGATGTTCTGCCTGTTAGTTTGGCAGGCTTTGTGTGAGGTTCCCTCTATGTGTGACTACTCTTCTCTTTCTTGCCTGCACAGGCACTTAATTACATGGAAGGAAGAGTTCTTCTACGCCGTGAAAGGCAGCAGCACCACTGAGGCCAGGCTAATTTGGAGATGGTCTGCACTGTCTGCTTGTGCTGTGATTAAAGTCAGCTGGATGTTCAGGAGTGGATCACAGTTACTTGTATGAACTTTGTAACAAATTCCCGTTTTCATCCTAGGCACAGGAAGCATTTTTATAAGGGCTTGAGACCACCTGAACAGCAGATAACACCAACTCCCTGATAGTTTGTGGTTGAAGTGGCTTGGTGCTGCAGAACAATGTGATGTTGTCTTAGCTCTATTCTGAAAATAGTTAAAATGTGAATTATTTTAATCCTGGAAGAATTAAAGAGGAAGAACACTGATAAGAAAACTTACTAAATACTAAGAGAAAAAGCAGGGAATTAGAACTTGATGACTCGGTAAGATTGAGGATTATCCCATTCTGAGGAGATCAGTTGTTTTCCACTCAGTGATGGCTGTCATGAGAATGGAGAGCAAATTAACTTCTGGATACTGCTTGTTACACCTTGGCATCTCTTGTGTGTATTCATTAGGAAATAACTGCGTTGTTCTTCTGAACTTTGTATGTCTTGATTTGTGGATTCTCTTGCCACCTGGTAGAAGTTGCTGAACTAAGTGACCTAGAGAAGGAGGATTAAAGTGGTAACAACCGAAAAAAGAAGACTGTGTAAGTATAGGTAAGCTTGAAAATGCCATAGGCAAGATTTTGGTCTAAATAAAAGCATGGAGTTCGTTAAAATAACAAATGAAAAAGAGCCATCAAAGCAACACAGAAAATTATAAAAACAAAATAAATGAAAACAACCTACCAAAAAACCAAGGCAATCAACCTACCAGAAACTGCCAAAGAAACCTCAAAAAGAAACCCGTTGGGCATTCTTCTAGGATGAAATTTGGCCTATAGCTTTTCAGGGGCAATTCCAATCTAGTATTGTGTGCTATTTTGTGCTGCTAGACATCTTTTTCGGCTTCCTTAGTGCCCCAGTCCAACTCAAGCATAAGTGTATCAATGCTTGTGCTGGCCTAGCATAGAGCAAGGAGTAAATCAGGAAGGCATTAATACATGTGGGGTTAGCACTAGAGAAACCACAGACGACCAGGAGTGGAGGTAACAAGTAATGAGAACAGACCAGATTTTTTATCTTGACATATGGCTCTCTGGAGTGGCAGCTTTGGGGATTTCTAAACACAGAACTGCATCTTTGATTGTAGATGTGGACTTCTGGGAAATAAGATTGAATGCATTGTTATTATTGTTATTATTCCTCATGGCAGAAGAAGTATTATGATCTTATTTTTATTATTATCTTATTTAGAAATAGTGTTATACTGTGTAATATGCCTGACTCAACATGTAATTTTGCTTTCTTCTGCAAAGGAACTGGGTTTGCATATTAGCTCTGTGTTTGAACTACCAGGAGTAATATAGCTGAAAATCTACTAGGTGTAGTAGAAAAAGTGTTAACTCTACTGCTTCATACAGAAAAGGCTGGGAACAACATAACTTCAAGTGTTAGCAAGAGAAGAAAAACAGGGTTAAAGAAAAAATTTCCAAAACATATGTTGAAATCTATTGTGCCTATTGTATTCAGTAATTATATCCAAGAGCAAATATCTATGAGGGAGAACCAATCACCAGACTGGGAGGTAGACACTGATATTTTGAGGAAAACAAAGAAAATAAATTTTCAGCTTGCTAAATACCATGCAATATTCAAGACTTGTTACCTCATTATCTTATTGTAATACTCTAGGTAGTTACAATTATGCACACAAACATATGTCTATGTGCTATGAACAGTGTCTGTTCAAAATATGCATTTTTATTTTCTCTAGCGTTACTACTCTTTGGTGAAGGCACAGGGTCATTAGCTGTAAGTGCAGCCAAAACTCTGCATGATGCAAGAGACATCAGTTTGGGTTTTGTTGAGAATGGTCAGTGCTCTGATGGTTTTGAAAAGTGTGTTAAGTCAGTTTTCTTAGTCAAAGTAAAATCTGTTTGAAAAATGAACATATTTAATGTTTATTCCCCTTTGTAAACAAAGTCAAAGTAAGGGAATAATATGTTTGCTTAATCAGGTTGGAAATGGTGTCATTTACTGCAGTGAAATGCCTAGATTGGTAATCTCAGATAAGATTTTTGTCAGGTAAACCAGAGCTGTGGGAAAAATCTTCCATACAAAAAAAAATCCTCCTGCCCTTGAAAGACACCTGCAGGTGTAAAACAAACAAAAGATCCAAGGGATGAAGCAGAGCAGAAGGCTGAAGAAAGCTCTTAAAGGGAAAAAAAAAAGTAGAATCCTTACCTGAGAAGACAGGGATCAGAAAAGCAGAGAGTTATTGTAATGTGCTGTAGTAAAATAGACAAAAATGAAAAGGTAAGGAAAAATAATTTGTTACCTTGCACAGGTGCAAAAAGGTGTTAGAATAATTTAAAAAAAAAAAAAGGATAAACTGGCTGACACTAAGTAAGATGCTCCTGGGCATTTGCAGAAGAGGAGCTGCGTACCATGTAAGTATTTAATGAAGCAGTGCGTGTAAAAACTAAATATAATCCTGTGCATAATAATCTCAGCTACTTTCCAGAAGACAATGATACCTTCAAAAGTTATTAGAGAAATAATTTTAAGGACCAGCCATAAGTATTGTACCTGTAAAACGGCTTTCATTACAGTGATCAAGTCTTGGGACTTTGCCAGAACAAAGTGGGTTTCTGATGAGATGGTTTAAAAAACAAATTCGTATTAATGTGAAGTTTGAGCCATAAAGGACTTGAAAAAAGTTAGTAATATGGACATATTTTTCCAAGACAAATTTTTAATCCTACTGAGGTAATTCCTGCAGCACCCTTTCCTAGGTGTTATGAGCTTCTCTTCTCTCAATTTCTTAATCTGTGATTTCTGTGTCTTCTTTATTTTAATCATGCTTGCCATGCAAATAACACCCTGCTATGCAAGTTTATCTATAAGTTTATGAACTGGAACTTCGTGTATATATGTGCTTTACTGTGCTACCTCTCAGGGCCTGAATAGATGGTCATTGCCACGTGTTCGGGCGGACTCCTGTAAAAAAAATCAGCAGCTGTTAGACTGATACCCTGTTGCTGAAAATAATCTCCCTCTTTATAGCTCATGCCAAGAGGATCACTATTCACCTAATTTGGGCCAAATTTACTTCTGCTTTTCTGCTCCTTTGGACCATAAGTACCATGTAGTAAGTTGTGCTTGTTTTCCAAAATACGTAGCAAAATATGTAGCTTTCCTTTCTGAGTGTATTTATGGTATAGAACACATCATTTTTAGGCCTGAGAAACATTCCATAATGACTGCTGTGTAGATCATGAAGAAGATCTGGCAAAAGAAGGATCCTCTACAAGATTAGTTTCTCACAAAAAATGTGTAGAATAATTGTGTGTCATTTCTGTTCAGGAGCTCACTGTGGCTTCAGGAGTGTGATTAATGCAGGAGTATCACTCTGTCTTATGCATGTTTGAGCTGAATTCTTCCACAGCCTTGCATGGCCTCAAGATGTAGATGTAGTGTCAGAGGGTCAGTTATCTGCCTGCTTTTTAAATGTTTTCTCTTTTCCATGGGATGTTATTGCCATGACGTATCGATTCCTGAAATTGTCTTCACAGAATGGGTAAGGTTGGAAGGGACCACAGTGCTCAAGCAGGGTCATCCCAGAGCACATGGCACAGGGTTGCATCCAGATGGTTCTGGAATATCTCCAGTGAGGGAGACACCACAGCCTCTTTGGACAATCTGTTCCAGTGTGTGGCCACTTGTGTGGCCTCTCTGGACAATCTGTTCCAGTGTGTGGCCACTGAAATACCAGTGAAGTTCCTCCTCATGTTCAGCTGAAACTTCCTGTGCATCAGTTCCTGCCTGCTTTTCTAGTCCTATGATGTGGCAGCTCTGAGAAGACCCTGGCTCCATCCTCTCTTCTGAGTCTTCCGTGCTTGGTCAGTAGCCTGTGTATTTGTTAAGATGCTATTGCTTGGCTGCTTATGTGAATTTAGCATTGTTCTAAGAGCATCTAGATTCTGTCTTCAGTGCTGGAAGCTAAAACTGTCAATTTTTGATTAACTTTACTTGATTTTTATAGTAATTAACTTATTACCTGTTTGGAGGCTGAAATGATTCCAAATAGCTTTTATTGGCAAGCCTCATTGAATTTTTTTCTTCAATTTTCTGCTTTTCTTCTATAATTCAGAATGCATTGCCTCATTTTGGGACATGCTGTCATCCTGGTGGTTAGATTTATGAGTTCTTTCACAGTTTCTATTTTGTTAGACAATTTCTTGTTTATATCACTTGGACTCCTAAGTGGAGTGAAGATGGTGTTTAAAGGACTACAACAATGGAAGTCCAATCTCTCTGAAGACAGAATACAGTACACTTGCTGTTCCTGTTAGATGTAATATAGCAGCAGTATTTGGGCCCGTAACAGCTGCTGACTTTCATTATGTTACAAGAAGCGACCTATTCTCGTGTTAGAGCACAGCTTCAGTCCGAGAGAGGGTTCACAGCATGGAGCTGAGAGGTGAGTGCATTATTCAGGGTTGCTCAGCAGGTCAGAGGGTGTGAGAAGCAGCCTGATACTGCTGGGAAGATGAATCTTTGAACAATTTACTTCCCTAGAAGCTACTGTTCTTTGATTTTTGGTGAGCTTTATTTCAATAGGGCTAAAATTTAAGCCATCATATTTACAAAAGAGGCTTTATGATATAGTTGTGAGGTGCCTGTCACTGTGATAGTTTGATTCCCACATAGTTGATTCACTGGGATTTGATCTCTCTTAGGAGTGGCAATGACATTATTCATACTGTGCTTGTTTGTAAGTGCTAAATTCCCAGAGGATGCTTTCTTCAAGTGGTACCAGCAAGTTGCAGTTATTGGCTTTCAAAGTATTCATGAGTTGAATTATTTCAGCTCGAAAGCTGGCAGCTTTCTCACGACACCAGAATCTCTAGCTCTGTCAGCAATAGCAGCCCTTTTCAAGAAAGAGCCCTGCCTTTCATCATCTTTATCCTTGAGAGGGCAACCACAGAGAAAAACGAGACGTTTCTGCTCACGAACTGGAGAAGGTTTTAAGCAATTTGGAGAAGAATGCAGAGAAAGGTCAGAATTGTTTCTTTCTCTCCACTACCCCTCAGAATTCAGCTTCTTCTCTTCTCTCTTGTCATTCTTTCTCATGGATACCAGGTCAGGAAAGGGACTGTCTTTTAAACAGATGGACAGAAAAAGTTCCTTCAGACAACTTTTACTCTCAGCTTAGCAAAAAATGTGCAAAATTGTGTTGTTAGGAATCTATAGACTGAAAATATATTGTTATTAAAATGAAATTTTATTAAACGATGTAATGAAAGCAAGTGCATCCTGTAGTCATAAGGTTAAAGTTAAATTTATGGACATTTGAACGTATCACCATTATATCTAGTATGTTATAAGCCATCCTATTAATAGACTTCATCAAATTTTAAGTGTGTAAGTTGTTGAACTTGGATCAAAACCAAGCTGTTTTCTCAAAGATTCTCTGAGAACTGTTGTGAGATTTTTGTTTGTTTGGGGTTTTTGTTTTTATCGTTCCACTGAAATACCAGTGTTTCAAGGAAATGATAAATGAGTTGAAACCTATCTTGAGCTAAGACTAGAATTCAGCAATATAGTGCTGTAGGAATAACCTTTTCTGGGGTCTTCTAAATAATGAATATTCAGTGCTAACCTGCAAATCTAATTAATCATTACAACAACAACAAGTGAAAAGCAATCTTTTTTCATAAGTTCCTTATAGTTTTTAATAATTCTGAAATTTTTTATTACATTTTTAAATTGAATAATGACTGTAGGTGCTGTGCTATTGTTTTTAGCAGCAACCTTAGCTCACTAAGAGTTCTCTCCCCAAGGAATTAAATGGATGAAATTTTAAAGATTACTTTCACCACTGTTACCAAGCTACCTGACTCCTTTACTCTTGCTGACTGGAACTGTAAGTGCCAGTATTTCCCCTCTTGCTGTTGCTGTGCAGATGTTGATTTAGCACAGTTATAGATTATTGTTTTAAAGATAGAACCCAATACCTTAAAGTCAAGGTATGATTGGGATTTTTTTTTTTTTAAAGTTCACTTTTGGTTCTACAAGTGCTTTTGCAGCAGCAGAAAATGGCATTTTCTGGCTTTGTGGATGCATCATTCATTACCCCTCGTTAATCTCTGGCAAATAAGGCAGTGTTTAGTTTGAAATGTACATTATTGAACCTTGCTCTTTTTTCATGAAGGAATGTGTGTGATTTCTTAACTAGTCATTAACACTGATCAAGGTGTCTGAGAAAAGTTTAACTATTGTGCCTCAACTCTAATCAATCCTGGGACAAAGTTTACTACTTGTCCTGTAAATTTTATCGTCTTTTTCACAGAAACTGGCATTTCTTTGGTGTTTATTCAGCATGTAGAAGTGGATTACAATTTACATGATATTGTGAATGTCACTAAATCCAAGTGAATAGGAACAATAATTCTAATATACTATGTGTTGAGCCAGAAGAAAAAAAAACTGCTTCAGTTTGAGAATCTTGACCTTTTATCTATAGCATAAGTCAAACCCCAACAGGTTCAGTCACTCTATTCTTGGCCAAGAATTTGGTTTTGAAAGGTGCCAGCTAGATTGTTCTTATTTTTGCTGGTGACCATGTTTGTATAGGCTTTTCTGAATGTTTTCTTTACCCTGTTATCTCACAGGATCAAAAGGTAAATAGTGAAATCCAAACCTTTTTTGATCTCCTAACAAAAAGTTTCCCTTTTATTCCTGAGAAGAAGCCAAGTACACACAAGTTTTTCAAAAATACTTCAATCTTTCTATAGACATCTCTTCAGTATTCTAAACCTTTTGCTCATAAAGCTCCAATTGGCTTGCTTGGGACAGTTTGAGATCTAACAAGAGTGAGCCTGATGTCATGAACCCTTAGACACAGGTCATGAATCATGACATAAAACTTTTCCTACACGTTTTACCTCTGATTCAGCTGCAGAGGGCAGTTCAACACTATTAAAAAACAGTTACCAGTTAAACCACATATAATTTAAGAGCAAAGAAATCATATAGAAAATAAAATGCTTTTCATAAGGAAAGATGTGAGAAGCTTTGTCTTTGTAGGTGATTTCATAGCATTTCCTGAGGACCCATTTTGTATTCCGAGGTGATTACAGACAAGCAACAAGATTGAAGATGATCTCCATGAGACTTAAGTGCCACCAAAGCTCATTATCATCTTTTGGGGTTTTTTTAAAGGAGCAGACCCAAATGCTTTCAGATGATTCAGGAGCATATCTGAAATGCTTATACACCTTCACATGCAACATGAGAAACAGGATGAACTGGAAGATTTGGTCAATTCCCAGAACTATGACATCATCAGCACTGATGAGACTTGGTGGAATGCATCCCATGATGGAGGGCTGCAGGCTGGGCAGATGAGGTGGGGGAGTGACACTGTGTGCCAGGGAGAAGTTTGGGTGTACAGCCTAGGCAGTTCGTGATGGTGTGGGTGGGTGACCTGCTTATATGAATGCTAAAGGGGTTATGAAACAGTCCAGGCAAGTTCTTACCTTTTTTAGTCCAGAGCCTTGAAACAGAAGTGATGGGATTGCAGACACTTTGGGTGCTTGCCATGGGAGGACAGTATCTTCTGTCATCATCCGTGTTTTCAAACTCCGCTGCAGTGCATATCAGCACCCACACTGGCAGTGTAACCAGGAACAGTGCAGAATTATCATGTGTTTCTGTGCTTGAAAAATGCTTTAGTGGTAAAATAAAGAGTTGCTGAGAGTGAGTCCATCCTGAGCTGTCTTTCCCGTTGTTTCCTTTAAAACTCTTCATGGTGCTCAGCTTACACCACCTTGTTGTTTACAAGCCTTTTCTGAACCAGAAAAGAAACTTTTCTGAAAAGAAATCTCTCCCTTGCAAATATAAGGTGCTTTCAGGAAGAAGCATAACTTCACATTAAAAAAATTAAATTATTTGCTAAATCCAAACTCATAGTGAAGTAAATTCAGCAGCAGAGAATTCTGTTGTAATGCTTGTTTGGAATTTGCAGTTGACATCTGTAGACATGACCATATCTTTAAACTGTATCATCATGAGGGAAAAAACCATAGTTATTTAAAAAGATTACCTGAAACTGAATTGATTCAAAATGTTGAGTGTGTTACACCCCTCTGGTCCTCATGGAACTAAAATGAGAAGCTTCTTAAAAATGTCACACTCTTTGGAGCATCAGCACATACCTAAATTATGGGTCTGACCTAAAGCTATTTAAGATAAATGTAAGTAGCTTTTTCTCTTTGAAGGCTATGAATTAGCTTCTTAATCTCGGTGTAATTTGAAATAACTCTTTCTGTTGGAAACATCAGAACTGAGTCTGAAGCTTTCAGGCAGTGACCATCCCATTGGTGGGGTCATAGAAAAATTTATAAAGTGAAGAAACACTGCTTTAAATACCAATTTTTATTGTTATGTGTAGAAGAGCATTAGTATGTCTTCAACATGACATCTGATATCCTAAGATAGCTGGTTTAAATGAACTGAAAGCATAACGGACACCCTTAGTATTTCTAGTAATCAAAGAGTTTATTATAGCAAGCTAAGTGTATTGTTGATAAACTTGAATTTAATATTTGTATTCATCCTAAGTAGAACAAGTTTATTATTGCTTGAATTGTATCAATAGAAGAAAATTATCATACTCTCATGAAATGAGAGTGAGATGGAAATAATTTATGCATAGAAAGTAAGCAAAGCAATTTCTTGGGACCATAGGTCACTTAATTTGGAATTTTGTCACTTAATATAAAAAAAAAAGTGAGATCTTTACAGTGAGAAAATACTATTCTTTGTGTGGGAGATAATATAAATCATTGAGTACCTGTCTTAAAAGAGCTAGTTAAGATTTCATGTAGCACAATTAAATCAAGGTGCTTTGAAACATGAAACTCCTGTTCTTAGATTCTGCTGTTATTTATAGCATCACACAGATCAGAACAATTTTTCAAAGAATTTCCATATGGACTTACCATGCCTATAAGCTTTGACACAGCCATAATATCTAGTTTTGATGCAAAAATCTCCAATAATGAAGAATTAGCTACCCCAACACTTGCTTTTTTAAAAAAATTACCTTAATTTTAACATGTGCTTCGTCCTTGCAATCCAAGTAATTTTTGGTGGGATATTTTGATTAGCACATTTTGTCAAAAGTATATTTGTGTTAAAAAAAAAGATGTAAAAATAATAATATAGGTTTCTGTGAGACACAAACCCAAGCTTTCATGTCAAAGTATGGCGAGGATAATGTAAAATGCTCTCATGCATAAAGATATAGCTCTGTGGCAGATGTTCCCCTTGGCTGGAGCTTCCACTTTCTCCATTCTCTGATTGTCCTGCCCTGCCTTGGGCACCTGCTGAAGTATCCCACGACTTCTGATTCAGGATTTCGATGTGAGAAGTCTATTGTGCATGGGAGAATTTGTTATTCCGTATGTTGTCCTTATACACTATTCAGACATGGCAAAACTGACCCAAGAACTGAGAAATGTCATCCGGTGCCCCCCTCGGCTGTGGCTGTTATATAGCACAGTGTTCTGGTCTGATTCTGTATTTCCTGAGTAGAACAGTGCTCTTTCCTTGCTCAATAAAATCTATCAAGGAAGTTTCATAGTCTATATTTAACCTAGCTGCTTAACAGAGTTTGCTCACCACAATGAATCTATTTAAAAATTTCCATCTTTCATGACTGCAGATAATGATCACATCAGGCAGTGCTCAGGTCAAGGGATGTGGTCTGAAATAAAGAGCAAAAAGGGAAAGTGTTTTTTTCTGTTAGAGGTTTTGTTGCTAGGGGTAGTATTTAACAGTTCTACCACCGCTGGTTCTCAGAGATGAGAATCTGGAATCAGGTAAGCAATAAAGAGTTCATCCATACTAAATCTTTCCCCTTATTCTGCCCTTACTGCATCTGTGAACAGTTGCTAGGGCTTGGGAAGAGCAAAGGTGTGCAGCTCAAGAACAAAGGCTTTTTTTTATTGACTGTTTCTTGGCATCAAGGAAAGCCATATATTAAGATGACAAAGGAAAAACCTCAGTGATAAAAAGAGATTGGATATCTTTATATAATATGACTTAGTTCTCCTGCACAATTGAGCTGTTGTCTTGGAGTTGTGGGTTTTTATTTTTCTTTCAAGCTACTGTTAAAATATCAGACAAATATTTTCAGGATGGGAAAATTGTAATATTGTAGAGTGGGAACGCCTGATAGCTTCTACTACTGAATGCTTCTACTTTTAAACTGCTCCATGACCTATTTTATTAGAATTTTCCTCCTAGAAAGTCTTGGGAGACTCTATGTACTATACATTTCTGGTACTATAAATGTCTGTTTACTTGAGTCTTGGATGAAGACTGAAATGAGAGTTTATCATTTCAGCCAACTGTGGATTTCAGTTTTGGAGAATGTATTTAACAGAGGAGACAAGTACTCCTGTCCAGTTCTCTGCCACGAGGGTGTGGTACACGTTGTGTATTAGTCCTTGAAGTAGTTTTGTTATTGTGTAGATAATCTATGTTTCAAGAGCCTGGAGAATAAACCAGGTGTTTCCGAGAGTTCAGTAGCTCTAAGAATCTGAGGTACATCATGCATGCTAAATATTTTTCCTACTGTATTTCTTGAGTAGTAAATTAGCCAAAACCTTTATAGACACAGATTTTCTGCTCTGCAACACAGCTTAAGCAACACAACAAAGTTTTATGATCACAGTCAGGTGAATCTAGTGGTTAGCCCATTTAAACCTAAACGGTTTAAATGAATGGAATAGATAGGGGTTTTTTCATTCTTTTAAATAACAACTTGGTTACAGAGAAGAATTTTAAAAAACCTCCCAACATAAAAAAATCAACCAAAGCCAAAAAACACCCCACCCCCCCAAATAATAAAATAATAAATTAGACAACATAGTTGCATTATAAGTGAAATAGTCTAACAAATTTTAGGAAACTTGTAAGGCTTTCACTTTTCCTTAATAAGTCTGTCTTCTGTTTGTGTGCATACTGATAAATCATAGAATGGCTTGGCTTGGGTGTGACCTTAAAGATCGTCTTGTTCCAACCCCCCTGCCATAGGCAGAGACACCTTCCACTAGACCAGGTTTCTCAGAGCCCCATCCAACATGGCCTAAAACACTTCCATGGCTTAGGCTATCCACAATTTCTCTGGGCAACATATTCCAGTGCCTCACCACCTTCACAGTGTATGAGCAGAGCATTTTTCTCGTCTTCTTACAGTAAGTTTTCCAGTGGGAGAGTTGATATGGTACAGGTTTAGCAGCATTAATGTTCAAGTAGTTTCTTATTTTAGTCATGGTGACTGTAAGCGTAGTCAAGGTCCAAAGTGAAAAATATCACTGTCAAGATTACTGCATGGACTATAATTTTTCAGAGATAATGTATTTTTGATTTGCTTGCAGGCTTTTTTTCTTAATGTCTCTTTTTGAATTCTATAGCTGTAGTGATGCCATAATGATTTTTGCTTTTTATATATTTCTCTCATATTCCCCTTCATATACGCTTTTATGCAGCTTTATGTATCCCAAACGCTTTTAGCCCACATACTTGTAATTCCCTAAGTTTGATAACTAGCTTAAACCCAAAGTTCTGTTAAGCCAAGAAACTAAACATTTTGGCTTTGTCGTAGTGAGGGGGTCAGAGCCCCAAATCCAAGGTCCTCTCCAGAACACATTCTGTAAACTAAGATAGACCCATGCAGGGGGGACAATCCTGAATGGGGGGCTTCTCTTGAGCCTCCCATTGGAAAATCAATGATAGATATGCTAATATGCAATGTCTATAATTGTATAAGCAAGTTGTCATGCGGGGAGCTTTTCCATGCATTCTCTGGTGTGCGATTTCCAACGTGCATTCCGTGCATCGGCCTGGGCAGGGCATTCCTGCGGGATACTCCTGCCTGGATCTAAGGATCCTTAATAAACACTGAAGTAAATTCCCTTTTCCCCTCTAACCGTGTCTGGCTTTTGATTTTAAGCCCAGGAAAAGGCATTAGTAGAATAATCTTGTCAATAAGTTTGACAATAATGATAAATAATACATTAGCATTTCAATAATATCTGTTAAAACAAAAACAAACCACTTCCAAACTGTGATAATAGGTGCAGTGCTGCCTGGATATTATTTTAGACACTTTTGAGAAAAAGAAATCCTCCTGTTTTGGGGATGTAAGGACATTAGGCAAAACCTGGAGGAGACCAGGCCAAGTGCTATGCACTGTTTTTACATCAGTGGTCTCCACAGGTTGCTAGTTCTGAGGAGTGGGAACATTAGGGACAGCATGTTTGTAGCCTGGGTTTTTCTCTCCATAAGGCAGTTTGGGTAAAGCCTTTGAGCTACCTGTAGCAAGTGGTAAGAAAATCCAGGAGGTGAAAATGAACTGCTGATTTTCATTATATGAATGGTATCGATGAGGACTTGTCACATCAGAAAGTGCTGGGAAAAAGGAGGATTTCAGGCTGAGTAGATGACTGCTGGTGAACCACCTTAGTCTCCTGGGGGTTGTCTAGGTCTGGGCTCACTTATCAGAGTCAGTATGAAAAATTGTTATTGTTGAACACGCTACAAAATAAAATCTGGACCCAAATAATTTGAAGCTGGAGAAACAATTCTGCTTCCCTGTGCTGATACATAGTTTAAGAAAATATCTACCATGCCAGGTTTAGGTAAGGATAGAATTCATATAAGTACGTCACTAAAATGTCACAATTTCATAAACAATATTCACATTATCACTGAGTATTTTTGCTTTATTTCAAGTTATATAGAAAATATTGTGTACCAGGATGGCAAGAGCTGAAGGAAGACTTGGGCACACTGACCAGATGTAAATTGTCAGTTTCCATGCATAAATTCTTGTAGAGCATCGATATTTAAACATAAAAACTCATTATCAGAGTAAGAACAGCTATATGTAAAACCCACGTACTTCCAGAACTAGTAAAGTATAAGCCAGGATTCTAATCCTGAATATAAAAAGAACAAAAAACCCAAAAATCATGGCTGAGAGCAGTGAATGCAATTTTAAAATTACCCTTAACAAGAATCTGCTACTCGAACACCTTGATTTAGCTAAAATTTTCCAAGCTTCCATTTTTCCATGAATCACCATGGGCCCTTCCATTAACTCCTGTTGAAGCCTGAGCAGGATGCAGCACTGAAGAAACACCATCCCTCTTCCTGTGATTGCTGAGGGATCCTTTCAAGACTAATAATAAGTGTTAGTAATTGTTTCTTACCCTATTTCACAACTGATATTCATTTCTTCTGTTTAAGGTACTAATTTTGTCTCATGAGAATGAGGAGATGAAGAGCAGAATCATGTCCCATATGAGCACTATTTTTTGAGTGGGATAATGATGGTGGTTGTTAAAGACAAGTGTGTCCTGGCTCATGCTGCATAAAATGTATTTGGACTCTTCATTCTTGGACCAGATACTGTCAGTGCAACCTGCAGGAGGAAAGAAACAATTAAATAATGTGAGTAACAATTTTATAATTAATTATTATATATAATTTATTATATAATAAATTATATATAATCACATAACATAACATAGTAATATAGTAATTATATAATTAAATTATAATAACAAACAGTGATGCATCTGAACAGTTATCCATTAAGGCTCAATTAACCTGCAACTTTCAAACACAAAATTCATGTCAGCAGGTAAAAACTTATGCTGAATTATATTTCTGAATATAATATAAAATAATGGCAGAAATGGCATGTAAATGCTGCAGTGAAAAAAAAATCCAGTGAAATAGGTGCAAATAGTCCAAGTTGATAAATGCTTAGTTTAATTAAAAAAAGATCTTAAATTGCGGTACTGGTACTAACACAACAAATGGGAGTCGTGTGGTTAGGAGGAAAGAGAGATAGGAAACACCCAATATAAATAAAAGTAATTTAAATTTAAACTTTATGTACTTAGAGGAAGCTGTTTGGGGACTGGAGCATATGCTTTTTCATGATAATCAGAAAATGTAGTCAGCTAATTAACATTTGTTCCCATGCTATGTTGAAAAAAGTGGAAAACAAAATTTTTTTAAGCTCTAGAGTCTTAAGTAATTAAAAACCACGTTAGACCCCTCCAGTACCCCTTAAAAGTAAAGACGTAATAAACCTTCAGAACTGAATCTATTAGAGACTAGCAGCAATGTATTTTAGAGGCTTTCCTGTCAATAAAGAGAATTATTAGGTTTTTTTTAATGGCCTCTTTCCGAGTAAACTTTCTCTAGATGCTGCTGGATATCTACTTAACTTGTTTCCTAAATCAGAAAAATGCATGCCACACCATGCTCTTCTTAATGTTTGATGTATACAACATCATGGAGATTTGACACATCATCATCCATGACAAAGAACTTTCTACTTTCAACTCTTGTACATGGGTCTGTTCAGATTGCCGTCTGTAAACAAATTCTCTTTTTTATTGTCCCTTTTATTAACTTTAAAGTTATGAATATTGCTCTGTGAGGTGTTTACTAGAGACTCATTTCGATTTTTTACAAATTCAGAAATCTTTGCTTTGGCGGACTTTATAGGGTTGCATGAAAGATAAGGACTTTCAATTTTTTTTTTTTTTGTGAGTTTGTCACATTATTGCTTTTTGGTTTTTCTTCAGTTTAGTGTTAAATTACTTACCTTGCTACTAGCTGATTTTTTTTGTTTTTTTCTTCATTGATCAGCTATTTGAACTCAATTCCCAGGGTATTTTTTAAGAAGACTTAACTACTATGTCTAGGGTCTGCTCAGTAGACTAATGCCCTGCATGTTTATGGATCATTGATGAATCTCCTGGTACCTTTGAAAAACAACCTGTAAACCAACCTCTGTTCTTCATTGCTACCCTGTGAACTGAAAGCTGTGAGGATATGCCTTTGGGGTTGGGTTGTAGCTCATTACTGCTTATTAAGAGTTGCTGAGAATCGAACTTCTCCAAAGACTTGAGAGAATAATGTCATAGCTTTGTTTTCTTTCAGGCTCTGATGAAACAGTGGTCATATCTAAGCTTGAGAAGGATGTTAAAATAACATCCAACCTTTAAAAACTTAAAACTAAAGCTATGGATAGTAGTACTCCATGGATTCATTCCAAAACTAGTATCCCAAGTTTGTTATTACCTGGTGTTGCAAAGTTTGGGAAAAACAGAAATGCAACAACTGCTATATTTAATAGAGCGAGTTTACTGTGCCTGGATGCGATAGCTGCCTGTCTTCTGCTGTGGCCATCATAGGAATGGAAAGTTAACAACAGTTTTGGTTTTTTCCTCCATACAATAAAAATGCAGTCTGTTGTGGCAAACTCAAATTTATCTTTTTCAGTGGGTGAGAAGTGGTGGTTTTATTTTTTATGTCTATTGTAATGCTGATATATTGAAAAAGTAACAAAATCACTCAGTTTCACTGAACTTTATATATGCAAATCTTCCAACATAATCTGTTCCTGTGAGATTTTGCTCAAAATTGGTCTCCCTATAATCTTTTCACTCTGCAGCTTTGATCACTACTTGAGATTAGAAATGTGCCTTCTTCTTGAAAGAAAAAAAATCCTTAAAATTGATGTTTTGGCTTAAGTCTAGCAAACTCAGTTTCAGATATGTTCTCCAAATAATTTTCTTTATTATGTTTTTCTATATAGTAGATTTCCATATCTTTAAAATCTTTAAGCCACCTTATTGAGGGTGTGAAATAATAGCTTTCTTCTTCTACTGGCATAGTTTTTGTCACAGAACAGAAGTCAAAGACTTTTCTATACTCCTACTTTTTCAATATTTCTTTGCAAATAGCTTTTTATGCTGGAACAAGCTCCCCAGGGAAATGGTCACAGCACCAAGCCTGTCTGAGTTCAAGAAGTATTTGGACAATGGCCTCACACATGGTGTGACTTTTGGGGAATACTTTGCAGGACCAGGAGTTGGACTTGATCATCCCTGTGGGTCCCTTCCATCTCAGGATACTTTATGATTCTCTGAAATCTTTATTGTCCTTTTCCTCCTCTGCAGAATGCAATTCATTGCATCTATGTAGGATAATGGTTACACGTTTGTAGATGACTTATTAATACAGCCTAGGAATTTTTAGAACAATTAGCTTTATACTGCACTGAATTACTCTTTTTGCCATTTTACTATCAGTAAAGTGTTAAAATTTTGATGCTAAGTATCTGCAGCACTGGGGGGAAATTACAACACCGCCATCAGTGTGCTTTTCCACTTCAAGAAATTTGGAAAATGAGTATGCTTACAGAGCTGTAAGATACTCAGATCTGCTCAATTTCACTTTGCTTTGACCCCAGAAGGCAGATTTTCTGCCAGAGCTCCCAGACTGCAAAGTTAAATTCCAATTAGAAGATATGCTTATGTATTAAGGCAATTATCTTGAATATTCACAGAGTAAGTTTCAGTTTCTGGTGCACAGGAGGGTATTTCTTGGTCTAGGTGTATTGATTTTTCTCAATATTCAGGTTTATTAATATTTAACAGGTAATGCTCCTTTGGCACTTCAAAAGGAAGTCTGCACTGTCAGAAATGTCTGTACTGTATGGCCAGTGAATACAGCTCAGTTCTTTGCTGAATGATATGAACTCATAAGTAACAGTTCTGCTTTAGACACACCAAGTCTTTGGTGGTGTGCTGTGGACATCATAGAACAAACCTAAACACAGAAACCGTCACGCGTGCTCTAGCAGTCCTATCTTAGGTGACTCCTCATAGTGCTGCTGATGATTTTTTTTCAGTTGCCACCTATTTTTAGAGGCTCAGTTTTAAGAATATATTCCATAAGTAGTTTATTAACGGTGCAGTGCAAAACTGGAATGTGGGGCAGCAGTATATATTTACTTGACTGCAACATAAAAGGATAATTTAAATTATGATCAGTGTAAGCAAGACCACATATTTTATACCAAGAATGATGCCCCAAATAACTGCCCACATTTTACAATGTGATGAAGAAAGATGTTTCTTTGCTATTAAGAGACCTGTAAGATCTTTATGAAGCTTTACTCTGTGTACAGGTGTCTTAAGGATGTGAAAGATAATCCTGTTTAATTAAGGCTTTACCTTAACTCTAACTGTGTTGGATTTTGAAAGTATAACAGACTTCAGAAATTATCAGGCTCTGTGGACACAGATCCTTCATGTTCAGCTTAAGTAACGATCTTTGTTTCACCTTAAGGCGGGTGCCAACTTTCTGCTTTAGAATAAGACAGGTCAGACACAATAATTTTTCTCTAATTCTCCAGTACCAGCTCTCTGAACATCCTCATCTTTTAAGTTCTGCCAACTTGCTTCCAGTCATGTGCAAGTAAAACAAACAGGAATATGGAGGCTTACTCAGGGTCCTGGAGGTAGCTGGGAGACTTCCTGGGTGATGGGAGGGCACAAGCAGCTGGGCTGTCCAGGGAGAAGGAGGAGTAGTTGGCCTAAAGGCAGGCCAAGAAGTGCTCCCAGGGGGTCCCATGTTGTTTCAGGAGCTGGACCTATTAATAAATAGTCATGGCACTCAATACTAAGCCATGTGCAAGGTCTAACATGTAGATCCTGAGGCCAGTAAGTAGCTAAATCACCTCTTCAGAGATGTGTCCCAAGTAATTAAGGCTGGAGGGAATCTATTCACCGACCATTCAAGCTTAATTAATAGTATGTATGGAAGTGGGATTTGCTGCTTTCCATAATGCAGAACTAAAAATTGTTGGAGATCCTGCTCTAAAAAAAAAAAGATTAACATAAGGAGGTCAGGTCTCTACTGATTGGAATTAAAAATCCGTGGAATTAGGTCTTAAAATAAAAAACACTGAAAGAAGGACGTCAGATTTCTACTGTTATTATTTTTAAAAAGAAAAGTAGAAAAATATTGCTGGCTAAACAAAGTTATTAATAGAAATAGGAAGGGAAGAAGGCACTTCAGCTCCATTTCTCAGTGGTACTTAAATATCTAGTTCTCACTAAATTTCTGCAAGTCTAATGAACCAGTATAAAACACCAAAGAGGATATGGATATTCTATGGATATTCTTCAAATCAATTCGTATTTTTATGTTCCTTCTTCCTAAGACTTTCTTCAGAATGTAAATGTTCTTAATTTTATCCTCAGTCTGCAGCACCCAGAAGACTAATATTTTATCATACTTTTATATGCCTCTGGACAAACAGAAAGCACTCCAAAATTGTTTCCAAACTTATTTTTTCAGCTAGAAAACTGTAACATGTTGCAGATTATCTTTCAACTACAGAGCAATATTTGCACAAATTAAATTATTTTATAGGAGGATGATAGCAACTAGTACAGGTGAATAACTGTAAATGACTTCCTTTTATCTGTTTTTCCACTCCCTTCATAATGTGACTTATTTAAAAAAATATTTGGTTTTTCTGAGAGAGGAAAAAAATGAATTGCACTAATGCTTTTTCTCAAAACACAATGAAAATACATTCACATTTGTCTCCTGGAAATAAGGGATGCCAAAACCTTTTCACAGCAGATTTAAGGTATGATTTTGTCTTGAACCTCCATTCTTTGTGGAGCATTCTGGAATCAGAAAAATAATAATGTAACAGATTGTGAGAGCCTGTAATCAACAGGTCAGAAAGCCACTTGTAATAACAGGATTTAGTGTTGACCTAAGGATTGTTTTGTCAGATAAACAGAGAACTTTCCTAGAGGAAAGTCCTGCTTGATCTTCTCTATTATTACTGATCTTTCATTAACATGTAGGAAGACTTCTTACCATTTTAAAAGCTGAAAGAAACAGCAAAATATTCTTTTTGTACTTGAATGGACTGCCTATAATAACCAAATTACCTAAAACAAATTCCACTAATTCCAACTTACTATTCATTTGAACAGCAAAAGATAATGTGTGGTACAGACTTGGGTAATTGTTGACAGTGCTTTTCTTGATTTTTCACCGTATTCTTCTGTTTCTATATATATTTCACACTTGATTGGAGCAAAGGGTGAGATTATAAATCATTAAAAAGTTGCTCTGGATTATCACCTTTCAATAACAACTTGCTGGAGTTGAGCAGGGGAAATAAAAGGATCTATGAGGTGGCTTTTATTTATTTGCTTCGTCAAACATAATCTGTATTTTGATGAACCAGTCAGTGCGTAGCAGAATGAGCAGTGAATGGAAGAGTTCTTAGTACAAATGAAGCTGAAATTGCGGGGCCACAGAATTTCCACCCATGCAAATAAATGACATCAATATGTGTAATGCTTAATCACAGATGACATTAAATTGCACAAGATAAAAATTTGAAGATATCAAAAGATCTCTCCTATATTCAGTACTGCTCCCACAAATGGATAGTTTCTCTGCCCACACAAAATCCTCCATTGCATTTTCTGGCCAGTAGAAGAGAAGGAAAGGGAAGATTAGTGAAAGAAACTTCAAGCTGATTGCAGTTGCTGTAGGGTATTGAGAAGGGCATTGAGGAAGTTCTTCTGAATTCTCAGTAATGTCCTAAATCTGTTAGTTCCTCTCTTTTCCTCTCTCACATACATTCATATTCAGTGTTCATACCCAGAATTCACTGTCTGATATGACTGAATTTTTAATTAACCTTTTGACCATTTTCCATTGCTATCTGTCTCTAGGGAAGGCTTCCTGAACCTTCTTCTAGTTAGGGTAGAAAACTAGAAGTACACATGTCCAAGTAATAGAGACAAAGCAGAAGTACTTATCAAACATATTGGTTAATTTAGCTTGATTCTGTGTTTTGCGCAGGAGAAATGAATATCTGGCCCTAATTCTGTGAATACATCTCAATGTGGAATTGAGTTATAGTACACAATCAATGACAAAATAAATATTGGGTCTATTTTATTCTCCACAACAAAACAGTTATAGTAGTTATAATTCTTAAAAAGGCATCAGTTTGCTGTACTGTGTTTATTCTCTGTGCCTGACAGAAACTAATGACAATGAAGTCATCAAGCCCACATAAAATCCCTCAGGCACAGTCTTTGTCATTTGTTATTATTTCTTCTAATGCTTTGCAATGAGTGATGAAATGCTTTTGAAATAACACAAAAGAAAGTTCTGAATTATCTAAAACTGTCTAATGCAGTTGGGCCTTAGCATTTAAAATTACCTCTTGAATCACTGGAGGCATTAAATGGGGTGCAAATGCATTTCATGTGCCTATAATTCTCATAAAGGAAATGTTAGAAGTAAAGCTGAGATGGTTTGGTAACTGCTTGGGAATCTGAAGGATTAAGGAGAAGATAATTTCTTGCATTATTTATCAAGTATAAAATTGTGGAGAAAATCTTACTCTGCAAGAAAGAACTGCATAGAGTATTTTTAAATAGCTGTACGAAAGTGCTTTTGGAATGAAATGTTGATGCTCCTCAGGAGATTCTTTTTTATTGGAGAGAGTGTTTTTATGAATCTGTTTTCTTTTTGTTCTAAATTGATTTAATTACATTGAGATTTTGTGTTCTGTTTCACTGAGTAAGTTTCTCAAGGCCTTTAATTGCTGAGTAGAATGACTACTATGTGTCATGAAGAAATGGGCATGTTAAATTTTCAGGCTGGCAAGTAAGATCATTAAAGGAATGCATGTTTTTAGAACCACGCTTTTAAAATTCTGCGTCCCCTCACCGTGCTTTTCAAGTGCATGTTATCAATTCTTTTTTACTTTAATATACTCTGCCCTCAAGCAAAAGCAACTGAACCAGCAAAGCTCTCAATTACTCTGCTGGTTGCACCCCAGTTTCTTCTGTAGATTCACCAGAGTGCCTGCAGCATGGATATGGGATAGGATATAGGACTGTTGTGTCCTCCTGCTTCTCGGCAGGGAATCATGATTCTGTTTAAAGCTGTAGGAGCCACTCAGACTGCCATTGTGCTAAATCCTAAAAGCAAAGAGGAATGCAGGTGGTGTGTGTGCAGGTGGGAGGTGTACATACAACAAAAGAAAAACAATAGTAAAAAAACAAGGCTAAACTTCTGAGGATGCTTTCTTCTACACAGCCCTCATTAACAGGTGATGTTTCTTCAAGTATAGTATTTAATTTTAGATAATAAAAATAAAGATGAATTGATTTTGTCTATTTATATTGCTAACCCTCTCTGAATATTATTACTGATATATAATTCATACATCACAACATAATGGGCACGACAAAAAATAATAACTAAAAATAGAAATCAAGAATTTGTTTGCATTATGTTGTCAAATCTCCCCTTCATCCTGAAGATTAAAAAGAAAAAAGGGAAAGCCTTATGATTTTAATTTGGCATTCCGCTGCCTGTACCTTCCCACATTTTTTTGTCTGTGGAAGGTAATATAGTATATATACATTAAGAAATTATTCAGGGTGACTCATATTTCATTTGTTATTGAGGGTTTTTTTTTTAATATTTTTGCTGGTAAATACATAGCTTTTGTGGGTTTAGTATTATTTAATTATTTTAAATCAGAATTTTTAGACTATTAACATTGAGCTCCCAATTCCCAAGCAGTAATTTCCGTTGATGGGAGAATCCTTTGAATCCTTGGTTCGGAGTTCAGCAACAGTTGTAAAAATGGTGTCATAACATAGAGCTAAAGCGAGGAAGTTGGAGGATGGAGGTTTAAGGTGTGATATGATATTATAGAAATTGCAGTAGCACATTTCATGTGTCACAGCATGGTGTTCCTTTCCCTTTTTCTGTGCTATCACCTCTAAAAAAAGTGACATTTGGTACTGAGCATCACATCTTAGGAAATAGCATAGTTCACTGAGGGTTTTTGTATTTTTTTTGTATTTCTTCTCCTAATGTTTTTTTGTAGTTATTTACTTTTGGTAAGGTAAAAACTTGCACGTGTCCAAGTAACAGAGGCAGAACAAAAGTATGTATTTGTATTGTGACAAACTCTGGGTCCAAAGAGACCTCCCTTAACCAAAGAACGGATAAGAGATTGGATCTTTTCAGATAGCAAAGCAATCTGTTTAGAAAATTCTGTGATAATATTTACACTGACAACTTGCTTCCTGAAGAGCCACAGGACTGCTAAATCCCTCATGTACTCAGGTGTCATGTATTTCCTAGCTTAACGACGTGATTTCCTGGATTTAAAAGTAACTGCTGACAGATATGTGGAGAAATTTTCTTTGGCAAGACAAAGCAGTCACCAATTTCTTTACTAGTGAAGCTAATAAATGTGAATTTATTTTATGGTAAGAAAAAGAACCCTCTAGTTAAAAAATTATGTGAAGATACTTGTTTTGTAATTGAGGAAAGAAATTGTTTTGCAAAGTATATAGCACAACTAATTTGAATTCTTCTGCATTATTTTCAAACATTTCAGAAAATATTACAAAAGAA
Source organism: Platysteira castanea (assembly GCA_013397175.1). Classification (NCBI taxonomy): domain Eukaryota; kingdom Metazoa; phylum Chordata; class Aves; order Passeriformes; genus Platysteira; species Platysteira castanea. The sequence continues at coordinate 9,912 of VYXC01012608.1, read as the reverse complement.
GGTTGAGTTGTTTCTAAAATGAGATGTTATCTTCCAGCTAGAATGACACAATGGAAGTCTGTACAGAGAAGAGAATTTTAAGGAATTGATAGGAAATTTTGTACTTTTTTTTTAAAATTCTATTTTTCTGCCTCCTGCTCTGATTTGTTTACATTTGCAGACCCCATAAGATGGTCTGTATCCAGTAGGAGTTCATATTAAATATGATGTTTAAAAAATTACTTAGAAGTTGCAGTTTTTATAAGCCATTAATGGAACTGTAAACACAGATATGTGGATCCATGGAAATATGGACAAGTACCTGAATTCTCACTAGGATGAAATAGCAAGTGTGATCATGTGAAGTATCATATGTATATTGGTTTTGTACTTTTATCAGCTAATATTTCTAGGTACCTGCTTTTGTCACCATCTATATAAGATCTGTACAATGTTGTCAGTTATGTCTTATTTCCTTAGTGTAGAATAATCTTAATTTTTCACCTAGCAGTGCTGTTCAGAAAAACTTTCCAAGTGACAAATATTTGAAGGACTTTATAACTTGTTTATTTTAAATACTAATGTTATTTACCCCACTTCTCAAGCGATTGGATTCAACGTTTGTAAGGTTTAGACAACCGTCGGAGAGTTCTAAGACTGCAAATTCTTCATGAAAATGTATGCTCTTAACTTTATTACTGCTTAATTAAATGATGACTTGTTAATAGAAGGAAATGATTAATGTTTTCTCAGAGGACAGAAAAAGTGCTCTAGCCACTTATTCTGAATTTAGTCACTATACTTGATGTCAGAATAAAAATAAGCACTCCTAAATGGACTTTTATTAATCGGGCAAAATTGAAAACCTGTAGTTATACCTTTTTATTATTAATACAACATAAATATGTGAATTGTAAGCTGATAAAAACATTTGTAAACCTTGGCTGTCTTATCCTCCAGCCTAACCAGAACCATGCCAAAAAAAGGAAGGGGGAAATGTGTTTTCTTAATAACATAATATTGGAACATCTTTCCCCTTACCCCTACTTACATTTATGTAGAAGCAGCAGCCCGCTGCAACCATCCTGACCTTGGTGAGAGTTTTGTGTAGAAGCAGAGGCCTGTCACGTTTGTGACATTGTGTCACAATTATCTCGACTTTGATAAAGGCTCTCTATTCTCTTGGGATGGGTGCATACCAAAGGGTTGACTTCAGCCATAAACACTACGTGTGAATGTTTTCCTTTACCACCCGGAACACCGGGAGGTGGCATGTTGGGGTGAATGGCTGATGAGTGCAGAAATGTCTGCTCTGCAGGCACTTGGTGGTGTGGCTGTTTTGTCTTCCCTTCTGAGCCCACCCAAAACTTTCCCTAAAACTAGCAGTGGTCTCTGGACCTCTGGTGGATCTCTGGTTTTTTCCAAGCTTCTGCAGTTTAAGGTCAGGATGGTGACACCTCGGATCCGTACAGTCCAAGAACCTTCTGGTGGCATCCTAAGACTCGCAGTGTTGTGCTGGTGAAATGTTGCCTTCCCTCTGGAGGAGAACTTTGGGAAAAAAGCAGTTTTAGTGGCATTCTGGTTATGAAAGTTGCATTTCCACTGCGGAAATCTTTTTGAGCTGTATGGGACAGTTGGCCACCACGGAATGATAGTGTGGGGTCTCATGATGTCTCCCCACTTGGTGCTGCCTACTGACCTACACACATTTGCTGTCTGTGTGTCCATCCTCCACAGGCAGCAAGTTGCCTTGTCAAGGAACAGACACAAGCATACACCAAGCTTGCTGAGGTCTGGGATGCTGTGATGGAAGGTCTTGAAGGTGGGCCAGGAGCCTCTAGTCTGTTCTTTTAGTATTGTTTACAGGTATTATTTGATGCAGCATTTCTTAATTTCATCTTTGCTGGGCCACTGAGGAGACTTCTCACTCAGACTCAATCTGACCTGTACAATGTGGTAGTTGGTGGTAAAGATGATCATTTGACAATATACTGTGGCACTGGCCATGTGGTCGCTTCCATGGCTTAAACATTTAGCCTGAATTTTAGTATGAACACAACCTAACCTCAAAACCCCTAAGCATTGTCAAGATCTCTTTACCTGACTGTGGGCGTGAACCTATTTGGGAGTCAAATATTATAACTGTTATACCTATTTCAGTTTCAGATGAAAAAAAAATTCTTGACATCAGCAAAAAGTTAATGTCTTTAACTGAGCTTACTAAACAATCTCTAAAATTCAAGATTTGGAAGAAACCATTGGAGAGGTCTAGGAATTTGCTTTAATTAAATGCAGTCTTAATTTTTAGTGTGTGAAAATGGACTAGTCAGCCTTTAGATACGAATAGTTTTTGTATCTTGATTTCTCCCTTTTATCTCCCATCCAAAATATCATTTTCTAATTTTATTTCCCAGATACTTCTCTTTCCCAGATTACTTTTTGGTAAGATATGTCATGTTTGTGAGATGAAAATATTGGAAGTGACTTTTTTTAAAATTTCAGTTATAGGCATGACTTTGATTTTTACCATAAGATTCATATTTTCCAGTTCAAAAGAGAAAGCATATCAAAGTATCAATAGCGCTGAGAAAAGGTTCTGCTCAGTTTACCTCAGCTGGAAATGCTGCTCAATACTATCTTTACTATGATTGAAAAGGTATTTGATATTCCTTTACAGCTGTGTCATACCTTTAGCTGTTACAGATCGAACAAAGGCTGCAAATGTACACTGAGACTTAGTTCCAACAACCTCAAAGTCTTCATTTTAAGAGTGATTTTGCAATGTTTTTTTAATGTGGTTTAATACATACAACTGCATAGAAAACAAATTTCAATATACATGCAAAAGTAATGCTTTTTTTTATGCTTTAGTAATGTTTATGGCAGTATAAGAGCTATTTTAAGATGAGATTCAATGTGATAAGCAGGGGGGAGAAGGGACAAAAAGATGTTAATATGAACACCCCATGGCTAAAAAGGATAATATTATGAATAAATATTGTGAAAGATTTATGATTCAAAAATGGGAATTTTCAAATGAAAAATAAATTTAAAAAAAGCTCCTAGCTCTCAATTTATGAAAGCTCTGTGGGATTGGAAATTAAAGGTAGTGAAAGCATATTAAGGATCAATGTTTCCTTCTTGCAACTTTTAAATATGTGTATTTGAAGACTGCCTCCATCCTTCAGTTTATGTGTGCAACACAACATTTATCATTTTTCTTCCCCCAGTTTGTCACTGAAATGGGGAATCTAATTTTACTGGAAGATGTTCTGAGACTCCCATGTAATCCTATGAAATGGATATATATGTTATCACTGGGCTTCCAGCAGACTGGAATATATATGTTATCACTGGGCTTCCCAAGGCAGACTTCTGACATGCACTGTGTATCCCTTATTGGCATTACAGGTTTCTGTTGCATATTCTACTCTTGCTTCATGTTTGGAATTCCTAGGAATCCACACAGTTGATCACAGAAGATCCTTTTTGCCCAAAATGTTGTGAGTGTCTGTTGCCCTGGTTTTTGTAAGCCTTCTGTTTTTAAACTTGGAGTCAAATTCTTTCTCACACACTTTCATGTAAATAATAGCCAGTGTTTACTTAACGGTATTTTCTGTTTTTCATTCCTTTTGTGATAGGAGAGCTTTGATGAGCACCTTTCTTCTCCAGTGGGATTGAGAAGGAAGTGACATGCTCTCCAATCCCTTGTGGAGTTGGGACGTGTATAAGAATGAGATAATGTAAACAATCAAGGTCTTTTCTTTTCTTTCTGCTGAACCTGGCAGGTCTGAGAGCCTCTTTATTGTGTCTCCGCAGACACAAGTGTCCCTGAATTTAAATAAATAATGGTAAAGGAGACTAAAACTGGAAGTTAATTTAATTCAATACAAGAGCAGGCTATCTAGACTGTCATATTCCCCTGTCAGTGTTGCAGTATTTTACTGAAGCTGAACCACGTGCACTTGAGACACAGATTTGTCAATTAAAATTTATTCCAAAACAGGTGTGAGAAACACCAAGGGAAGATTAAATAAAAGTGCGAGTAAGAGTCTAGGTGTTCCTGTTGAGTTTCTCTCTCTCTCTTCCTCTCTCTCTTTCTTTCCCTGTTTCCCTCTTCCCCCTTCTCTTTCTCTCTTTCTCTCTTTCTTTGTCTCTTTCTCTCTCTCTTTCTTCTCTCTCTCTTTTTCTTTCACTCTCACTCTTCTCTAGAGCTGTGCTGATTGCCTAATTTTAATATCAAGTGGCAACTCAAGGAACTGGAAATGGAAGTTGGTGGGAAATAATGAATGAAGTCTTAAATACTTCTATACTTTTATTCCTTGGAAATCAAGCTACCAATCAAAACTAGCTAAAAGATTTTCAACCCAGTGAAAATGCCATGGGGCTGTAAAATGAGTCTGCAGTAGCGGGTATTAAGACTTCAGTGGTCAACCAATTACTTTTGAAACATTATTTCTTGGGGTGAATTTCCCTGAGACTTATGTTTTAATTGTGCTGAAGTCTTTACCTTGAAATTTTTCAGCTAAGATATTAGTGATATGGCAGAATTTATGTGTAATACAGCAATAACTGGGTTCAGCTGTTTGGTGGGCTAGATATTGAATGAGTTTAGGAGTACTAGGTGCTGTTGTGTCTTTAAAAGCATTGCTTGAATGATTTTTGTATCAAAGAAATTTTAAAATTTCCTTTCTGATTTGATGTCTTCCACCCTTGTGTAAAGCTTTCATGTTTTGTGTGTTTGACTAAATGTACCTGACTGAAAAGAAAAGCCTTGATGTTCCCTTAACAATCACTCACAGCCATTTATTAGGTTGAATTGCAAGCAGCAAAGGGTAATAATATCAATAAAAGTGCAAAGTGAATTTATTTCTTAACAACTGTACACCTTTCAGAGAGGAAGGGTTGTGTCAACAGCCACTGCTGTTAGTCGTACTCGGCTCAACAATGTTCTCAGTTGTGCCTTGAACAGTGCTTGCTTTTTAGCAGCAAATGGGGCAGTTCTTCAGCAAGAGAATGTCTCTAAATGATTCAAAACTCCTATTATCTCTGTAACAGCATGTATGGAAAAGACCTGCTAATAATTGTGCCTATCCTGTTGAGTGCATTTTCCCAATTTTCACAATGTTAGAGAGGAAGGAAACAAATCCGTCGTTTTCACTTGAAGCTAAAATGAACATTTGAACACTTGTTCATGGAAGATTGAATAGCACCTCTCTCTGTTAATGCAGTTTTCTCACTCAGTATGTAATTGAATGGGCAGGTATGAATACAGCATAGGTAAAACGAAAAGCTTTGGTTGAAAAGAAGATCAATTTTAAAATTATATCTTTCAGCACTGGTCAAGGTGATGAGGACTTTACCTGAGCGTGTTTGTGGACGTCACTTTGAAGGCTCTGGTACCTTATCTCTATTCTTTTTATTATCCAAGCTAGGATGGTTAAAGCTGGCTTGGGATTGCATGTAATATAGATTTGCATCTGTGGAACATCCCCCAGATGTTAACTTTGACTTATGGTATTCAGTTTTAAGCGTCTGCGAAACAGACTACATAGAAATTCTATTTTTCTCTAAGAAACAATCAAGGATTCAAAATACTCAAACCAGATGCTTTTTAAAATCTCTATAAAACCATGTCCTATTAGGTGATGATCTTTTAAATTTTATCTGGAGTAATTTTTTTTTTTTTTGCTTAAGACAAAGCACTGCACTTATATTTTTCAGTGCTGACACTTATACTGCTGGGTATTATAAATATTTACAGGGCTACAGGTGCTGAGAAAATACAGTGATTAAAAAAATAACTTCTGCATATCACATCTTTGAAAACTTAACAAGAAGTGTGCATTTTTCACCCTATGGAGCCTTTTATAGATTCCAGCACAATAAATGAGCAAGGTCATGCAGTCACAAACAGAAACCAAAATAAAATTTTAGATACAAGCATGAGAGTTGGATGCAACAGGTATATTTTGAAAGGTAAAATTTTCACATGTAACAATAATATTCAATAGTTTCTTGACTATTATAAAATTTCTTAAGTTCTAGCCTAAGTCGTTAACAGTAACTTAAAATATAACAGTATTTATTACCAGTAGCCTATTAAAGAATACTGCAACTAATATGGCTCTCTCACAACTGACCACTTTAGAAACTTGTCTTTGATTTTGCATAGTAATATAACCTGTATTACTTTTCTTCCCCATATTTGTCATCTGGGCTCTTAACCACAGCTGAAGTAATTTTCACAGGTTCAGATTCCTCCCAGCTGGTGAAACTTTTGCAGTGCTTATTCAAACTGAGACAATTATCTCTGCTAGTAATGTATTTTCATACTGCAGTTAAACATCTACCTAAATATCAACGCTATCACACGATTAAAAATTCAATAATGCTAAGATTCCTTTAAAATTCTTGTGATTAGCTCTTAACTATGCAGATGTAATAAAAGACTTGAGACAGATTATATCTTTATTTATGTCAATAAACTCATGATTGATAATTGCAGAACTCTGTTGCTATAGTTACCATTAAATGAGACTGAAGGCAACCTGTCAAAGACCAGTTTACTGCAATCCTGCTTGTGGTAATTCTGCGCTTAAAAACCAACACTGAATTTTGAAGTTTTATGCCATCTTAGAGAAAGATACCGAGTCTTTACTCCTCTAAGTGTTTAAGAAATTGAACAATTCTTGAGGGACTGAGTGTAAAAATATTCTTATGGTCTGAACAAAAGATATAGTAATACTTTGTCCTCCGCCTTCCCAGTTTGAGCAAGTGGTTACTGAGGTTCAGACTTCTAATTATGCTTCAAACTAAGAGTTAAATTCAGGTTCACTTTGATCCCATTTAAGTCATATAACTACGCCTTGCCTTCACAAGTACTACAGACTGCCTGGACAAGATTTCCAGCTGTGTTTAAAAATGACACTTAGTAGCGCTGGCCAAAAATCTCAGTTTCTATCTCCTTAGAACTTGATAATCTTGCATTTTGATGTGACAAGCATTATGTTTTTGTTCCTGAATGATCTGAAGAGCAGATGTGGTATCAGTGGAGTACAACTCAGCTGAGCCCAAAGCTCACAAATATTTGATTGTGTACAACATTACAGCCCTCTAGTATATTTTGTGACCAGGAGAGAATGTTGACAGGGTGAGTAAAATGTTGACAATCAATAAGCTCTGACTCACAGCCTCATTATGAGTTTTT
>VYXC01012607.1:626753-731583 GCA_013397175.1 Platysteira castanea | reverse complement strand
TTTATTTTTTTTTAATGTTGCATTTTGAAAGATTAAATAGCTGAGCCAATTTATCAAAAGTTTGTTGCTGCATCCCAGCAAGAGGATGCCCACCCCTGGAAGTGTTCAAAGCCAGGCTGGATGTGGCTCTGAGCAAACTGGTTTAGAGGAAGGTGTCTCAGCTCATGTCAGGGTGTTGGAATGAGATGAGCTTTACAGTCCCTTCCAACCCAAAACGTTCTGTGATTCCATGATTCTATGCCCCACCCTGTTGTAAAAGGCTGGGTGTTGCTTCTGTCATAGAATCATTAGAATTAAGATTGGAAAAGACCTTTAAGATGATGAAGTCCAACTGCCCACCCAGACGACCACCATGTTCACCATTAAACCATGTCCTTAAGTGGCATATCCATATATTGTTTGAACACTTCCAGGAATGGCGACTCAGCAGCTTCTCTGAGCACTCTGCTTCAGTGCTTTACTACATTTTCCATGAATATTTTTTTTCCTAATATCCAATCTAAACCTCCCCTGTCACAGCTTGAGGTCTTTTCCTCTCTTCCTGGTCTTGTTACCTGGGAGAAGAGCTCGATCCCCACCTGGCTGCCCCACTCCTGTCTGGGAGTTGAGCAGAGCCACAAGGTCCCCCCTGAGCCTCCTTTTCTCCAGGCTGAGCCCCTTTCCCAGCTCCCTCAGCTGCTCCTCATGAGGCTTGTGCTCCAGATCCTTTCCCAGCTCCATTCTGTTCTCTGGACATGCTCCAGCCCCTCAATGTCTTTCAGACACAGCCCAAAGGAAATGAGATTTTAAACTCTGCTAAATTGTGGAATTAGACTTTATTAACCTAATTTTCTTCTCATTTGCTGGTGGCCTGAATCAGTCACTAAGCTCATGCCTGCATGAAGCTGATCAGTCTGACAGGAGACTCAGGCATGAGATTTTAGCATTTGGAATTTTAGGTGTATAAGAGACATGGGGGGGAGCAGGATGATGTAAAGAGACCCAGTGTATTTAGAGGAACTTACATGTTCTTCAGTGCATTTCCCTTGACAGTTTGCAGAAATACAGTGAGTCAGCTGTCATCATATAATATATTAGTATAAAACAGTGTAAAAAGGGACAATATGCTTAGGCACTGATTAAAGAGAGAAGGGGAAAGGAAAAAAAAACTCCAAATAACCAAGCTCTTTGTTAGTGAAAGGGATTTGTGTGAAGGTTTGGAAGTGTGCCTCTGCTCAACTTCAGGAATTAGTTTTGAATTAGTTGGAAGTATTTTCATTCTGCCTGCAAACCAGCCCAAAGACCACCTGCTGTGAAATAAAGGAGCACAGACCAGCGGTTATTATAGCAATAGCCATAAGTTTATTGCTTATTGGTACTAAACTTAAATCTTAGTAATTTTGAATTACTGAGTTAGCTTAGATTTATGGAGATGCAGGATCATTTAGAACTGCAGTCATTCCAGAAGGGTATATTATCTAAACCAATTTTCTTATAGTGATGCAATTGCAATACCATAGTTACGGTTGTATCAGCCTTTCCATTATAAACTCCTATTTTCAGGGGCTTGTAATTTGACCATAAAAATTCACTCCCTGTTGAAACGTGGCATACAAGGTCTGAGATAACCAGCTCCTTTTTTTTTTTTTCCAAAATTTGAAGAAAAAAAATTAGATCTGCTCACCCACTTCTAATGCTCCAAATCTACCAACAACAAAATTGACCAAGCAGAAGTTGGCTGCTTGACATCCTTCAGTGTCCTTTTACCATAGTTCAGAGGAGACTCTTCTTGGCAGTTAGAACATGGTAAATTCTAGTGAAAGGTGTCCCTGCCCGCGGCAGGGGGGCTGAATTAGGTGATTTTTAAGGTGTCTTCCAAACCAAATTGTTTTAAGATCCTGTAATTCAATGAAATTGCTCCTGTGGTGTGACGGGGAGGAAAATCAATCATACACATTTTTGGAACCACTTGGGGGAAGATTTGCACTTCTGTGTAGCTTCTCTAACGTGTGTGGATGAGACTTTAAGATTCATATAACAGTTACGAACAACTTTTTAAGACTCTCTAGATGCAAAAAGATGGCTTAAATTTTAGAAAGCTTTAGAAAGTGAAGCAGTAGAAGCACTATCAACCTCTTTCTGCTAAAAAATTCCTGTGACCGTAATTAAGTTAAAATAGTAATGTTTACCCAAATTATTTCAATATTGATTAAATTTATTAATTTAAATTCTGATGTATTTCTTAGCATTTCCTCATAAATGAGGGATGCTGATATATTAGCTCAACCTGCTCATTTCAGATGTCCCTCTCTATCCACTAGAAGGCACACCTTACATTCTGATTAATGTATTTACAAACTGGAGGTTTGTTCTGAACCATGTTTAAAAGCACTTTTTTTTTTCCATCTGATCTTACAATAATGCAGATAAGGTCTGACATTTCAACCAACACAAAATATGTTAGTTTTGGCTTTAGCATTAAATGAATCTAGCAATGATTATTTTGCCTCTGGCTGCTAGTTATTGCCATGCAGTATTTGAGAAATACTTAAAACCATGGACTGTGTAAACCTACAGCAAAGTTTGCTAAGTCACAGTTGGATGAAGCACCTGCACAGCAATTGCTTGGGAAAAGACTTTTCTTAATCTCATGGTGCATTTAGCTGCAACTGAGACTCTGGAAAATCACCCCTGTGCAAGCAGTTCTTTAAACTATGAGAAGGATTTGTATTTTTGTTTATATCTCCTGTGGTTAATAGGCCATAGAAATGGAAGTTTTGGGTTAACCTCGGAAAGGACGTCACACACTCTTGTTCCTTGAGGGGCTGATCTGATGCTCAAGGAATTCAGTGGCAAAATGCCTATTGATAGCAAAGAATTGAGATTAAATCAACAATAATAATAATAACCCACACACAGTGTATTGTATTCCTAAAAATCTGGACCTTGACATGATTTAGAAAGTGGAAATTACAGCATTAGACATACATTTCACAGCTATCTAAAATAAATGTTTCTGATGAGGCATAAGAATAGGTATCAGCCCTAAGATCTAAGGTACAAATCTGTGTCTGAATTACGCAAATTAATATTTATTGATGTATAAAATAGTGAAACTTCTTTTTCTATTATTGAGACCATCATATTTTTTAAAGTCTCTAAAACTGACTTTTATTTAATCCTGTAATTATGAACAAAGTTGGCTAAAATTTGAAGTAGCATAACAAGCAAGGGATAACACCAGGATTTATTTCTGCTGGCATGTGGGTCTTTAACCTCAAGCATATAAACTTTTATACTAGCCAAACCATTTACAGTCCTTACAGTTTACTTTATTCAGCCGGAATATCTCAAAAGCAAAATAGAAATGTTGTATGGAAAATTATTTGCCATCCATGGAGTCCTGAAAAGTGCTGCTAAACCCTGTGGTCACAGAATAATGGAATCACTGAATGGTTGGGGTTGAAACGACCTTAAAAATCCTCCAGTTACATCTCCCTGCCATGGAGGGGGACACCTTCCACTAGACCAGGTTGCTCCAAGCCCTGTCCAACCTGGCCTTGAACACTTCCAGGGGTGGAAATGATGCCTTGAAAGAAATTTTTCTGTAGACTTAAATAAATAACTTTAATCGAGCAAACTTGATAATCTTGGTTTAACACTGAACTCTTGAAATATTTTAATGTTATCATTTTAAGATTGCATTATGGGCTTTATAATCAATATAATTAAAGACTTCTGTAATTGTATTTGCATTGGTGTCCTTGAGACTGGGCAATTATCGAAGGTCAGCTCTGATGACAACATTTTTTGTAGAACAGAAAATATCAACTGTAGGTAAGATCAAGGAACTATCATCTTTTCTATCTACAAAATCAAGGCTTGGAAGAATCACAAATTTGAGGCATCCTTCAGATTTAGAAAATGATTTTACATCCAATACAGTTCTGCGGGGGAAAAAAATGAATTAGATATTCAAAGAAGTTGGCTGATCTCTCTAGATACCCCAGCACCTCGAAGGAGCAATTCAGAGTTATTTGTCTCCCTTATTCAGGGATTATTTTGATGATAGCATGAGCAGAGCTTCAGTTTCAGTGGACTTTGCCCCAGTCTATGAAGCGACACCTCCATGGAGGAATCGTCCCCAGCAGGTGGAATTGGCCTGCACTTTCCTAACTCCTTATAAAATTTACTGAATCCATATAAAATATATTGAACATATAAGACTGCATGAGGTTTTTTTATGCTCTCTCTGATGGCAGTGAGACAGAGGTGAATAACTCAAAATCAGAACTGGCAGAAAAGTGCCTCTAAACCATGATAATTTTAAATTTTCACACTTTTTTCCCAATTCTGGTACAAGATGAGAGAGTGAAACAGCAAAGATTTTACTAGACAAAATAAAACAAAATAGATACTATTTTGGATCAGGTCAAAAAAATGTTTGTTTTCATCCTTTTAAAGCATTTTGTTTCCAAACCAGGTTTTATTTACACATTCTTAAGTGGCAAATTAACTCACAGTTTGGAATGCTCTTGAGATAGAAAAATCCTTGAAAATGATACTTTCTCACACACTAAAAAATTCCTTTCTGTGAAATTGGCATATTCTAATATTCTGCTGAGGGGGAAAAATAAAAAGCTTCAGTTGGAAAATTTCTGAACAAAATCACTAAAAATATATGGCTTTTTGGAAGGGTGGCAGGAAAGGTTTGGATGGCAGTTCATCTTTCCTGTTGATTTTTACCCAGTTTTGGTTTGGCCGTTGTCAGTGAGGGGACACTTGTCTTTGCCAGGAGTTATTTTAGCTCTTGTTTTCAGGTATTCCATCTTCATTTCTAAAACTGCCTACTGCCTTCTTCCCACATGGGAGATTTATTCACACATGCTTCTTGCTTCCTCAGCAAAACAGGGAGCTGAATTCTCATGGGATCTCACCTTATAGATCTGATATCCTTTATTCGTGGTTTCTGCATTGGGAAAGAACAATAGTTTATATTTTATTTTATTTCATTTTAGTATTCTTTTCCTGAAATTCATTGCACTGGATTGAAATCTGGGTTTAAAAAGAAAAGTGTGACAGCATTGGCAAAGACAATCATGTTTACCAAAGACAAACAGAGGTGTTGGAAATGGATGATCTCTCGGGTCCCTTCCAACACAAACCATTCTGTGATTCTACGAATTGGAGAGCTGAAAAAGTTCTTGAGCTTATTGCAAGCCAAGCAAAAAATTCCATTGATTATGTAGAGAAAATAAGGATCATCATAAGGAGAGGCATGGATTTACATTAAGGGATGAATCAGTAGCAGTAAATAAAACAGACCATGGACCTTTCACTAGAGGGACGTGGCATTTTTGGAATGGCATTATGGAATGGTAGTTGCTTCCAGACAAAGCTGTGTTGAGGAACCTGCTAACAAATGGTGGGAAGACTGTGGGACCCAGCTCAAATCTGTGCCGTGGAGCTGGTTTACTTGTTTGTACAGATGTAGTCTGGGGAATTGGGTGCTTTTCTCTTCTATTTTTTTTTTAAATATATATTTTACAAAGAAATAAAACCTCAGTAAACACACTCCACCTGCTTACGTCTGTTTCCCCATTTGCTAATGGGCATAAAAATCCTGACCTCTTTTGCAAAGATCCTTGAAACCTGCTGACAGAAAGTGCTATATGTCAGCAAAGATTTTTTTGTCAGCATTATGAACATAATCATTTCTAAGGGCAGCAAATTTAGATCACAAAGTCATTGCTAGGGAGTGAAATGACTTTGGCACCACTCACTGCGATGTAGAACTACTGGTGTGATTAGGGCCAATAAAGTTGGGACAACTTTGGTTCTGCCAGCCAAAAATGGGGCTTGCTGGCAAGTAGAAAACTGGCTGAACCTCTGCCAGATACGGCATGCACAGCTGTATAGATTATGTGCCACTGCTTCTCCATCAGTAAAACAGGGCCACAAATCCAGTTCTTCGTGGCTGGACTGAAGTTGGAAGGGAATTCAATAAGGAAACAAAAAGAGGCATGACCTTGGAAAAAGAACGTAGATATTACTTTTACTAGGTTATCTTCACTGCTTTTTCTTCATACAAATCCAGTAATGTGCAAACTAGTAGCATTAGTTTATTTATTATTATAGGGATCAGAAACCCTTGCTCTGATCCAGAACCCTACTGAGACATGCAAAAAAATGCCCCAAAGGCAGAGAACGAGCTAGAGTGGGTCCAGTATTCTGAGGAACTGAGAAAAGCTCTCTCAGGGAGGGACATATCCAGGGTGCAATATGTGCCAAGGATCACTGTTTTAGGAAAGCACCAAATAGTTCTGTAAAAATATTCTCTTTATTTCTTCTAACTGAGGTGTCTAAATGACCATGGAAACAAAGACAGAATCCTCTGGCTTTTCCCCCTCCACCTGCTGAGACCTAGGGTCTAAAGATAAAAATAGTCTAAAAATCATGGGAAAGTTTACAGGGACCAGAAGAAACTGGAACAAGGCAGCTGCAGAAAATAAAGAGCGTATAACCTGATTTCAAGAAAAAACATCTTGGATTTTCTTGGTTAACTTTACAAAAAGACTCAAGAAATATGTCTCTGAGAAGCTGTTTCTGAGATATGACTAAAGGGGATAATAACAAGACCCAAATTCATTTAGTGGAGGGTTTAGGAGTCAATTCTGAATGGTACAATAAGGAACAGTGAAAAATGAACTTCTTTATTCATGAAGTCAAGTGGGATATAACTTTACACTGAGTGGTCAGATGTACCATTAACATGTTCCAGCTTGTTAATTTATTATTCTTTGAATAAAGATCTGAATTTGTAATGCTAAGTACCACAACAATCTGAATTAGAGAGAGACCAAACGTTCCTTGTAGTTGTAATGTGTTAATCTTTAATCTTCACTTCTTTCAGAAAATATTAAAATTTATAGCTAAGACTTTGAATAATCTTGTTTTGAATAAATGCTGAAGTTAGACATCACACTTAGTGCCTGTAAGGACAGGCCAGCACTGGGTGTCTTGAACTGTCATGACCAGGTACCCTTACCTTGCTTAAATCATTGCTTACATTAACAGTAACCAAATAGACAAAAGGCAAAACAAATAAGCATACCAAATAGAGAGTGGAATCAGCATCGATCTCTTCTTTGAAAAAATAAATAAATTAATAAATAAAATCTGTTGTCTTCTATGGCAAATTGAATTTTCTTGTTCAGCTTAGACCATTTCACCAGTTTATGTTTGTTCTCTTTCAGAGTACTTTTACCCATAACTCTAAATTAAATTTTCTTTCAGTGAGTTCTCAGTGTTATGATTTAATTGTTAATTTTCCCCAAATTCAGTGACCTTTTGTCCTGTCCACTGATTCTGCCAATGTAAACTGAGACATTTCCTTACTAGAAGCAGTATGCCAGTCCGTATTCATTTTTTTTTCCCCTCTGCTGAAATCATTATCCAACCAAATGCGCTGCAGTCCCCCGGTTTGAGATTCACTTCACTCTGATTCTCTGCGATTTTTTCCACCACAAATTTAGATTCAGAATTCCCTGCCCAGTAGGGGAGGGAGGAAAGATGCGTGCTGGTCATTTGCATATTTTAACAGACGGAGCTGCTTTTGCTGTGCAGCTGTCGATGCAGAAGAAATATTCTTTGGGGTAAAGCACTAGGCTGGGCAAAAAAGCCTGTGAAGGCTTCCATCTCTTCCACTGCTGCTTTTCCACCAATTGGAACAGAAGAAATTGTCACGGTATAAGATTATCTACTCCCCATCGTCACAAGGGCAGATATCCCTGGTGGCTCCTGGAAAGCTCAGCTCCTCCAGACACTAAAATCCTTTCTATTTTAATACTCCAGGAGCAGGTGACTGTGCCTTTCAGCTGCTGGGATTTTGCTAATCAAACAGATTGGATTCCATTTTGCAATAGACCCATAAAGCATAAAGATTCTCACTCAGTGGTCAGTTGTGGCATCTCCTGCAGCAAAACTCCACATATTTTTTCTGGGAGAAATCAAGAATTAGTATTGCATAAAATTCTGCTTCTTTTCCAAACCAGGTATTTGCTACCATAAAAAATATAAGAGAGTGATAAAGAAAGGAAGAAAAGTTGTCAATCTGTTACTGAAGATGGTAGAATAGTAGGATTTATCTGTGTATTTTTGACTCACTAACAATCAGATATACAGGAATGTTACTAATTCGAAGTATATTGATACCATAGAGCTCTGAAAGTTAACCTGAACATGGAGGTTGTCAGTAGGGGAAAATAAAAGCCATCTTGAGTGAGTTATTCATCATACCACAATACATAATATCTAATGTAGAATATTCCCCTGAAGCGGCCCAATTTTATTAAAGGTGAGGAAATATTGATGATTAGCTTATACTGAGAACACAAGTATTAGAAAACTAAATATGGATGTGAAAAATCCAGTGTGACTGGATTTACTGAGCCGAAGCAACAAAGATTCATCCTGTCTTTTGGTAATGGTGCCTAATATGTCTGATTTTCAGAAATCTTCCTTTATATTTATGTTTTTCAGGTTTCAGGTTCTGAGCGTGGGGATTTGATGTGCCTATTCAATTAAACTGTGTCCAAAATTACTGTGAGGATGGAGGCAGTTCCTGAGTCAAAGGCAGCAGCACCAAAATATTGACAAGAAAATTGAAAAAATAGGAACAGAAGACACAGAGGGCAAATAGCAATATTTTATATACTATGGACTGCAGGGAAATATTGAATCAGTAACTCTCTCTATATATCCAACCTTTTGTTCTGATCACTGCTGTGTGACCCAGAGCATATTTATCAACCTAGAGAGTTTTAATTTAACTCTTACTTCAGTTCCTCTGATGCATTTGCAGAGCTACATTTCCCACCATGCTCATTGTTAGAGCATAACCCAGTTATTTCATATTCTTCACTCCTCAATGCAAAATGACATGTCTCTTTTTTTTTCTTTTAATTTATTTTGTATTTTATGAGCTCTGTCCAACAATACTGCCCACATATTTTAAAAGTGGCAACATAAGGAGTTATTTGCAAGAAGTCTTGAAGCACCATCAAGGACACCTGCTTGCAGGATTGTATTAAATTGAGATCAGCCAACATTACAGTGTATTTCAGCACTGGAATCAGCCAAAAATATGTCCCTAGCAGTGCTATTTTCATTATTCAGACCTTCACCCAGAATCTGTGTAACTGCCTCTTAAATTAATTTTCACACTTGCCTGTCTCTATAACTAGCTGCAGCAGTGTGCTGTGTATTTTAACTACAAGGAAGTGTTGCAGGTAGAAGATTTCTCCCTGAAGTCACTCGAATCCTCCTTAAATTCAAGCCACGGTCTCCCAGTCCCACGCTTGCAGTGGGGGGCAGCTGACATCTTTTTCATCACGGCAAGCTGTGCCCTAGATTCTGCACCCCCTCCCCTTCCCACCATACAGGTATGTGTGAGTGTGTGTTCTTTTCCCACTGAATTTTTCATTCAATAAATAAATAAAACTTTCCTGAAGTTGCTAAGGTCTCAAAGGTGCGGGAACTTGTAATATGAAAAAAAAAAAAAAAGAAGAATAAAAAATAAAAAAGAAAATAAAAGATAAAAAAAAAAAAATAGTTCAAAGACAGCCAGCCAAGGTAGAAAGGAAAATATCTGTTCTGTGGGACATGACAGGAAAATGGAGCTGTTCTAGACTAACATCAGTGGAAGGGATGGGAAATATTATTAAAGTTCAAATAAATACCATCTTGATCTTATGCACTGGGGCCAAAGTCATGTGGGTTTTCTGCAAAACCTAGAAAGAGAACCCAAATGCTTGGGGAGGTGCTACAAACTTTCACTGGTAGCAGCATACAGATTTTCCAGGAAGGCAATAATTAATGGTACCATAAGGAAATTATTTCCTTCCTTCTCATATGATGCAGGTGTACTGGATTCCTCTTCCTCTTAGCTGACATATAGGCTAGGATTTACTACTACATTAAGCATAACTTACAGACCAGCACCAGCTTTTCCTAAAATCAGACTAAATCTCAAAATTTTCAGTGATTTCACAGAATCATTACATTTGGAAAAGACCTCCAAGACCATCGAGTCCAAACATTTACCCAGGATCACTGTGTCCAGTCCTTAGCAATATCCTCAGGAGCCACACCCACACGCCTTTTGAGCAATTACAGGAATGGTGATTCCACCACTTCCCTGGGCAGCCTGTTACAAATACAGGAATGGTGATTCCACCACATCCACACACCTTTTGAGCAATTACAGGAATGGTGATTCCACCACATCCACACACCTTTTGAGCAATTACAGGAATGGTGATTCCCCCACTTCCCTGGGCAGCCTGTTCCAGTGCCTGCACAACCCTCTGCCCCTCTGTTGCCAAGTCCCATAAGCTGAGGCCATTGCAGAACCTCCTTTGCTACATGGCACATCACACGAAACCCTTTTGGACTCAAACACAGTGCTACCATCCTGTATCTAGGTCTTGTGTCTCTATCACAGCAACCATGGGATGTCTTAGAAGCAGAGAAGAATAATTTTGAGACTATTTCCTGCAAACAGTTTTCACCATTAACTTCAGGCTTGAAGCAACCTGGTCTAGTGGAAGGTGTCCCTGCAGGGGGTTGGAATGAGATGATCCTTAAGGTTCCTTCCAACCCAAAACATTCCTCAATTCTGTGATTCCATCTAAGTAAGAAGCAACAAACAGAAGCAGAATTTAATAATGAATAAACAGAATTTATCCCTAGCCTGCTTTGAGTAACCTTTCCTCTCCACCTTTCTGTGTGGAGCACATATTTCAGTCCTTCACAAAATGCTCACTCACTGAAGGCCAAATATTCAACACCCAAATATTTTGATTTTGGAGTGGGAGCAGTGGAGAATGGACAGGTTTCCATTCAGGCAACCTGGGACCCCCAAAAATGATATTTTGAAATGTGAGAAAGTCCTATACATTAAAATTCCCAGTTTTATCTAAGAACAACACTGATGATGAAATATCTTTTTGTTCCATCTCTGGACTGATAAAAAATCAACTTGTTTGTTGATGTGTTTTTGATTGTGGGCCCAAAGTAAGCATTTGAAATGTGTCTGTGAAATGTCTCAAAGTGATGTTGGTAGGCAGCCAGTGTCAGGGATGTCCTTGAGCTTTATTTTGGGTCCCTAGAAAATTCCATTATTAGGATATTGCCAGGCTTAAATTATAAGTATTTTAAAATAAATAGTTTAAATTAAAACTAATTTTATCTGAATTAAATTATAAATAATTTTCTTGGAGAAGACACATGTCCAAGATGGATAACACTTCTTTCTTGCCAATCTTTAATCACAGTCATCTTAAAGCTCTGCCTGGACAGAATTCCCTCAGTAATGTTTCTCATATCTTCCTTGCGTTGTCAAATTCTGATGGCTTGATGAACCCCTGCAACGTGGTTCAGAAGGATTGTTTAAAGTTTATGATTTATAGTGGCCCAGTTCAGGAGATGTGTCTTCTTTTACTCATCTGTTTGTAGATTTAGGTGCTACAGGTCATCTCAGGGGCTTCTTCTCATGCTGGTTTCTTGGTTAAAAACAGGAGAGTCCTCGGGATATGAGCTTTTTGGGCAATGCTGAATGCAGTGAGGCTCAAGTTCACATCCTTGAGATGTTTTCACAGCATGAGCCATCAGCAATAGCAGGCTAAGGGTGTACAGGGCTTACCCTGGACTTCTGCAAAAGGGGAATTTGACCTGCTCAAAAAATCCCATACTGAATTGAAAGCAACCTCTGAAACCTGATGCTGCTATCATACTTCCAGCACACACTAAATTATCTTTTCCACCCTCCACATGGAAATTTTCCAGATGAGATTTCTAAAGACATTTTCTTTTGGCAGATATTTAATTTTTTTAAAATTATTCTTTTGCATCCGTCTTAATTCTACTGAACTCATGAGGGAACTGAAAACAAACAAAAAAAAAAATTAAAAAGAATGAGACAGAGAAAGAAGTTTAAAAAAAAGTACAAACAAACCCATCAAAATGATAATTGCTAAGTTATCATTTGCTTGCTCTTTTCCAGTCTAGCTGCTGCAGCAGCTCCTCTCTCGTCTTCCACTCTGCCTTAGCTCCCAAATGGTATCAATTATCCACAAATCTCACAGGGCCTGCACCATCTGAATAACAATTCATTAACCTTCACTTTCCTCCTGCTGATTAACTCGCCCCCACCACCTCCCCGATGTAGGAGACAGCGTGTCGGAAATCCAGCCAAACTTTTTAATTATGCAAATAATACAATACCCGGAGATAATTATTTAGCCCAGGACTCAGGCTGTATATTCAATGCTCTGCTCTGCTCTCACAGGCTTTTCAGCTCTGTTCTCTTCCTTACATCATCTTGGTCGTGTCAAGGAGAATGAAGGATTTTCAGTTTCTCTCGGTGCAGGTGATCACTCCCAGAAGCTGTGCACAGATGTGCCAAAGCTTGGGGAAGAACAGGCTGCTGCAAGGCTGGCCAGGGAACACAAAAAGCCAGTTTAAGTTTTCAGTATCTATCTTTCAGTTCCAGCAGCCTCCAGATGAACCCTGCGTGGATCCAAAATCTCTCACTGCAGGGCTGAGTTTTGCATCTTACATCTGGTAGGATCCCATCTGCACAGCTCAAGTCTTTGCATTGCTCGTGTCTGGTATGAAACTGCTGAGCACTCTTCACTTTTTAGCAGTCAAACCCCTTTCTTTTTCCAGGCAAATTTAATATTTCATAAATGAAGAATTGGAAATCAAGTTTAAACCTCCGAACTTTTCTTCTTGACAGAGACAACTAAAAAGCCAAACAAATTTGTGACCAGAGTTTTGTTTTACACAGACACACATAACTTTCACCCAGAGCTAACTCTGGAATGGCAGGATGGATTTGTTTCAAACTCTCTAGCAAGCTTCCTGACAGACACATATGGGATTATTTCTATTATGCACAGGGTATGATTCTGAGCACACGAGTTTCTTGGGTCTGAAACAATTCACCTCATGGCTCTGACAAAGTCCCATAAATATATCTTTGTACCAGTACAAGTTGTCTACATGCTTACCTTTGTAGCTCTGGCTGGTCTGTTGAGTTTATTTACCCATAAATAGGGGTGGAATTGCATTATAAAGAATTTTAAAATCTCTGAACTGAAACTTAGCATTACAGATCACATCGGCAATATCGAATTTTGCCATCTGCTACATTCATCTGACATCATTCCTGTAGGAAAAAAAGAATTGATTCTGCCTGATAACCGTCTTCAAATATAGCAGCATAAACAAATCTTTGTGAGATTAGACAATGCAAAATTCAGGAAAGCTTGGCAATATTTTATATGTCTCAATTTAACAGTGTTTAAATTTCAAGTCATGATTATGTAGTCAATATCTCCAATTTTTTTCCTGAGAATTTTTTAGAATTTCAAGATTTCAAACACATTCAGATTGATTTCACTCTCCAGGATGTATAAGAGAGAAAACCTATGGTCATAAACATCCAAATCACTTCAAAAAAAGAAATAACAGTGCCAGACCATTGTATTATCTTGTAGTTCTTGTTTTCTTAGACATATCAGGGTAGCTGAATATAATTATCTCAGTCTGGTAAGTGTGAAAGTGAAGATACAAGCAAAATAAGGCCTTGTTCTTAAATAATTTCTTAAGCTCAAATAAGAATTGCGAAATCCATAAATGGACTATGAGGAATGTTTTCCCAGCTGCTTCCTAATGGAAGAGGAGTCCACTTTTCCTTGGTATCTTGATTGTTCTCCAGGAAGACCTCCTTTTTTTGGTTAATATAAACTACTCATATCATGGTGCTAGAAAGTTCATCACCTAAAATTCCAGTACTTCACAGAAAATGCACTACCTAATCTCTCTTGTCAATCAAACCCAATCCACTGGGAAGGTGAAAGTGCTCAGGGTGACACAAAGTGTGTAAACGTTCACATGATTAAGAACTGTGAGAACAGGTTCATTTTTCTCTCACATTTCTTACTCTTACAGGCAGTTCTTTGTTCAGGCTGTTCTCCAGGTCTCATCCTTAGGTATCCAGCTGTTCTTGTACCTTGTACAGGAAACCAAACTGATGGCATCCACCCAGCAGCAGGAGAAAGATGGGACAATAAGTCCAAACTCAACCTATAGACCAAATGTCAAAAGCTATTCAAGAACCCAGTGCTTAAGGAAATACCTTAATACTCTCACAGAGCTTTTGAAAACCTTTAGCCATTACTGACTACAGTGAAAGAGTCAGATGCTCTTTTCTTCTAGAAACAAGTCGCTTACTTAAATTTGTTATGTGTGGTGCCACATAACCAATTTTAGGCACCCAAGTTTCAATAGTTCAGCCTATGCAACTGGAAAAGGTCACACTGAAAAGCAGAGTCAGTGAAGAAAAAGGCAGCCTTAGCTCTCTAGCCCATGTTCAGTGTCTCTGATTATATTGCTTTATGTCAGTGCTACCTGTGAGTCACTCTTTGCCTGCCGAGGCCTTGCTTCTGTCCTTTACAGTGGTCAGAAAATGACAATATGCAGAAATCATGTTGAGAAGGTAAATGAAGAACAATATTTGATATGAGTGAAACATTTGAGGCACAACATCAGACCTCTGCAAGGATTGCTAATGGAATGAATTCGCTACCCCAAAGGTTAGAGACCATTAAATATTTTCTGTGAAGGCAATAACTGGAAGAATGTATAAATCTCTAGCTTTAAAATGTATTCAGGACATCACTCTTTCTAAATCTCCAGTCTATGTGAACAGGCAGGGTTTGGTTTTTTAATGATTTAATAAGTTCCTAATAATTATGGATTGCATAATGCCACCAGGGGACATGGGTTGGGTATCAGTATGGATACACTGGCAAAATTCTTCCTAATGGAGCTCCAAGACCATGCCTTGCACCATTCTGAAGGTCTCCACATTTCTGGTTGCACATTTGTCCTTCAAATTTTCTTCCTTAAGCATAAAAGTCTTTCCTACTATTAGTTCATTCCTAGCACCCAGGGAGTTCTTGATGATTAATTAGTTCATATGTTTCTGGGTACAGTCATGTGCACTCAAGTAAATTTTAGTGATATTGCCATGCCAGATTTTTGGCAGATGGACAACACTGATTATGTGTCTTGTCTTTTCATTGGTACAATCCAATACTCATCCCAGGCCAGGTTGGATGGGGCTCTGAGCAAGTGCCCCAGATCCAGTGGGGAACATCCCTGTCCATGGCAGGGAGTTGGAAATGGCTGCTTTTTAAGGTCCCTTCCAGCCCAAGCCATTCTGTGATTCTGTGCTGATGAACTTTCAGATTTAGAGCTGGAATGAGGTTCCCAGGTAAGACTTAACTGCCCCTGTTTCTCTGTCCATTTGGAATGACCTTCAAAACCCAAGCTGGAGAAGGACTCAGTTAATGTATGTCTACAAACTTGCAACTTGATTTTTATATAAGTGCTAAGCTAACTCTGTTTAATTGATTTTCCACATTGTACACTGAGAAATAGGATTTTTATGGCTCTTGAATAATTCAGAACTTTGATTCCTAAGGCAAAAAAAATGGGCAAAGAATAAAAGCATAATTATCATTGTAGCAGAGGTCAAAAGGACAAGCTGGCCATAAGTTCATAATGTGCTTGTGCTCTTGGACTCACTGTGGACTGTGGAATATTACCTTGTTGAAATCTTATTACTTAAGGAAGAAAAAAAAAAGCACACAGGCAGTTAGCTGCAAAAGAAATGGAGGAAGTGTTAATTTTTAAGCAAGTTTGACAAAGATTGAGTTTCATATGACAAATACTGTCAGCAAGACAGGATTCTGTCAGTGGAAGAAGTTTAAACATTAACAATTTCTGTCAGGCTGTTGACACAACCACGGCAGACATTTCCCAAGATGCTGAGATGACTGCTGGCATTTGTCAACAATCCTGTCACAGTGACAGCAATAAGACCATGTCTGGAAATGTGACAGTTTTGGCTTTGTGTTCCCCTGAGCATTGGCCCAGGTGTTCAGAGAAAGTGTGGGAAAAACCCGTATTTCTGCATTGTCATTCGAACACGGGAAAAACACAGGAGGAAAATGAGCTGTCACTGCAATTCCCAGGATGCCTTTCTGCTTAGCATAACTCCACTCCGCGGCCCAGGGTCCACTGGTCCATACTCTGACAGATAATTAAGAAAGCAGCAGCTTTTTCTAGACGGCTCTTCCTCATGATTTGCATTTTAGCCAGAGGCGACCAGTTATAAAAAAAACATGATGGAAAGATGGTAAGAAGCCAATTAGATGGATGGATGGCTGACTGACAGCTCTCTGGTGTTATTACTCCAGATTTCATTGTATGTAGCCTGGCAGTTTTCAACAAGAACCAACTTTTGCAGGTTTGTAGAGCTGTTAAATGAAGGACTATATATAGAATGCAATGGTTTTGCACAAATCTTTTACATTTTCCTGAAATAAACATTTATTACTTCCATTCTAGTTTAAGCACCATGATCTTTCTTAGTTAATCAAAATTTATGTAGCTGCATTCAGAAATTCAGAAATTTTGGAAGACTGTGTATTAAAATAGCTCAATAAAATTGTTGATACAGCAATGATTAGAAAATGAGTTGCAAGTTAAATTATGACACTTTATGACATGGCAGTAATTAATGTTTCTAAGGAATAAGTCTGATTTTTAACACGAAGAAATGACATTAATTCATTTGTAAAAACAAAGTATTTATTTAAAAGGAAGTATTTGAAAGAATAAAGAGAAATCTGAATTTTCTCATTGTGCTGGAAGAATTTGTTCTAGTTGATGTTTCCTTTGTTCTGTGGATCTTTATTTTTTTTTCTGCTGTTTTTCCCAGAATGAAAACATTGTTTTGCACAGGACTTAACAGTTTTAAATATGAAATAGCTTGTAAATTGCTGCTTTCCAGCTCATCTGTGCAGCTCCAACAGCTGGTAGCCAATCAGAAATATTCTTCTCTGCTAGTGCCTGGTGGCTGTATCTCACTATAAAATTTAAACATTAGCAGGGCTTTTGTTACACTTCTGTGTTGTTTGTGGATTTATTTTTTTGTTGTGAATACCAAATTTAACAAAACACAGCAGCATTTGCAGTTCCAAAGCTACAACTGCCACCCGATGAGTAATGGCCTTTGCCAGCATAAAAAGTCCCTCAGCTTTCTTTGGCTTCTGCACGTTTATCCAGTGCTGGCAATTATCTCTTGATGAATGGTTGGTTGTTTTAGCAAAGTTTCCCGTTAGCCAGTGCTTCAAGGGATATGACTTTGTGGATGTGACTCATCTGAATCGCTGGGATCATGGAGAGCTGAAAATGTTATTCCTTTATTTTCCTGCTGCAATTCCTTGTTCAGACCTTGATAGGATTTTCTTTTTTTCAGATAAAAAAATAAGATAAAGATATAAATCAAATTCACAGCATGTTAAAGGCCAGATTTTACTAATGCATGCTAAATAGGAGTCTGTGGGGTTTTCTCTGTGACAAAATAGAGCATTTACAGAATCATAGAATCACAGAATGTTTTGGGTTGGAAGGGAACTTAAAAGTCACCTAGTTTCCAACCCCCTGCCATGATCAGGGACACCTTCGATTAGACCAGGTTCATATTCATATTAATAGAGTAAGTGAATTTATAGTGAGTTACTCAGAGCTTGCAAAACTTGTGGAAGACTAAGAAACCTCCTCTCTGTATTGCCTTCTGTTTCATTTCTTAATTCACTACATCCCCATTTTTCAGATTCCAGGAAAAGCCTGCACCAAGGGCTACAGGACATAGTGTGAACCTCCTGGGGAAAAGAATTTACTTCTAGTGCCAAAACTTGCAGACCTTCCCAAAAAACAAGTCTCCACTGAGAGATCCTTCATCTCTTTTTTTATCATGCAGCTACACAAACTCCTCTCCCACATAATCTACTATTTCCCTTACCACAATAGATGGCCCTTACAACTCCTCATTGCCTTTTCACTGTATCTGAAATTTTCTGCTGTAATTAAGGCTTCTTTTTATCCTGAAAACCCTTAATCTCATACTATTTTCAGTAGTAATACTAATCCACCTCTCTATTAGTGATGACCCCAGTATATCGCAGATTTACCCAAAAACTATCACTGCTGGGAAGCACTGAAGGCTGAATAGAACATAAAGCAGAAAAACTGGAGTACCAGATAAATGTTGCCAAGTAATCACCGTGGAGGGGAAACATGCTGTGATGGGACTTGGAAAACTGGGACCATTCTGAAACACACTAGGAATTGTGATGGGCTGCTCGGGAAGTCCTGCATGAGTAAGGCAAATATCATTCTACTTTTGCTGACATGAATTTAAGACCTCAGAAGCTGGGAAAAAAATCAGAATACAGGCTTGAATCTATATTTATATCCTTTGATGGGTATTTGCTACATTTATTTCAAGTGTCAGGAAAGATACAAAGATGCTGCTCGTGACCATCTCTAAACCGAAATTTCCATCTGCCGTTGGGATGGCAAAGAAGACTTGGAACCAAGTATTTCCAAATAAACTGAAAAATCTGCTAATGCTGTACTTTGCAGATCATTTAAATATGCTTTTCTCCATTAGACTTGTTTTTCTCCATTACTTATTTTAAAATATGATCTGTGAATTTTGTATAGTAGCTGTTCATGACAATTCCTCTTATTTAAGATCACCTTTACTCCTCTAGGTCTTCAAAATATTCATAAGAAAATGAAAAAAAATTAAACCATCATTTTTAGGAAAAGAATATTTTAATGACATAGAGATCTAATTAAACCAAAAATTTTTTTAGCTTGTCCCAGAAATCATGGTATATATAAATATATGTAGATATATACATTCACAAATATGCACATGCATACGTTCAAAGAGAGGTTTTTGCAAATAACCCAAAAGTAAAGATCTGTTCTCAAGAAATCTGTATATATTTCAAAAGAAACAAGATCTGGAAGGAAGATGAGAAGGTGGAGAAGAGAGAAGGAGGGATGCTAATGTAGATTTTCTATTATAATGTTCTTCCAATGCTTATCTTTCTATTTAACTACTTTTAATCTTAAAGTGGATTAATTTCAATTGCTTGCTTATTTTCAATCAGTGTGAGAAATGCTTATGGAATTTATTTCTATCAGTGAGCTAACACTGATCCAAAAAATCCACAGTGAAAATTAAATTGACTCATCACTACTAGAGAAGAAAGAAATAAGGAGACATGGCATAATTTTTAACTTTTTCACCTGGAAACACCCTAAAAAAATCCCAAGATAAACATTGCAAATACTGTTTGCTTGAGCTTCTTGTTTTATTATATTTGGATTTCTGAGAGTTGGAGGACAGGGATTAACTGGGAAATAACACAATCTTTAAATGAGGGATGGAAGGAAGGGTGATAATGTATGTTCCATTAATATTTCAGTGATGATTTTATTGTGCCAGGCTGAGTGATCTGATTTGGAACATGAGTATGACACCTGAAACCACTTGTGTTGGTAAGATTTATGGTGGAAAATACCTAATCTACCACTGCCTGCTTAAAATTAAACTTTCAATCTAAGTTTGATTCTTCTGAGGTCATGCTGAGAGAGCCGATCTGGGGATGATCCATCCTTTCCTAAGAACAAGTGTCTTGATACTTTAACTATTTATCTTCATAAGCTCTAGAAGGAAGCTGAATCTCTGGTTTAAAGTAGTCCATTGCTGTTGATGCTGGACAAAATAGATCCCAAACTCCCTCTACACATAGCTGTGCTTTGGGATGTCAACCTTACCTAGTTCTTTGCTTTATCCAGATCTGCAGGTCAGGATATTGCTTGGTTCTGACACAGTGGCTGCCATGATAAATCACCTTCTTTAAGGAAAATCCAGAAATTTCCTTATTGATCTTTTTTCTAGTGCTCAGGTCTGTCCAGCTCCTTAGGGTAATATTTAACAAGCCTGGCAGTGTTCTAAGACTAGCTTTCTTTGTTCTTTCAATTTAAGTTGCTAGATGGGAACTGCTTTATTATTATTATTATTATTATTATTATTATTATTATTATTATTATTATTATTATTATTATCATCATTATTATTATTATCATCATTATCATTATTATTACATAGCGAAAATTATTCTTTTTGCCTGTTTAATGCCTTATTTGCCCCTCAGCAGTGATGAGAGATTACATATGAACTAAAGGCAGAAGATAGTGAAGGTGAGAACTGTTTCATTATTCAGTACTATTTATTATTTCCAGTATAATAAAACACTAAGATAGCAATAACACTCCAAATATAGCCAGAATAATTTAGGAGAAAAATTTTTCCCAAGATTTTGAAGCCAACACCAGCACAATTTAATGATAAGATGGATGTACTGAACATGACACAACACCAGGCTCTTCAGTACAAACCAACACAAATGTGATGGGTGAAAACAACTCATAAAGTCAAGCTTAAAAGCAGAGCAAATGTTAGAAATATTGCAGCAAGTCTTAAGGTTTGACTAAAGACCAAGAAGAAAAAAATCCTTCCACTTCCCTTGTGGCCTGGAGAGCAGGTTCAAAAAGCACAGGGCACAGCAGCAAAAGGTCTGATCACACAGGGGTTTAAAACCCAAAAGGAAAATCACAAATATTCCCTAACTGGAAGCCCAGAGAGAACAAAGGTGAGTGTAGCTCTTTCTAAAATTCGGAAGAAGGAAGAATGAGGAAGATGAGGCATTCACTGAAATGTCAAGACAAAATCAATACAGCATTTTCTGGGAAATCAATGCAGAGAGTGGAAGACATTGGAGATAACAGAGAGGCAAATGCTTTCTCTGGAGCAGACGAAAACTCCAAGAGTGGCATTGAAAACAGGTGTTGTTTTCATAATTAAAACTCAAGGGAAACCTGCCTAAAGGGAGCCATAATAATGAAATAGGGGGAAAAAATACCCATGGAGAACCGCGTCTCATTAGGAGAGATAAACTTCACATGTGAACAACCCTGAGTTAAATGACAAATTGTTTTTCGTAATGGCACTCTGGTGTGAGACAGGTTCAGAGGTTCTGCTTGTTTTGCTGCAAACTGGTGATTAATGACTGCAAAGGTTACCACACAAGTGTGAAAGACAGGAGTGGAAAATGAAGATGCAAGTTGTCTCTCCAAAGGGACACTTCATAAAACCAGTGTCTGGACAGAAATAGGAAAGGAAAGCCTTTGAGAGATTAGAAAGCCCTTCTAATAACTGGCTGTGGAATGACCCACTTTAGTTATTTTCTGTTTGGTTTCTAGTTAATGCTGTTTTCCCCTTGTAACCGATGCACACTAAAACCTCACGAATAAGACCCTGAGGCAATTCTGAAATCATCTACAGTGTATTTCTCAGAGATAAAAAACATCAGCGACTCCAGTCCCTCTGACTCAGCTTGGTGTGCAGGTACCATGGAGTCAAACGTGGTGCAGACAGGCAGAGCATTGCTGGAAACCCCCCAGGAAATCTGAAATGTCTGGGTGATTCCACACTTGATTTTCCATAACCTTATCGATATTGTCCCTCAAATGAGGATGCTTAAAGAGGGAGAGAAACTGCTTGTGTCAAGAGGTGGCTTGTAGGGCAGAGGAAAACTAGTTTGATCTGAATAAAACTCTTCTACCACTAACGGAGTTTTTCAGAGGTGCAGTGTAGCACAGGGATTTCTGATTAGGGATTTTTGGGATAAATGTCTGCAGCAGATCCAATGTTCTCAGGTTTCAATGTGCTTAGTAGGCACAGCTGGGATTCAGGAGCTGTTACAGTTGACTACCTGCTGCATGCCCAGAGGTACCAAATAAACCAATAAATCCTCAAATCTGTAAGCAAGCAAAACCACTATCCCAGCAAGTTCCTGGGTGGGAAGCAAAGATACACCATAAAGAATTCTGTAAATTGTTCAGAGGTAAAATAACTTGGCTGTTGCAAATACAGTGACTTGAAATATTTAGTCAAATATGCCTATTCATCATCAATATGTTTAAAATGTTTGGTTTCTAATTAATACTGTTTTATTAGAATTAATAAATAATAAATAATGATACAAAATTAAATAACGATTAAATAATACTAAAAAATAAAACTAGAAGAAAGTTATTCTTCTTAACATGAAAACTCTATTTGAAGGCTTGGTTCATCATGTGGAAGCAAAAAAAATTAGAAGGGGTGAGAATAAATAGTGTTTTTACATATGTAACATAGGGTCAGTAATGAATAGCAGTGAACTTGTCTCCCAGCACATCACTGGAGAGATCAATACTTTACTGAGTTCAGATCTCCAGACATTAAAAAAGAATGTTGGAAAACTGAAAATCATATAGAAACCTACTGCCAGCACTGAAACCCTTGGGTGGCAAATTTAAGGAGCTCCATCTCTTTTACTACATCTCTGAGGCTGAACAGTGACAGCCCTGAGTTTTTACTTCACATGTACAGAGTATCAGGAACCATAAGAATCTTCTGTCTCATAGAGAAAAGTTCATGATACTGCCTGGAATTAAACTTAAAGCAAGTTGACATTAGGAAAAAAAAGAATTTTTCTTTTTTCATTAAGAGCTATAAATAATAAGAAAAATAACTATAGAATTATAAATTATTTTTTATGGAATTTAATACTTATATTATGCATCATGGCAACAGGGTATTGCTATAAAAATTACACCTCCTTTTGATATAATTAAGCTGGTATAAATGTCTTAGAAGGCATAAAGCCTTCCTGTGATCTCAGATCATCCAGAGATCTTTCCCTGAAGGTGGCACATGTGAACACAGAATTTTTCCTGTGTATGGAATTTCAGAGTTAAAGAACCTTGGTACACATCCTTCTGCTCTGCCAGAAAAATTCACTTTATTTTGGGAGTCAGTGAGGCAAACATGAATCATGACTGAGCAACGCCCCATTAATTCAAGGAGGACACACATAAAAGCGTTTGCAATTAAAATTGCACAGGGAATATGTAAAGGTGAAATTGTAATTATCAAACTGGAGCCTTGCCAGAAAAGTGGGACAGCCTTGTTGTCTTTGTTTGCTATCTCAAACTTTTTCATTTCAAGAGAAAAGCATTTAGGATGCCTTTCCAGAGGCCTGATGCCTCATCCTCATCCAAAGAATTGCTTTGCAAATTAGGGCTGATAACAGAATATCTCCTGTTTCCAGCAGGGCAGCAGCTCTTGCCCAGCCAGGACTGGGAGCCCACGTCTCCTGTCCAGAGAGCAAGACAAGTTATGTTATCTTACAAAAGGATTTTTTTAGCTGAATTATTTTAGCCAAACAGAACAAAAACCCTGACAAAACCAATATGTTCTACATAACCTTTTTTTTTTTTTCAGCCATGGGATAATTGTTGCTGTGAATTGGGAATCACAGAATCATTAAGGTTGGAAAAGACCTCTAAGATCTTTGAGTCCAATGGCTTCCCCAGCCAAGCCCATCACTAAACCATGTCCCCAGCTCTACATCTACACATCTTTTAAATTCCCCCGGGAATGGTGATTCCACCACTTCCCTGGGCAGCCTCTTCCAGTGCTTGACCACCCTTTCTGTCAAAAAATGATTCCTACCTCCCCTGGTGAAATTCACTGCTGGATTTTCACATTTTTTTCAATTTTTCTATTATGGACAACAGAGTTAATGGGTGGAAACTTTTCTAGATGAGAAGCCTTGACAGGAGGTGGAGGTAGAAGGTCCCATCCTTGCCTGTGGCTGGATAAACTCTTTGTCACCTGATCCCAGTGGGACCACTTTCCTCTCTTCCAGATGTCTCTTTGAGTCCTGAGCAACCCACAGATGTTTCAACAACAACAGAAGTCTCTCCAAGCAAAATGTTTGGGATTTTTTGCACATCTCTCCCTGGTTTTATTAAGAACAAAAATTCCATCATAAAGGAAGTGTCTGTATTTGGTTGTGTCCCTTTGGCTGTTCCATACCAAGCATCTTCAATGAAATAACCTAATTTTCTCTATATTCTTATTGCAAATATTTCAACAGCCCCTCTCCCAAGTCAGGGCATTCTTTCCCCTAGAATAATGGCTGTCAAATTATGCCAGTCATTTTCTTCTGTCCTCTCCAGAAAACAATTCTCTGAAGATTATTGGTGCTGTAAACATGACAGTAGTCCAGAAGTCAGGAGTAGAACTTGGATACAATCCTGGGCATTTTAAAAGTAAAAATTAAAAAGGTTGATTGTGTGAACTTCATTCAATTTTTGGTCACATTTTATTACTTGCTTCAAGAAGAATATGCAACAGTAACTACTAAGTATATATATACTTAGTAGTACAGAGGAAATAAACCAATAATTTTTAATCTAGTCACAGTAAAAATGCTTAAGTAGCCATTTTATCTTCTAGACTTTCAACTAGTTGCTCGAGTTTTCTCAGTTTTCTTATGAATTTTTTGTTGTAAAAGAAAAAAATGAACAACTTTGCTGGAGCACTCTTTAATTATGGTACAGCAAGAAGGGCAATTGGAATAATGGATTTCAAAGAAGATTCATGAGGAAAGTTTTCAAGCTGCAGCTGTGCTGCTAAGGCAGAGCCTGCCCCAGGCCCAAGCACTGCCTTGTAGTAAAATTGTGCTGGAATGGTTCCTGGACTCGGTTTTGGCCCATTCCAAACAGCAACAACCACAGAGCATCTGGTGGTTTGCACACAGGGATCATGGCTGGTAGGAAATTCAGGTGCAGCTGTTGGTTGTGGAGAATGAGAAAGCTGATCTGTGTGGATGTGAGCTCTGTCTGGGATCGGAGAAAAGTCACTGGCTAGTTTTATAGTGATAAAATCATAGTAGAGTAATAAATTGTTATTAAATTTAACTGCTGGCATAATCATAAAAGGTTAAACTTACTTTATTACTTGTATAGTCAGACCAAATGTCTGGAAATATAGCTGGAAAGCCTGTGGCTGGGTAGTGATGGGTAAAAGAGCCACAAGAAAGCCAGAACAAGGCTGATACAGGCAGGTATTTCTCCAGTACCTACCCCAGGCCCCAGCAGCTGAAGGTCTGGGGCGTTCCTGACCCACTGATTGTGATGATGCATTGAAAAACCTTCCTTGCTTCTGGGATCAGAGCTCTGCAGAGTCATTCAGCTTCTGGAAATTCACCTGTCCATGAAATAACATTTAATTGGCCAAAGTAGCAGCCAAGTCTGACGCGACAGCCAGGTAGTGCTTGAGCTGTGGAGAAAGCAGAGAAGGGAGATGTGCTGCAGTGCAACAGGAATGTGATGTGGTGAGGATTTGCTGCAGGAGAAACTCATAACCACAGTCAGTATTGGAGAGTTTGGGGTCTGTGAACACACAATGAAAAGAAGGTTTTGTCTGAGGAAGGTTAAAATAGTAAACAGTAATAAGAAAAGTAACACAAGCAAGCAAATAATATTCTTTTCCAGTTTCTAGGCAGGGATCAGAGGCATAAAGAGATTAAATGATTTGCCCCAGCTTGAGGAGGATGTGTATGTCCTAACCAGGGACTGTTTTCCTCTGCTTTTGCCCTTAGATTATCCCCCATCAGATTTGTAAGATTCAAACTGCTTCCCACGCTGGCCATCGGCACTTAACAATTTGTATGGAGCCCTGCATCTAAAACCCATGTCCTAATGTCTGACTGGGCAGGGGCACTGAAGGTCTGTAGAAATTTGGAAGAAGGATTTGAAAAATCACAGGATAAGAAGAGCTACTTGAACTAGACCCCAACTGCATTTTAAGGCTTAAGAATATAAGGTTTATTTGCAAATGCACACTAGCAGGAAAATGCAGTGACAGCAAACGCCCTGAATCAGTCATCATAAACTCATTTTAACAGACCTGCCAAAACTCCTAATTAAGGCCTCCCTTAGGACTCTTGTTTTCTATCTCATTATCCTGATAAAGTGGACACCAATGAGTCCCTTAATGAGGATTAAACTGTAGGCTTTAGTTGAATTTGCATCTCACATTTGCTATCGGTGAGGCTCTCCTGAAATACACCAGATACACTTGCCAGTTTCTAATACAGAATTCAAAATACTCTATGAAAAAATCTGGTAGTAGAATTCCACTTCTTTGCCTTACAATTGTCCAAAAATAGGAGATAAAAATTGTCTGGTTTGATAAATACAGCATTTTCCCATCCACAGGCCAACAGTGTGTGTCATATTGCTGTGTGTGTGGCTTAAAAGGGACAGCTGCTCCAGGGATCTGGAAACACTCTCTTTAGTTTTTAACAGAAGGAAAAACTGAAACGGAAGCAGATGTTTGTGACTGTATCATGCGTGAGATAAGGCCTTTGGAGACTTATTTTTTTTTCCCCGACGGCAAGTGTTTAAAGTCTCATCTTCCTTAAAGGAATTTTGATTTTGTCCCTGACCCAAGAAATATGCTTTGTGTAAATTCACATGACAGAGTTCCTTGCTGACGGTTTTAGTCAACACCGGGGCTGAGCCATTAGGAAGTTCTGAATACAGAGGTGATCCATGGCCAGGTGGGAGTTTGCCCTTTTGCACCTCCACCACTGCCCTGCTCCTACCTGTAAGTCCAGAATTAATGTCTCAATTTATTCAGAATGTTCAACAGAATTTACACCTTCTAAATGAAGTTTATACCCATCCAGCAGAGATCTGCAAACCAAGATGTTAACTTCTTTCTGAGTGTTCCTTGCTCTTCCAAATGAACAAAGATCAACAGTGATGCTCAGAGGAGCCTATCTCTTCTTTCCTCCATCTAATCATTGACATCTGAATACAGATCGGTGAGAAAATTTATGCTTCAGAAAAGACAAGGAGAAGAGGGAATGGTTTTAAACTAAAAGAGGAAAGATTTCGATTGGATATTAAGAAGAAATTCTTCTCTGTGAGAGTGGTGAGGCCCTGGCCCAGGTTGCCCAGAGAAGCTGTGGCTGCCCCATCCCTGGAAATGTCCAAGGCCAGGTTGGATGAGACTTGGAGCAACCTGGGATAGTGGAAGGTGTTCCTGCACATGGCAGGGGGTGGAACTGATTGAGCTTTAACGTTTCTCCAAACACAAACCATTCTGTGATTCTATGTTTCTACAGT
Organism: Platysteira castanea; assembly: GCA_013397175.1. Classification (NCBI taxonomy): domain Eukaryota; kingdom Metazoa; phylum Chordata; class Aves; order Passeriformes; genus Platysteira; species Platysteira castanea. Next base: position 704,574 of record VYXC01012607.1, on the reverse strand, counting down.
TTAGAGATCTTTTTCAAGATTCTCAGGGGCGTGTCTGCATGTGTGTGGCCTGGCACTCAGGTTTTTTTATGGCTAGCAGATGAAAATTTGTTAAGCAGTATTTTCCATCATTTTTACATGTCATCATCTGCCGAATCTGAGCTGGGAAACACATCAATGCTATGGAAATAAGATCAATGTCCCCAGTTAGGTTCAGATAAGAAATATGACACCAGTTGTAACCACAATAAAAACAGTGAGATTTGAAAGCAAATCAGAGACCTCAGGCAAAGCCAGAGGAAATATGCAGGAAGATTTCAGTGACAGAGGCAATTTTATTCCTACTTTGGCATCATTGACCACAGAATGATGTCAGAAACAGGGTTTTTTAAAAAAACTTCCTCTTTTGCCCATCCAGTAACAGCTGCCACGATGAGAATTCTGCTCTCTGTCTACTGTGATGTCAAAACAGTTTTCAGCTCACAGTGGGGATTTCTGTTCAAAAAGATTCCCCCCTACACACAAGAGCAGTGGGGGCTACAGGGGTGCCCAGTCTTATGTATCTTCCAGCAGCTGATTTTGACATAAGCATTTTTCTTTTTCCCATTTCATGGCAAGAAATGAGTCACACTTATTCCGAAAACTACATATGTTTGGAATTATTTTTTCAATTCAATAAAACAGGATACGCTGGAGAAGGACTGATCATGGTCTTGGTGCAACAGTGAGGTGGATCCAGTGAAAGAACAGATCAGAGATTTAAACAAGCTGAGAGAAAATCTCATCATAGAGTACGCAGCCAGCCCATGGAATTCCCTCTTTCCAGACACTGATATCAGATATTGCAAGGGCTAAATATTCTGATAATTTCAAGTGTTACCCATACAGCTTTGCAGACAAGAAGTTCATGGTATTATGTAAAAAGCGTGATTTCAAGCTTATGAAACCCCTGAGCTGTAAGTTATTGCAGTCTGGGAGAAAATTCTGAAGAAATATTGTCCATAGACATTAATTTTTGGCTCCTACTGGATATTGGTCTGATCCAGTGTACTGTTTTTTGTTCTTAAATATCAACACATTTCACTTGGCCTTACAATATGCAATATTTTGTTTTCCCAGTCCTAAACTCACAAACAAGACTTTTTCCCCCACAAAATTTAAAAACAACAAGGAAAAAATAATCAATTTTGTTTTGTTCTGATTAATCCAAGCTTACTTTTATTTTGTTTTTCTTTTTTAAACATTAAATTGATAAATATGTTATTTGCAGTCAAAGCTAAGATTTGCTTTACTTTGTTTAGACACTAACTCATTTGGACTTGAATTTAAGCAGGTTTGCATAATGACAGTCTGTTGTGCTTCTTAATTTGGGAATTAGGGATCTTGGAGGAACCCTACTGTTTACCAGCTTCAGTAAAATATCAATTTTAAATTCATTCCAATGGGTTCGGTTTCTCCTGTTCCCTGTGGAAAAGCACACCTCATATTATGTGGTACAGTGATTCCAGTGGCACCCCAAATGACGGATAACCCAAATCTCTTGTACCCCAGAGACCCCACTTCTGCACATGAGACCTCACAGCTGACAGTCCTGAGACGTGTTTGTTTGGTGACCAGGACAAAGAAACTATTTTGAGTGAAGGGCTTGACAGCTTGGAATTTGCTTCAGCCCTTTTCTAATTGTCAGGACATTTCTGCAAGTCTTGTGTCTACATAAAAATATTCTCAATGAATCTGCTATAAAAAGGAAACATTTTGAACTGCAAGAATAACAATTGCACCGATTAAGATTTTCATGTCTTTCTTAATTTAGCAAGACCTACCTTATACTGGTATTCTAGGACTTTGACTTTTGGCTAGAATTGTAATGGTTTAATTCAGGTTATTCATTCTATTCTATGAAATGAGGACACAATTGTTAATGGTCACTGTCACTGTACCTGACATTTTCTTTCTGAAAAGTCTTGTGCTACCAGGACAGAGGTGACTGAAGTTAATGGACAATCAGCATATTGGCATAAGGGAATTTTTAGCTGTAATTCTGAGGTCAGAAAATCATTTCAGTATGGCTTTGAGTTGTAGGATGACACTGGGAAATAACTTGGATGAACTCATCCCTACCTTACCTTGCAGGAAGTCTTTTACAGCAGTACCTGCTCCTAGTGGGGCTGATCTGGTTCTGTTGCCATCACTGAGAGGATCAGAGAATCATAGAATGGTTTGAGTTGGAAGGGACCCTAAAGATTATGTAGTTCCAACCCCCTGCCATGTCTCAGAAACAAACCCTTTCATTTAGCAGTGATGAATCCCACCCTGATATCTTCTCTGCATTTCCCTAATATTCAAATCTAAAATTCAAAGGTTGATTGAGATCAGGGCCTACTCTGTACAGTTCAATGGAAAGAATGAATGCAGTATACAGGAATGCTCCAGTTTTCCTTTAAACACAGATTTTCCCATGCTCGTCTGAAAAACAAAGGTTAGTTCATCTGTTATTTATACAAATGGAGATTATGGTATAATGACAAAGATCACCTCCATATGACAGATAAGCATCACAACTAAAAAATAAATATTAGAACACCAGATGTATTTCAGAGAAATCCCATTTTACCAGGGCTTTGTCTCACTTCAATTGCACCTCTTACTTTTAAAAGAAGGGAAAACACATTGCAAAACCATTAAAAGGAGTAGAAACTTCTTCTATAAGTGTCTAGAAAGTCCTGTGTAGAGCTGGAGGCTTCCCTTGCTAGTTTTCCAAGGCACATGATGCTTTCTAAAGAGACCAAGTTGCTGCTTACCATATATTTTAGTATGGGACAAAAATCTGCCTCTGATGGTTTTGGACATCTTGTTACATCCCATTCCCAAATCTGTCAAGCATGTGACGACAGGTGAGGCACAGAGGAATACATCTCTGGTTCAAGAACAAGAAGGCCCACAAGGAAATTTGCTGGTTTGCTAAACTCTTTGCATTTCCAGATACAGCTGAGGGATACTGAGCATGTCGCTGTAAAGTAGCACAAATATCAGGACTTTTGTCTCCATGGGTTATTGAGCCAGGCAGTTCCTGTCTGAACTGTTCCCCTGTAACTTGGGCACTGCCAATAGAGTAATCCTGAAATCTCATGTTGACAGATAGAGCTACATTCGGATTCATCCAAATACGAGTTGCCTAGAGGTTTTGATGGAACAACTTTTACAGGACATTTCAAACCAGAACTCTAATGAGTTGTGTTTGCTATCATTGTACAGACACATCTTGTCGCAGAGAAGCAAGAAACATAGTTTTGTGTGTATTTTTATTGGGATAAAGAGTAGCAGTAAGGGTAACCAGTCCAAGAGTGTTACCTATATATCCATGCTGATGTTGCAGCTAATATAATTGTTCAGTGGGAAAGCATACACAAGGGGAAGATGGTTATATTTTGCTTAAATTTTTTAGCAGAGATATTCCCCAAAATGTTGTCCACAACTTAGTACCAATGAGACAATAAAAACATGTGGTGTCCTATTTTTTAGCACCAGATACCTACATGCTCTCAGAGCCTTTGTGGACTCCTATGACTTAAGCTAAAGGACCTTGTCTTTGGTTTAAGCCTATCTGAAACTTCACTAAAATGGTGCCAAACATTGGGACAGGCTGCCCAGGGCAGTGCTGGAGGGATTTAAAAGTCGTGTAGATGTGGCACTTGGGGACATGGTTTAGTGGTGGGCCTGGCATTGTTTGTCAGTGTTAGATTAACAGTGGGACTTGATGGTCTTACAGGTCTTTTTCTACCCTAAAAACTCCTCTGAGTCTATGAACACAACATGACAGTGCCCAAAATTAGATCTTGCATGAAAGTGTACAGGTAACTTAAGTGACTCCTAAAATCTTTCTGGGTAGGAACAATTGAAGAGCACGATCTGCAGCCAGTCCTTTTCAATCCCATCTTCACATCTTTCCTGCCAGAAATCTCCGTCCTGCAGTGTACCTGGAAATATGCAGAGAAGGCAACGATTTCACTTGGCAAAAACTCAAATCAACACAGTTACAGTGAGCAAAACTTTTAACCTTGTCCCCAAGACTGTCTAGAATAGATGTTCTTATGCTGCTTTCTTTTGGGAATAAAATTCTATCTCTACCCTGCAGGTATCCTTTCTCTCTTTGTAGTAGCATAGTCACTGGGATCCAATTTAAAATGTTCAAAACCCCAAATTCCTCAAAAGGCAGTGTGAAACTATATCTCATACATCACTGCAAAAACAAGCAAGCTTTGATTTATTTCAAAAGTGGAGTTCCTTCACTCTCACAAAAAAGTTAGTTGTACAGGAGAGGTGTTAACGTGGCTAAAATACACGGTTATAAACATTTTGATTATTTTCCCAGCTTTGCTGTAATCCACTTTGAGTGTAGAATTGCACTCACCTCACCAAAAATTACCCACCTGAAAGTCATGCACCTAGTCAGAGTCCCTGTGGCTCCCTGGACAATGAGCAGAGAGAATGAAAACACAGAGAGGATGTTCAATTGTGTTTATTACAATGAATATTGATAGACACATGCTTATCATTGAACACATGTTTATTAATAAATCAAGTTTTTAATAAAAACATTCTTATGTAGGTTGGATGTATTATGTTTTGGGGGGTCGCCTGTCTCTGTTTACAGAAGGAGTCTAGATGTCCAGTTTAAATTTTATTCATAGCTTTAGAGCAGATAGACTTCAAGATGATGAACTCCAGTTTTTTTTCAGAAGTGTGCAGTGATTACAACATCAATTCCTCACCTCTTGGGAGCACTTTACACACACTTTAACCAAGCTGGATCACCCAAAACCCCCACTGTACTTCTTGCAGCCTGCCCACCCCTTCAAAATATAAGAACCCTGTTAAAAAAACTTGTTTTGTACTTGTTTAGGTTGCTAAAACACGTAATTTGCCAGGCCCTGGCTGAACTGTACCGCAGGAGCACTAGGTGGCAATGCTGTTACAGCGAAAACTCCAGCAGCTCCTGAAACACAGCGATGCCAGCCTTGCCTCACAGGCAGTGCCCAAGCTCCGAGAGCTGACACCGCCTCTTCAGTGGCTGCAGGACATCGTCTGGATTGTCCCCTTGTCCTGGGTGCTGGGGAGGCCACACCTCGAATCCTGGGTTCAGTTTTGGGTTCCCCACGACAAGAAAGTCTTTAAGGGGCAGGAGCGTGTCCAGGGAAGGGAACAGAGCTGGGGAAGGGTCTGGAGCACAAGTCTGGTGAGGAGCAGCTGAGGGAGCTCGGGGGACTCAGCCTGGAGAAAAGGAGGCTCAGGGGGGATCTTCTCACGTTCTGCAGCTCCCTGAAAGGAGATTGTAGCCAAGTGGGTGTTGGACAAAAGAAACAGCCCCAAGTTGTGCCAGGGGATGTTTAAGCTGATTATTAGAAAAAAATTTCTTCATGAAAAAGGTTGTTAAGCATTGGAACAGGCTGCCCAGGGAAGATGTGGAATCACCATCCCTGGAGGCATTTAAAAACTGTGTGGATGTGGCACTTGGGGACATGGCTTAGCGGTGGCCTTGGCAGTGCTGGCTTAACAGTTGAACTTGATGTCTTCAGAGGTCTTTTCCAACCTAAATGATTCCAAGATTCCGTGGTTTTGGTTGCTCAGGCTTGCTCTGAGTGAGAAGTAGGTGGTTAGTATAAAGCAAAGAAAGATGATGATCTGACATTCAGCACAAATTTCGTCTTCCCCATATAATTTCCAGTGGTTCCAAGGAATATTGAGTGGTAAATACTGAATGAGGAACACACAGGAATGAGCTGGCAGTCCTACCAGGCTGGGGTTCAACCACCTCACTGGGGAAAGTGAAAATTCAAGCTTGATCCTAATAATGTGGGTGAGATCATAAAAAGTCTTCACTTGTGCTTCCGCTTTCCATAGCTACTGCTTGCAGTGAATTCAAAGACAATATTCCTGGATATAAAATCTTGGATGTGGACAGCTTTTGCTAAGATAAGTGCTTTTGAAGACAAAAAAGCCAGTGCAAGTGCTCCACAGCTACCAGTTCAGCACAGCACAGCCAGAAATCGATGTTTAATTGGCTCCAATACAATTTAATACAATTAATCAGTATTATCAGGTCATGTTTCTGGAAGGCCTCTCCACACTTTCAGTATTTGTTTTTAATCCATTTCAATTCATATAATTTACTATTATCATAAACTCTGTGAATTGCATCTATGGATACCAGCAGAATAAGGAACTGTTCTGGTCTGAGTTTATCCCATCACTACAGGAACCTGTTTTTAATTTATTTTTGTGGAAATACTGCATCTTATTGATAGCAAAACTGCTCAGAGTACAGAAAACCCCTCCCCATGTCCCAGGGTGAGGAGAAGATTCATCTTCACTATTTTGGTCCTAAAATGCCTTTATAGTTTTCTGTACTTTATATGACATTTGGACTTGATGATCTTAGAAGTCTTTTCCAACCTTTTTTATTCTATGCTTCTATTCCAAATGTAAGGCTAAGTAAAAACAGATAAATAAAATGAATGGATGCTTATCCATGGACTTGTAAGAGTTTTGCATGAGTATGTGTAGCCAAATGTATGAAGTTGTTTCATGCTAAATTTAGACTTTCTAGGAATTTTCTAGCATTAAAAAATGAGTAGTGCTGCTATCTCCCATTTATATAGATTTTTTTCCTAATCAAAATGCAATTAGAATGTTTTCCACAAGCATGTAAATTTAGCTGCTCATTGTGGAATTGCTTTTCTTTTTGGAGCAGCTCATAGGTCCCGATTTCACAAATGATATAAACATCAGCTGCCCCAAAATGACTCCTGCTTTTTCCCTGTCTTATCTGACCACCTTTTCCTTCCCCTCCCTAATCACTGAACTCTTCTGCAGTGTGTCAGAACAGGGAAATTGCCTGTTAAACACATGTCTTCTTGCTTGTTGGGAGAAATCTATGGTCTGTTTTGTTATAAGGAAATATAGTGCAAACAAACATATAAATAAATAAATAAATAAATAAATAAATAAATAAATAAATAAATGACTTCCAAAGAGTAATTATTAGTCCTGAGAAGTTTTGCAGGTTTGGATTTTGTTTGTTTCCTTAATATGTCATTACAAGATGGGGAGGGAAACAAGAAAAGGTTTTGTTCCATTTATGGAAAGAGAAGTTTCTTTTTCAGGCTCAAAACCATCCATTTAGACCAGAATAAAGACAGGCAAGAAATAAGGGAATTTTGCTGGGGTTTAGCCATGTGATCCTGCTCAGGCTTTGACAGCACAGCAAAGTTGTGCTGATATCTGAAGAAAAATCAGAAGCAGCTATGAGGTGCAAAGTTTAAAGAAGTGAAAGGATGTGCATTTCTGGCCTTATTCATGTCTCATTAGCTTCTGGCACAGTAAATTGCCTAGACCAGCAGAAAATATATGTTCTTTCTCTTTTTTAATGCAAATTTTTTGGAAAAAAATTTGTAATATCAGTGAAAATATATGGTGCCCAAAGAACAGACCGGACGTAACGTTTTCAAAAGCATCAGCAATGACAATTAAGAGTATATGTCCACCATCCCCCTTTCCAGACAGGTTTATATCCCCGTAATTCCCTCTGAGAAAACATATCAGCAAGTTTTCAGAAGTATACTCTTGCCATTAGATTCTCCTTGTTTCTGTGCTCAGTCAATAAATCCCTTTGACCAGGACAGGGATATGAGAACACCTACAGAGGAATTAATTTCACACATACTGAAATCAGTAGTGTTTGGATGATCCCTTTTTCTCATTTCATGCCTTAGTGGGAATTTCCAGAGGTTGTTGCATGGTGAAATATGTGGCTAAAAATTCAAGACTTTTTGAAGTGACCTTACACTTCCAGACACCAAAATACCCCTGATCTGGTCTCATGGGTCACAGTGAAGGGACAGCCAAATAAATACCCCAGCAGTCCAGGCCATCCTTTTCCTTATTAATTCCAAAATTAACGACTCCAAACTCCCAGATGAAAAAAAGTAGGGAAGAGCAATGCCCTTTCTCTTTACTCGGGGAAGACACCATGACTCAAGATAGGCATTTTAAACCTCACAGGGCTTCCTTTACCCAGACCATTTGTGGTTCCTGTGTGATTTACCTCCTATATTCTTAACAGAATTCCAAAGGAAGAACCCCAGTGAAGAAATTTAAGATTGAAAATAGGCACATGAGCCCAGTCAGACATCCTGGAACTGGGTGAGGCAAGCAGATCATTAGAGCAGTTGGAACAATCCTGAAAAATGCCATACTCTCTGGAAAACTTCTAGCTGGAATGTGATTTTTTTTTTTATTTTTCTTTTCTAATTTGACTTTTCAAAGAAAGGACTTTGCCCCCCATCCGCTGCCTTTGAACCTCCTTCCCATTACCTTTCTCACCCATATTTTTAATGAAATACTTTGGTAAATGGTGATGTTTGCAAAAAGCCATGACAAAAAAATGTTTTTATTTATTAAAACTGAAAGTTACAGTTAGGAGTATCTCTATGATTGTTTCAACACAGATAATTAAAAATACATATTGGAGTTAAAAAAAATATACAATCACAGACCGAAACATCTTTTTTCTCTTTTAATATTTTCTTTTGTGTTCAGAGCAAATATCTTTCAAATAAGCAGAGGAAATTCACTGAACCATAGAATCATGGAATGGTTTGGGTTAGAAGGACCCAATTTTCTCAGCCTTTCCTCATAGCAGAGGTGCTCCATCTCTCGAACCAACTTGGTGGCATCCTCTAGATTTGCTCCAACAAGTCCGTGTCCTTCCTGTGCTGGGGAACCCAGAGCTGGATTAAATGGTTAGGATATGTGACTCATTAATGTATGGCTTCAGTGTGCAGTTCCACTCACTGTAATGCCAATCTCAGACAGGCAAAGGCACACGTTACTGTGAAAGACACCATTCTCAGGGTTTCTTGCAACAGAACCCAGTGTTTGAGGGGTAACCTGGGCCTCCACAAAGCCCATTTTGTTATGTTATAACTGCTAGGGCAAAATTGGCTCTGAGAAAGATGTTAATTCTGGCACAGTAACTTAGAAAGTTTCATGCCACAGTGCACCATAAAACAGTAATTAGATGAAGAAAAATTAAGGAACTACTTTTATTTTAATGATGTGCAGTCTTTCAAAGAAGCGGCTACACAGTCCATGGCTTTCCCCAGACACATTAAAGCAAAAACCTGAGCTTGCCTGCCCCTCTCAAACCCATAAATTCTGTTGGATTACATGCCAAGTTGATTTAAAGTGGTTGCTCAATGAAAAGAAAGCGTTGACTCTAAATTTCAATGCCTTGTAATGTTCTGAAGGAAGCTGCTATCTGCTTTCATGGACAAAATGAGACTTTTCACCCCTCGATTCTGACTGTGAAGTTTTTATTACTGGTTTTATATACTGGTATTATAGGATAATGGCTGGATTTGGGTTTTTTTTAATCTGGTTGAAGTTTTTATCTTATTTTTTAAAAGGAATCACTGATTGCTCCAAGCAGAACTCACTCCATGTCCTCCAGAGTTTGTGTCCCACCTGTGCAGCAGTTTAGGTCATCCTGTGCAACTCAGACCTGTACGAGGCACAGAGGGCTGAGCCCTCCATTCTTTGGGCACTCAAGATTCCCACTGAAGCACTGAATGCTGGATTCAGCCCTCCACGGCAAACATATGTCCATACACAGATGGTCACACCAGCAGAATTTTCCCGCAGACATTCACTCGATATTTTTAAGCAAAATATGTTTTCCACGTGTCCTCAGATCTGCTGTTCATCCAAGTATTCCAGGCAATTTAACCTGCAGGCAGTTTGGGGTTTTTTTCCCTGAGAAAAGCACAGGGATACAACAGCAAAAGGAACCCAAAAAAAAATAAACTGGGAAGAAGATAGATGAGCCAGATGGACAGAGGGACTGATAGTTTGATATGCAGAAATAGTTTACTTGTAGAAAATCCAGAAGGATGTTTAGAGAACACAGACTACAGCTTGTATATGGGAAGAGTTCAAAGTGGGAACTGGGTATTCCAAGACAGGCTTGTGTAGGCTGGGAATTAAATGTGTGTGTGGCACACAAAGGCTTATTTCTCAAAAGAAAAATTCTCTTTTCCCCCCTGAAAAACAAGGATTTTAACTGTGAGGTAAATATAGATGAGACTGAGACACACTGAATAACAGGAACATCAAGAGGAGGGTGAAGCATCCTCTGCAGAGATTTGCCTCCACAGACCATGGTAGAAAATCCAGATGATGAACTGGGATGAAGGATTATCTTTTACAAGATCCCAGTTAAACACCAGCAAATAAACTGGTCAAGGACAAGTTTAGCAGTCTTGGGATCTTGCAGTTCCCTTCAAGGTGTCTTGAAAGAAAAGAGCTCTGTCTTGAAAGAAAAGCACTTATGCTACTGAAGCCTCACGGAAGTGTGAAGCTAAGCACAGGGACAGAGATGAAAGACAATATAAATTAATCTAACTCTCCTGGGAATGGTACCAAGTAGGTCATTTGTCCTGAAGAAACAGAAATAAACAGTGATGGTTCTGTTGTACAGAAATTGAAGCACTTCATTAACACCTGGCTGTGGATGAGCCTTTGTCATGAAAAATGCAGAGAACTTAAACAGACCCAGGACATGATCCATTCATTCAACTTTCATTGAGACCCAGTGCATGGGACAGTCCAATGGTCCTGCTTCACATACTGTTCTGTAGATAAATATGTATATAAATATATGGATACAAGACATTCTTCAGTAACAGTGTAGTCAAAGACCATCCTCTCCCTAATTATTTCAGCCTTTAATAATTGTATCCCTTCTCTGTCACACTTGGGAGGTTCAGAGAAATTGTTAGACTTCTTTTTCTACTCAGTTTTATGGATAAAACCAGAATTGCCAGAAGATACTGTATTAATGCAATAAATATTAAAAGGGTCTTTTAACCAAGTCTATTGGTAGCTTATTAAATTAACTGATCTATTCAGTAATTGATTATTGGAAGTCTTAAAATGATTTCTCTCTCTACAGTACTATTTCAAGCACCCATTATTAAATTCTGAAAAATCAAATCAAAATCAAAATTTGAAAAATTAAGTTTCCTCTTTCAATACCCTCCTGTCTCTCCAGCTCCTTCATTTAGATTTCTAGCAGGCTTTTGTGACTATCAGATTTCTCAGTCCTTTCCTTCCTTTCCTCTCCATTTTCTCCAGCCTTTCCACAGGCCCGATTTCTCCAGGACCCCACAAGTTTGCACCCTGCTCTGCTCTCTCTCATGTCTCTTATCTCCATCTTCTGCTCAAACATTCTAATGTCTGATCTAATACAAGCTCACCACCCTTTGCTGCTGCTCCAGACTTTGTTCCCGCGGGATTGATATCCATGGTGTCAATCAGCATCTCCCTGTTGCCTTCAGTACAGATACCTCCAATTTACACCAGCTGAGGATCCAGCCTTCTGCTGCCAAAAGTACTAACGATTTTGCAGAAATATGGGTCTCTCTCTCCCCTTCTTTCTCTTTTTTTTTTTCCTCTCAGCATGAAAGATCTAATTACAAATTGCTGAAGGCTTGCTACAAATAAAATTAAAAAAAAAAGGAGAAAAAAAGATACCCTTTTTGACTCTGCATTGTCTGTTACTAATTTACTGAAAGGAATTGGATCTATGTTTTCACCCAAATAAATATTTCTCCTCATGAATACTGAGAACAGCTATTCAGTGAAATATCTCCATAGAGAGGTTTTAAACTTATTTTCACAGCTGTGAGTTTGTTCAGGCTGATGTTACTGGATATCAGTGCTCTGAATGATAGCAACATTACCATGGTATAATGTGAACAGAACCATCCAACCTGGCTTCCTGCTCCCTGGAAATACCAATTATCCTCCCTCCCGATATCTTCAATCCAGCAGGTGGGATGTGTGCCATATTTTTATTTGTTTTGATTATATTAAGGATGACAACACAGCGAAGGCTAAAGTCGACGTTCCTGCTGGTAGGCTGAGCTGTGTGAGGGCCTTGTCTCTGCCCCTGGGGCCAGCTGCAGCAGGGACTATCCTCATTTCTCCTGGGACCCCTGTCAAGGTGTGCCCTGGGAAAACCAGCTGGGTCATGGCAGAGGGGTCTCTGCTTTGTGATGCTTGGTGGACCCAAAACAAATGAGACAAAGGGACAATTGGTGCAGAGGATGCTCAGTAAAAATGAGACCCTTATGGGATTCAGGTGGTGAAGAAGGTACAAGAGCCCTAAAACTGATCTCCTGACAGAGGCCTCCAAATCAGCTGTTGCTTCATCAGAGAATGGTTGAGATTGAAGTGACCTCTGGAAGTCATTTGGTCCCTCCTCCCTGCCCCAGCAGGGCCACCTAGAGCAGGTCACCCAGGACCATGTCTCCATCTGGAGAAAGAACATCTTCTTTCCATAGCTGGACTTTATTTAACTGTCCTCTGATGGTTAAACTCAATAATCTTCACTGGAACATCTTCCTCCCCTAATTATCATCCTGCATAATTACAGTGCACTTTCTGCAACTAGCTGGAACTGGGGCAAGAATAGAAATCCTGCTCATGTCACTAGAAATAGTTCCACCCTTTTCCTGTAGGCATGGAATGACCTTTTTCTGTCTTCTGAAAGGACTATTTCCCCTTAATTTTTAGTCACTTAGTCCTGTAAGATCCCAGCAAAACAAAGGTGTAGAATTGCACACATCCTTGGCAGAAGTGAAAATGACAAAATACAGTAAAGCTGATGGCAAAGTGGACTCAGAGAAGAAGATGGAGAAGCAATGTGTCTCAGCTGCCTAAGCCTATGGACCATGAGAGTTACAGGATTCTGAATCCTTCTGGAGATGTGACTCAAGGCAAGGAGGGACCATTGAATCACAGAACTGCTTGTGTTGGAAGAGACTTTAAATATCATCTCATTCCAACTCCCTGTCATGGGTGGGGACACCTTCCACTATGTCAGGTTGCTTCAAGCCCCATCCAACTTAGCCTTGAACACTTCCAGGGATGGGGCAGCCACAGCTTGTCCAGGCAAATATTTCAAGACATTTCTGATATCTACAGTCTCTATTGGCTGGGCAGCTGCATTGCACACTGGGTGGCTCAGTCTTAAAATGAACCTTCCCCAAATGTCCCAAACCATATCAGCCACCAAAATGGTGAAGAAAAAAATGTATATCTTCTGAAAGAAACACTTTTGAGATTTACACCTCCTCCAGCACCACTACTGACACCAGCACAGTGCTCCAAAACTGGAGTGAAACACTACCAGTCACTAATATTACCGAATTTGTTTATATGTTTGGGTTTTATGGTCGGTTTCAGCTGGTTGAATATGGTCCCGTGGGGACGTTTGAGGTATCTTGTGATATGTACACAGAGTGGTCTGGTCTGGTACTGGGTTCACAGGAGATCTGTGTCCTCATGGAGCTCCCGAAGCGACACTTAAATAAAGAAACTGAGCCCTTTCTGCAGTGCCCCTACAAAGAGCAGGGACACGGACAATCTTCTCATTGCCTTTGTCTTAGAAAGCTCTCTGATCTGTGTGGAACAAGCACCTGGAGACTGTTCACCTCCTGCCATGAAGAGTTTGTCTATGGTTAATCAAACAGCCCAGATTATCTACAGAGAAGCCAACAGATTTCCTTAATCCTTAGCAATGAGCCTGCTCTTTTCAGCCCCTGAACATGTTTTAGTTCAGCTGATCATTGCTCATCCTCTTATGGTTTACAATGCAGGTCATGAACTTGGAGTATAATATTCCAGCACTTACGTTTTTAAAGTGCAATCCATGTACCATTTTAAGCAGAGAAAATACACAATTAGAAGGCAGCATGATACTCCAAGTACAATGCTATGTGACAGGGCAAACAGGAGAAGTAATTGTATTTGTTTAATTCAAGAAATCGAGTGGACAAGGGTACCCAGACCTTCCTCGCACCCTTATTACTTGTTTCAATTTTGTTGCTGGTATTTTTCCTCCTGTTTAATAGGCAAGGCAGCTGACAACTGAATTAGTACTCTTCCCTTAGTATGCCACTGGCTCATGACAATAGCCTTAGGGGTAAGATATAGATAACTGAGAAGTTTTCTCACTGTTGTGATATATTTTTTCATATGGTTAATAAGGCAATTGAAATGACATCCTGTCACAGTGGTAGAATCCCGTGAATTTGTGATGTCCCCTGCGTTGCCACTAGGAGGAGATGCACTGTATTATTATCCCCCTCTCTTTTTCTTGGAGAACACGCTGAAAGGATATGACAGTCTGCAAGCTCAAGCATCCTTTAGTGTTGCTAAGGATTAGTTACTGTTTATTATCACTAATGGGAAAGGGCTTAGGGCTGAATTGTTGTTGCTCCGCTGTGGATTTCAGTTCAAAAGCCTCACAAGAGTGCCCTTATATTCCAATCAGGGAGTTCAGCTACAGAAACACAAATAAGAGAATCATCAGCAATTAAAACAAAACAAAAATAATGGCTAAATCTGCATAAGAAGACACTTAATTAATTGCTTAATAGCAATTGCATAGCTTTTCTTACAACAGAGTCTATCAAAGTGTATTTGGATCAGATAATTTCCAAAAAAATCAAGTTAAGGTCCTGATGCCAAGTCCTGCTATTGCCAGTGTAAATCAAGGAATTTGCACTGAAAGCCAGATCAGCTGAAGCCTCAGCTGGGTCTTCTGCATCAGGATGCCCTGTCCTGAAAGGTGTGAAAGGCAAAGTGAGAACCCAGCACTGAGCACCTTGTGAGGGCAGGGCTTTTGTCAGCAGAGATCTCCATCAGCACCAGGCACTGCTCTAACACAGTAATTGATGGTTTCCCAAAGGCCTCTGCACCATCAGCTCTGATTCACATAAAACCAGTGCCTCAGTTCAAGCATCTGTGGGAGCTACAGTGGCTGCAGGGGAAGGAGGTAATCGGAGTGGCAGGGAATGCCCTGTTCTCAATGGATGGGCAATTGCCCTGTGGCCAGGCAGAAGTGGATGGTGGATTTATGCACAAGCACATATTGTTCAAGTGGCTCCTGGCTCTGGACACGCTGTCTGCACTCGAAGGGCTCCAGCTTGAGTGTTGCAGGTCCTTAATCTGATCAGTGTTTAAGCACAGGGCTTTCAGCTGGAGCTTGGCTCACTGTACACAGGCCATTGGAAAGCACATTTAACTCATAGCTTATGAACTGGTTAATGTAAAACTCCAAGGACATAAATAAGAGTAAAATTTTCTCTTAATCATTAAAATCCAGGCACACTGTATGTATGTATATATGTGTCTTTCTTTTTCGCTTTACTGGTGCTGAAAGATATCAGAGATCTGGAGTTCCAGCCTTTCTCCCCAGCTTTGAGAATTGCTACGTGCTCAGATCTGTCACATCCCATGCTTTGGGAATGCTCTGTATTTATTTGGTCCTATACTTGTATCTCTGTTTTCAACTACTTCATCTACTGTGTAAAATCCCTGGCATTGTGGGTTTTTTTTAGCCAACAACCGGTGGAATCTGGAGTATGAATTGGAAACAGTGGTGTCACGTGCCAGAGAGTACCACTTAATGGAAACCTTCACCTTCATCATGGCCCCTTCCCAGCAGGTGCCCTAATGTCGCCACCCATGGGGACTTAATGATCTTGAAGGTCTTTTCCAGCCTAAATGATTCCATTCTGTGACCTCATGACCAGATCCTGCTCTGCAAGCTGAGTGTTGTGTGCTGGTGACCCAGTACAGTGATGGTCACGTAGGTAGGCTGGGCACAGCTCAGGGGTGTTTAGTGATGCTTGAAATGCCAACTGCCGAGTGGCTGCTCCAGAAGTGAATGGGTGTCTGTAACCCCATTTCACACCTGGTCATCCTTCTGGGTGACCTGGATGTCCTGAGGGCTCTCAAGTAACACTGGACCCTTCCGTACTAGGATGGATGGGCTCTCTTAGCTTATTTTTGCCCTTATTTTACACTTATTTTTGTGTTATAAACCCCTGAGCTTTGTGCAAGTTTGTATCTGAGCAGTTCAGAGGCAGGAACTGTTCAACTTTGTATTTTCCTGGAAGGAACAAAAATACACCCAAATTCAACCACATTTTTTAAAATAGTTTCATTGAAATAGAGCTTTAGAAAAAAGGAAACATTAAATGACTTGGCAAAGACTTTTCCTTTTCAAGTTAAATGTTTGAACTTTCCACTTCAGAAGGAACTTTTATTTTAAAATCAACTTACATTTTTAAAGGGAATAATAAAGAAGTGATAAATTAGACCAAGATACTTTGCTATTTCAGCCCTTACTGACAGGATCCATGATCCTACAAGCAGGTATGCACAATTTAAGACTGAAGACTCTCTCTGGCTTTTCCCCACTGCTTGAATGCTGAGAATAACACAGGTATATTTTTTTTTTTGCAGGATGGAGGCCCAGCTGAGTTATATCTGATATTCTGTATTTGGCAGCAATGAGTGTATGAATAATACATCTGAATAGGCCTGAAGATTTAATGGCATGTAGGAAACACGACAGGAGGGGTGCAGAGTACTGCAGAGCAAATAGAAAATTTCCAGTAACTTAAATGAAATTTAGAGTTAAAAAATGACATGTGAGAGTCCAGATAGTGATCAGCAACTCTTGATATTTCAGAAAAACCAAATTCTCTGAGACTATATGGATGGGAACTCAAAAGCAAGTGCTTTGTTCATGTAACTAATGCTGTGGACCTGAACATCAGAGACCAATAACAAAGTATGTTTGTTGGAAGGAAAGTTCTCCAAAGCTGGACTTTGTTGTCTGCTGTAAAACCCCCACCACATCTAATGAGATTTCTACTTCTGTATTTTCAGTGAAGAAATTGTTCCCAATATCCAGTCTGAATTTCTCATAATGCCACTTGAGGCCATTTCCTATTATACTGTCATTTGCTACCTGGAAGAAGAGAAAAAGCCCCACTTGGATCTACTTCCCTGTCAGGGAGTTGTAGAAAGAAAGAAAATCCTTTCTGAGCCTCCTTTCCTCCAGGCTGAGTCCCAACAGCTCCCTCAGCTGCTCCTCATCAGACTTGTGCTCCAGCTCCATTGCCCTTCCCTGGACACGCTCCAGCCCCTCAATGCCTTTCTTGTCATGAGGGGCCCAGAACTGGACACAGGATTTGAGGTGTGGCCTCAGCAGTGCCCAGCACAGGGGGACAGTCACTGCCCTGGTCCTGCTGCCACACCATTGCTGGTACAGCCCAGGTGCCATTGGTGTTCTTGGCCACCTGGGCACACCTGGCTCATGTTCAGCTGCTGTCTGCAGCCCCCCCAGGTCCTTTTCCAGCTTTTCAGCCACTCTGTCCCAGCCTGCAGCACTGCATGGGACAGCTGAGACCCAAGTGTAGGACGTGGCACTTGGCCTTGCTGGACTCCGTAGAAGTTGCGGTCAATGAACTGAAGCCACAGACAAGACTTATTTTCTGTAGTAGCTTGGAAAACTGAACTCCCCAGGATCCTGGTGGGTCAGGTACTGCATCAACCCGGAACAAAATCTGCAGGAGGGGTTACAGCGCAAGGAGGGTGTATGTTTATGGGAGCATTATTGAACCTGATGGGGTGTCAAGCAGCATGGTTTTGGCAGGAGCTCTTTTGGAGAGTTTGCAGATGCTGACTTGTTCCACATGCACAATACTTTTTCCACACCATAATTTCAATGGAGCAGCTCATGAAAAAAAAAAAAAAAAGTGTAACTGAATAAGAGCAAATAGATCAGACCTGAATCCTTTGAAGGTTTCTATAGCTTGTGCTATTGACAGTTTCTTTCCTGAATTTGCTTTGTTTTTGTGCCTGGTGAGTATCTGACTGCTGTTTTAGGGACTACTAGCATATTCTACAGTGCACTAAATTTTACAGTACCCCTACAGTAAGCTTAATACCTTTTATCTTGAATACTGTAGTGCATGAACCTTTATTTATAATGTATTGTACAGCCTGTGATGCTCACTAGTGCTGTATTTTTACCATTAGCACTCCAGGAAATGAAAGCACTGTAGCTTACATTAGGACAGGGGCAATTCATGGCAGTCTTGTTTGTCAGGGCAGCTTTCATTGAAATTGGAGCCTGAAGTGGTCTGTAGGAATAGGGAATAAACAGCTACTAGACCAAAATACTAGAAAAAACTCAAATTGGGAAATAAAGGTCTGTAGAAGGTCACAATTTTGCTTTTCAGTTCATTTTTGAGATCCACAGTAGAGCAGAGGTGGAAGCATATGAAGAGCCAGAAACTAGTTACTGAAAGAAGAGACCTCTCTGTTACCTGATGGTACTAAGAATGAAGAGAAAATGTAGGAAAGATTAGAAAGAACAAAACCTGAAAAAGAAAGGCTTAAGGAGTGGAAAACATAAACTAATTCATAGCTTCAAATTTAGAAACATGGGTGTTTCTTAATTTAGTTGCACAGCACTCTGTGAAGTCACCAAGTCCTTTCCTAGAGTTCAAGGGGATGTTGGGGTTTCTGCCATCAGCATTTGGGCTCCATTTCCTCTTCAGATGGTGGGAAAAGCCTCTAAAAAGGGGCCAGTGCTCTTGACTTATAGTGGATTTGAAGTGAGAGGACCAATTTGAATGACACAAAGCCCCTGAAGGATAGGAGAAAATATCTACTGAGGCCAAAAGTGAGATGGAGGAAAAGAATAAATGCACGTGCCACAAGGAGGGTGGAGGCAGCTCCGTGATGTCCCGTGACACCTGTGGTGCATCACCACAAGGCTGCTGGCTGTGTATCTGCACCCGAGCATGAGAGACAGGATGTGCTGATTTTGGCTGGAGTAAAGTTCTTCAGAGTAGCTGAGGTTGTGTTTGGGATTTGTGCTGGAAACAGTGTTGATAACACATGGATGTTTTTGCTGTTGCTAAGCAGGGCTTACCCAGAGTCAGGATCATTCTATTCCTCACCCCACCCCACCAGAGAGGAGGCTGGTGGCGCACAAGGAGCTGGAAGGGGACAGAGATGACCCCAGCTGACCAAAGGGATATTCCAGAGAAGATGGTGTCATGGTTGGCAATAAAAGCTGCTGGGAAGAAGAAGGAAGGAAGGGGAATGTTCAGCTTTATGGTATTTGTCTCCTCAAGCAGACAACAAGACAGTCAGTCTTGTTCCCTGGACATGGCTGAACACCTGCCTGCCCATGGGAAGTGGGCAATGAATTCCTTGCTTTGCTTTGCTTTGCTTCTCCCCATAGCTTTTGCTTTACCCATAAAACTGCCTTTATTTCATCAAGCAAGATGCTTTATTTTTACCCCTCTGATTCTCTCCCTCATTGAACCAGGGGGAGGTGAGTGAGCAGCTTCCTGCAGGGGTTAAACCATGACAGATGGTGAGATCTTGGATTTCCTTGCAGTGCAAGGCAATGTAATCCAGAGATTCCCACTTGGGGCTGAATACTCTGGAGCTGACCAACCCCACCTGAGGATTTGTAGCTGCACAGAGCTAAGACAAATGGTGCTATCTGAAGGAAGGTCCTATACCCAATGTACTACCAATTTTTTTTCATTTATTTTGCATTAGAACCCACACCTTTGGGAAGAGCACTTTTTGTTATCTACAAAACAGATTACAAGGAATACAGAGGTCCTGATCCCGCTGACAAAGCGTGTGCTGCTGATCAATGACAAACTTGTATTGACTGAAACACCATCAAGCCCAAAAGATGAAAGCAAACCAGGAATGTTGTGATCTTTTTTTTGTGTTTGCTGGCAATGAACTATGTTACAGTAGAAAAATGGGGTTGATTCTGCTTTTCCTTCCCAATGTGTAAATGAGGAGTAATGCCATGGAGTTCAGTGGAGTTTGTGTGAGTAAATGGAAAATCAGACTCAGGAGCTCTATCGAGCCCAACCCCACATCTTGTAGGAGTCTGCATTTCCACTTCTTTCTCACAGGAGTTCTTTGTTTGTATTTTTCCCCTCTGTGTCTCTCTTTATTTTCCTTTCTTTTGAAGTCTTAAATCCTAGAAGTGACCAATCTTTCATCCATAATCTGCAGCATTCAAATTAAAGGGAATGGTCTATAGATTCTAGGATTTTCTGCACGCTATGGCTAAATCCTAGTGGAGTCCCCTATGAGCTAAGAAAGCCAGGAGAAGAGTGTGAAGTTAATTTGATCTAATCAATGTGCCACATGCAATCATGTTGTGTTCATTACTAGTCAACAAACAAGCTAAAGCTCTACATATATTTCTCCTTTTTAGTGAACTGTCGTTTTATCAAGTGATGGGCTGGCCAAATATGTTCAGCAATCTCAGTAATTCCTGTTCTTATTAATCATTGTGAAGCCTTGAAATTCCCAAGATTCTATAAATCTTCCTGCAACTGAACACTTCTAAAATAATCTTTGTGTTACAGCAGTAATAAATATGATCATTTTTCATAGCAAACCTATCTATTGCTTTAAAGAAAATAGATAGACTGTAAATAAGTGCATTTTCCTGCAGTAACATTAAACAAAAAGGTTAAGCTCCCACTGACAGGAAAGATGTATTTGCAAGTGATTAGTTATATTTCTACCATAGCGCTTGTCTGTGTTCTTCTTTTGATGTTTAAACAAAGCTCTTGAACACACTGGGTTGTAGTCTCTGATGTTGATTTATAGGTAGGACTGAATTCCAAACACTGAACTCGTAGGCAGGCATTAATAAAAAGCAGAGACTTTCTTCCTGCTGGTTAATATGTGACTAAGCTCTCCTGTTTTAGGCCTCAATCTGTCAAGAACAGGTGTATAATAGGGGAGTCCTTGAGGCGCAAAGACTGGAGCTATACACAAAGGGTTTTGTTCAGCTGCACTCAGGACAAATGTTGAAACACCAATTTACAAAATTGTTTTGACACAGAATTATTTTATGGCTATTATGACACAGACATAAAATTATTTAGGTTATCTGGGCCCAAGAGGATTGGTAGGAACTCCAGATGGACCTAACTAAACTACTGTAGGTAATTGGGCAACACAATGGCAGATGAAATTCAACACAGACAAGCGGAAGACAAAATGTGTTGGGAGAAGAGTTTAAGTGCTAAAAATCCCGTAGACTTACAGGGAGGTCAGATCCTTCAAGAACTGACAGGAACTGAAGAA
This sequence comes from Platysteira castanea, assembly GCA_013397175.1. Classification (NCBI taxonomy): domain Eukaryota; kingdom Metazoa; phylum Chordata; class Aves; order Passeriformes; genus Platysteira; species Platysteira castanea. Next base: position 683,526 of record VYXC01012607.1, on the reverse strand, counting down.
ATCTCAGTCAAAACATCCAGCTCAGTGTAGATGGCACATATGTAGAGAACAGGGATCAAAAATTTTTCTTTTATATCCCATTTCCAGTTGCAAACAACCTTTTACATTTCAGACGAAGGCAAATCATCATCAGCCAAGATATTCCCTCAAAGAAAATCCTCTCACAACAAATATCAGGCTAAAATTCAGAAATATAAAATGGAATTGTAAACATTGTCTAAATATAGACTGTGTGCTTCCTGAACATGATAAGGACATCCCTCCGTGGATTCCTTCCAGGTACTTGAAGTGAGGCATTTGGATTCCTCCTCCTGCTGCTGCAGACACAGACCAAATAATTATTCCAACACTTAAATCAAAATATATAGGTAAATGGAAGTCAAATTACACTTTTAAAAAATGCAAAAGCCAAGTGCATCTGCACTGGTCAGGTGCCACTAAGCCACATTCTCTCAGTGCCAGGAAATTCCGTCTTATTTAAATAAATTGTATTTATTCTTTGAAAACTTCATCAAGACACTGGATGTTGTTATGCCCTTGTTAGAGCTTGGAAACAGCAAAGCATCCACTGTATCACTCTTCTGCTGCAAAACTCTCTGAGGCTCACAGGCAGAGGGGTGACTGCTCTGCAACTATCCACCCAGACTGGGTTTCGGAAGCCTGACTTCTCCCTTTGCGGCTGTCCCGCGAATTGCCACCCACGGCAGTGTCCCCGGCTAGCCCCAGAAATAGCGAAGGAGCGGGACAAGCCGTATGTCCTTTGCCCACCCTTGCCCGATGAGCCAAGGGGCGCAGGCGGGTGCAGAGCGATGAGGCTCTTGGAGACGGTGATCCCAGGGTAAAGGCAAGTCGGTGAGAGAAAGCAGCGAGGCTCCAAGGTAAAGGCGAAGGAGGAGTCAGACCACAGGCTGGATGGGAGAACAGCGGTTTATTCTACCACGCCACAGCCATGAGGGTCTGACCTTTTTTTATCATTAGAAATAACGGAATATAAAGGGAGGAGGATACCAGGGGCGGGGAATACAAGCAACCAATGAGTGAAGGGTGCAGGCGGGATAATGGGAGGGACCACATTAGCATACAACCAATGAGTGAGCATACAAAGGATAGACATATAAAGCAACCAATGGCGTGTCGGGTAAGGGGGAACATTCTGGATGAAGGGGTATGGGTAAAGGGTGATGGACAGGGCCCGGGGGCTGGGTTTAGGGGATTGGCAGGGAAGGGTCTGGAACAAGGGGAGGGGTTTGGGTGATGGGCAGGTGCCGAGGGGCAGGACGTGACTTTATTAGGTAGGTGGGAGGGGAGAGGGGGAGAAGGGGATACCACTTTAATTCATGAGGGGGGGTGGGGGGTAAACCATTATACAAAGAACTTATGAAACGTACAAAAACCGAAAAACGCGCACCGCAACATCCCTTCATATACAAAATCATGGAGCCTCCTGAAAACTTGAATCTTCTGCAACTTTATTCCTAACAGACATATTTGTATGTATGTATGTGTTTATTTTTTTAACTTTTATTTCTTTTTGTTTTGTCTGTATAAACCCCATCAGGCTTGTGATACTGATCCTGAGCTTGAGCATCACCTGGGACTGAATAAATATGATTCCATTGAGTTCAACTGAGCTAAAGGTGGTTATGTAAGAAGAGGATCTGTAGTACTATCTTTATTTTTCTAGTTGTGTAAGATTTTCTTAGTGATGTCAGAGCAACTCAGATCAGTGAGTCCATAGGTTGCAATTGTATTGTTATCTCTACAGCTGAGAGAAAACATTCATTTAACTGAAAATGGAGTAGTGTCAGGTTCCTTTCTCAGAAAATGCTTCAAGTAGATTTGAAAAAGCCCAGTAAACATTGTCTTCAGTTCACTTTTTATGCCTGTGTGCTACATTAGTGAACGGGAACAATTAGATAAATTCTGCAGGGCTGATTGGGATTTTGCCTGAACAAATGTGTATGAGGAGTTGCTCCAGAGATGTCAGCAGAGATAAAAAAGCATCAAAACAACACACAAATCAAGCAATGAAATTACTGCAAGTGCAGAAATGGAAGTAAGAGTCAATATTGTCTTCATGAGAGTGTAGAATTTCTCTTTCCCAGTCTGAATTTTCCTTGTTGCAAATCATTTAGTAGCAAAACATAATTGTTGAAGCCTTATCAGACAACAAACTGGAACAGAATATTACACTCCCAGGTTCTCACTTATTCTGATATGAAACAGAAAGGAGACCACATCAAAACCATAACCACAGATCTAGGAGTATTAAATGTCTTTTTATACTGCCTTAAAATTCCCCTAAACTCTATGCTGGCTTAGTATAATATCTTCCCCCAAATCTTTCTCTAGGTTTCCCAAATAATTCCACAGGGAATAACTTAGAAAAGGGAGTAGCTCAAAGAACACGTGGACAAGAAAGAGAAAAAGAATGCCAAACATTAAGGGAAAGGATTTAGCTCACTTGATCCTGTACAGCATCTTGGGTGTTCTATGAACCAGAGTTTTTGGCTACATTAAACTCCAGTGTTTTCCCTGATACGGAATTTTTGGGATTACAAAAAACCAGAACAACCAAACAAAGGAATTATTAAAGGAATTTGTGAACTCAGTGTGTAGGGAAGAAAAATATTCTCCACCTTCTTATGTGACTGACACCAAGCCTTCACGTTAAAGTTGCTACAGAGATTTTCACTACATCCAAAGGGCTTTAAGGCTGACCCAATCAGCAAAGTGATCCCTGTGATTTGCAGTGACTCCTGAGAAATCTGGTCTAGTGGAAGGTGTCCCTGCTCATGGCAGGAGGCTGGGATGAGATGATCCTTAAGGTCCCTTCCAACCCAAACAATTTGTTGATTCTATGAACTTTAATCAAAAATTACATCTGTAAGATGCAATCAGAGCCTTAAATTGAAATAAAAGCTTCTGGAAAAATTAAAATGAAATTAGAAATGAGTAAGCATAATCTGAGCCTGTCTAACAAAAAATTGAGGTCGATTTTTAAAGTATCTTTCAGTACTAAAAATTTTTAAATCACAAATAAAATTGTGAAATTGGTTTCACTAGCAGCATCAACCCTCCTCCATTTTTACATATAATTGCCAGAAAATTCAGCATACAAAACACGCAGCTGAATGCAGTCCTCAAGGTCCCTGTGTCTTGTGACTGCAATCCCCCCTTGCCGTTATTAAAGTAGATGGGGAGGGGTCTTGAGATTTCTAACAAGGAGAGAAGAAATAGAACTGTGCTGGGGAAATAATAATAATAATAAGAAGAAATCAGGATGCCTTACTGAACAGCCAGAGTCATTTTATGTGGAGTTTTCCCCTCCAGCAACCAAATGGAACCCAAACAAGTCTATTTCTCTGAAAACTTGTTCCACCCACCATTCCCCAACTAAAATACATTGTAATAATATCATAAAACAGCCGAGGATGGAGAGTTTATTCTGATGGACTGCTCAACATCCTCAAAGACTGGAAATTAATATACCTGGGAATCTCACAGTTGAAGCATTTTAATGCAAACTTGTGGTTTGCAGGGAATTGAAATACTTCACCTAAATAATTTATATATGTATCTGTGCATATAAAAAAATGGAAAAATGAAATTTCATAATAGCAATAAGTCTGGGGATGTTGTTATCAGGAGATAATCACATCCCGTGGGGGTTCTCGCACTCAGCTGCTTCTCCTTTCCCTTCTCTTCCCCAGTCCTTGTCTCGCCCCTGAGGTATGATTTTTCTCCTGATAATTCTTATCGTGCCTCTGTGGTTAGTAATAATAATTAAAATAAAACACTTTATTCACAACTTCCCTGGGTGCTCAGCATACAATCCAACTCCCTGCCCACCACCAGTTTTCTCTAGCTCCACTATTTGATTAACTGCCTTGGAAAGAAGAAGAAAGAATAAAAAATCCAGTGAGTGGGGTTCTGTTTTCTGACAGAAAATGCAGAAGGCTGTTGTGGCTGTATTGATCGGGCTGAGAGACCAGCATTGCAAACAAGCAGAGCTCTCCTGAGAAATATACACTGAAGAGCCATACATTCATTGACATTTTATAGGATGTCTAGACTTGCTAATCCACTATGAAAAATGCAAGCTTTGTAGTATAAGAGGATGGAGAGGGGGCCATGTCTCTTGCTCGCAGGAGCAGCCCTCTCATGTACCAAATTGCCAACAGTTTAATAAGGAGAGAATGCAGGTCCGAATTAAGGCTTGGTTTTAATGGCTGGGACACCGTCTGCATTTCCCAGAATGCAGAGCTGCAATTAGCCTCAAGCCAGAAAAAGGTTCTGAAAGGTTGGTTGAGAGGCTGGCTGGATTTTGTCTGTGAATGGGGAGGAGAAGAGACCTGTAGCTGAAATTTTATAAAGTCTGAAAGTCTCTGTACTAAATGTTCCTTTCCAAAGTCAGACACTTTCCCACTCCATCTATTCACCTTTCACAGCAACTTTTTTCCCCCTGCAGACCGGTAGAGGATAAAGTAGTAAATATGACAAGTTCTCAGTGCCCAGCCATCCCTTTCTACCAGCCTCCACGGAGACTTCTGTAGGCAAAGATGAAAATGGAGAGAAGGTTGGCAGAAACCACATCTAGAGGCAACGGCAGAAAATTTTCCACCCCAGAGATGGGAGGAGGAAGGCAACTCTAGGTCACCTTTGTGGCTTCTCATATTTACATCGTTGCAGCGATGCCTTAGAGAGATTCGAGCCTGACTCGATTGCTCCAGCATCTTAGGGACCAAAGCTGAATTTCTGCTGTCTGGCAGCTTGTTAGCCTTGGAAAGAAACCCCCCATTCCCCCTTCGCAACGGCTTCCAGTAAAATTTGTCTGGCAATCTAAAATAAACGTGTGGGTTTTTATCAAATTACAGAGTGTTTTTTGTGTAAGGTGAAGGCAAGGGCAGGATACTGCTATAGTCAAACTAGAGGTCTGTAACATCTATAAGGAAATTAGGTTAGAACTAGTCGTTTGTCCTGAATACAAATGTAAGTGCACTAATGTAGTGTACTTTGTGTATACAGTTCATGGCAGCAGTTACAGCAGAGCACTGAAGGTGTAGTAAACCCTGTGGGATTTTTTGCAAATTGGAGTAGCATGATAACACTCAATGAAACTAAGTCACGTACCCCAGAAGTTCAGCTACACAGAATCAATAGAACAGTTTGCATTGGAAGGGAATTTTTAAAGACCATGTGTTCACACCCTGTCATGGGCAGGGACACCTTCCATGATCCCAGGTTGCTCCAAGCCCTGTCCAGCCTGGCCTTGGTCACTTCCAGGGATCTAGGGGCAGCCACAGCTTCTCCAGGCAGCCTGTGCCAGGGTCTCACCACCCTCACTGTGATAAAATTATCATCCGACAGTAATTGCTGTTAAAATTACCATACCTTGATTTCAAACCCCCTATATTTGCTCAGACTCATTTTTTCTTGACAGATGCTCTTAAAAACCTCTCTGAAGGACTTTCACTGAGGAAGGAGAACTACACTGGGTTCATGTAATAAATTTTAGTCAACACTTTGATCATTCACAGTGCATTTAGAATCTGCTGGAGAAAATACTCTCTGCCACACAGAAACAAATGGTCTGTAAGCAGAGTTAAACTCCCCTGCAGGAGGAATGCCTTTGGTAAGAATACGGTTAGGCTGGGAGATTCAAATTTCAATAGCTGAGAAAGGACTTCCCTCAACTGCATGGACCCAGCACTCTAGTATAGTGTAAATAAAGAAATAAATATATGTATATATATGTATACATACATACTTATATATATATATATGTTTAACCAGTAAACCAGTAGTATTATCTAATACAAATTGTATTTTATATATATGTGTATTTCTAGCACACGAGTATATATATACCCTGCAGGAATGAAAAAACTCCTCTTCCCTCACTTGGACACTGAACACAAAAATTATTTTGAGATGGTCTACTGGCCTAGGGCAAGGTTGCAATTATTGGTGGGAAAAAAGACAGGATAAGGTATTATATTCAAACTCTATTGAAGCAAGAGAGTAGACAACCCCAAACGTTGCAGGGGGCTGCAAAAAAACCCTTATTATATGATCCAAATAAAAAAGTCTAAACTTAGTCTCAAGTCTTGGGTAGGCTGTGTAATCCTATGTGGTAAAAGAGTTGGACTTCATCTTCTGAGAAGCTACAAAAATCCCAACAACACTTATCAAGAGATAAGGTTTTAACACATTATGGAAAATATGATCTGTTCCATGGGTGAATGGGACTCCAGAAGTGCCCATGCCATTTCTGCCATAACACCAAGCAATAATCTTCCAGAACAGAAAGAAATACACTTTTGGGAAAATTTTTGCACAGTTCCTCAAATATTATTTTCTTCTGGGTTTTCCAAATTATTAAACAGAATTGGAAAGCATTACCTCCAATCAGAACAATTTTTTTTTAAACAATAAAGCTTAGTAACAGGGGAAGAGGTTTGTCCTGAAATCATGTATCTATCTATGAGATAAATATTTATGTGTGCTGTAATAATTTTCATTGCCACTGTTAATTTAATATTGTCATTTTCTACCTAGTATTAACTCTATAAAACCTTTTGGGGAAAAAAAATTCTCTCTCAATTTACTAGTGATCTATTATAATCAATATTGAACAGATTTTCACCACTTGAATTATCATACAATAGATGCTGAATCAGGTCCGATGCTAATATTCAGGGGAAGAAATAAAAACAAATAAAAATCCCTCTCCCATCCTCTGATTATGAATAGAAACTAGTAGTAAGCCAAACAAATCTAAGTTCTTAAGAGCTTTTGTAAACCTAAGATTTTCTGATGAACTCAAAGTATTGATCTCAAAATACCCAACACACAAAAAAAAAAAAAAATTGAAGCTTTAATACCTTCTTGAAAATGAGCCTCATTTATGTTGTTTCAAGCAGGGAATTAAAATATATATATAAAAAAATATCAGCAGGAAATCCAACTAATAGTAAATGAGTCTGAAAAGACAGATATGAATATTTTAAAAAATCAAGATAAAATACTCTAGACAATTCTTTAGTTATGGAACCACCCTTTAGCTATTTCTCAGTTCCACCTGCCTCAAGGAGCAAGTGAAACTAAGAAACCACTTTTTCTAATAATATTTTCTGGAAGCCAAGTAAAGTATTCCAGGAAGTTCAGCTCTGTGAGAAATTTGCAACTGCTTTCCTTTTTGATGTCCCTCCAGTGACAGGAAAGTCATTTGCCCCAGAGTGTGTATATAAATAAGAAAGAATAACCGCAAAAAAAAAGATATTTTGTTCCCTTTCACAGTTCCTATGGAAAAGGGCATTAGTCAAAAGAAGTAAAGTATGCTGGATCGTGACTCGTATCCATTACAGCTTCCTCAAAGCTAGCTTGAGTTCAAAACCACGTATTTTTAAATTAATAGGTATGGGATCAATACTTTTTTTTCTTTTTCCAGGATTAGTGTCCTGGCTTCTGACAGACAAAAAAAAAATCTTGGGTTTCTCAGTACAAAATCGAGAGTCTGTGACTTGCATATATAGTTAGCCTTGGAAACTGAGTTAAAACCCTTGTAATACAGATCAGAGTTACATTGACCTCCATTTAGCCCTTGGCTGAAAAAGGGATCAAATTATGGCAATTCTGTTGTGGATGTACAAAGAAAACAGTGAACTTGACAAAGGATTTTTTTTCATCTGAATGCTGCAGTTAATTTGGCTCACTCCTTGTTTTGTTTCTAGGCTCAGGCTCTAGATCATCAGTACCACATATACGCTAATTCACTACGGGGCTCCCAAGTGGAGAAAGAAAAGTAATTCAGTCATAGAACCATTTAGTTTGCAAGGAATCTTGGATGATCATCTGGACCAGACCCTTCTTCAAAGAAGGACCATTTCTGAAGTTATACCAGATTGTTTAGTCCCATGCACACCTTACATCCTGGAGCTGCTTAAAGGAATAAGAATTTTGCAGACTGGACTTGGAGAACTGAAGTTTGCCTCTTCTACTTCTTACTGAAATAAAAATATAGTTTGCAACAACTTAGTGTTTCTTTCATCAGCCTTCTCTCTCCCCTCCTCAAGAGTACTGGTCATGGGTCAAGTTTCTGATGTGCAATGTACTGTATAAAAAGCAAAACAAAAGTTCATTCCATTTACAGCACAGAACTTCAAATGACATTTCAGATTTCCCAAGTTCCCCAATTCCATCCAAGCTAAAAAAAAATAATTCCAGCAGCATATCTGCTACTATTACCACTGTACCACAGAGTAGGGTAAGCATCACAGAATTATAGAATGATTCGGGCTGGAAGGGACCTTAAAAATCATCTCATTCCAACTCTCTGCCGTGGGCAGGGACACCTTCCACTATCCCAGGTTGCTCCAAGCCCCATTCCAACTTAGCCTTGAACACTTCCAGGGATGGGGCAGCCACAGCTTCTCTGGGCAACCTGGGCCAGGGCCTCACCATCCTCACAGTAAAATTTTGTAATTTTTTTCTCCTTAAGGAGAGGGGGCTTTAAGGATAAAGTCAGGAGACATAGCAGTATACACCTTTTAAAGCAGTCTATGAAATAGTAACACAAAGGCAAATTATATTAAAAGTTCAGGAGAAGGTCTAGTCTACCTGGCTTTACTGATGGGCAAATTGAGAGTACACCAAGGACTTTGACACAACTGACTGTACTGACATTTGAAAAGATCAGGGATAGTTCAAACCCCAACATGGGGTGGCAGCTGGGGATGCAGGACACAGGAATTTTATACCCTTCTGCACTGATGGATGGAGGAGAGGTAGAACACTGCAGGGTATTTAGAATTTTATTAGAGGCATTGATGTTTAAGAAATTTAACTGAGACTCCACATCTTTGCTTTGAAACTGTGAACGTAGATTCCTATTATTTGGTTATACTGGCTCAGCAGGACCTTTCTGAGCTGCTTATGAGAGAGATTAACATGGATGTGTAATAGCATGAAGTGTGTCAGCAATGACGTTTTCCATCTAGACAGAAAATGTAGAGAGAGGAAAATTACTCTTTTTTCCACCTTGCAATTATTTCTTAATGGTAATAAAGCAAAAGAGAACTAATAAGGATCATAACTGCTAATGGCTTTTAGGCTTTTAGAAAATTTTTAGGCTTTTTAGACTCAGAAATTTTCATAGGTTTTGGCATGTTTTAGCATCATCTTAAGTGCTTCTGAAGCAAAGTCTCTCACCCAAAGTCTTACAGGGCTAAACCAAGGGTTCAGCACAGTCGTTTTGATCTGCATCAAATACTTTAAGCATAAACCTGCCCTCGCATTTTTCAGTCCAGTGGGAGAAGGGTTGATATTATTTCTCATTTCCTACAAGAGAGCCACACGCTATTTCCCCGTAATCCTGCTGAACACCAGCCTCAGGTGCCTTCATGCTCCCGTGTGTGTCAGAAACAGTCTGTGGAAGTCCCTCGTTTGAGATAAGCCCAGCGACTGAGGCTCACCTAGCACAGCACGGATCAGGCAGACGACACGGAGCCGCAGCCCAAGGTTGCTGTCAGATGTAGGCCATTTCTCTTGTAGCTGAAGCATCTTCTGCGGACTGTAACTCAGGAAGGCTGTGCTTCTGGGTGAAAAAATAATATATAGTACATGGCTGTTGGTTAAATTATTAATTTGTAAACCTTAGAGAGAAGCTAACTTATATAAAAAGTCCAAGCAGATAAAGACATACTGGATCATTATGACAATGAAAATAGTGTAAGGATACAAGAATGAGAAATACATTACAAGGTGTAACATATGCTTTATTTTTTGCTTGATTGCTTAAACGAGGTAGCAGTGGGAGACCACTATCCTGTGACAATGTTATGCTCCATTGACTTTATAAACCAAAATAGAATTACCCCTAACTAATCCGAAGACAAAATTACTCTATGGTAACTGTATAGATATTGCTCAGTGGAGGATATGAATTCATGTGCTTAGTTTGCCTATAACCAGAAAAACACTCCAACAAAATGCTGTTTGAATTTACGAATTCTAATGCAGTTACTTTTCTCATTCTAACATCCCCTATACCCAAAACAAAGTGAATGCCAAATTTTTTTTCATTTTTCTTCTATTTGTTTGCATCATGGTTGTACTCTCAAATTCCATTCTGGAAGAGGACATATGTATGTAAACATCTTTGCATCCATGTGGGCATACAGAGACTCCTGTATATCTCTCTGTCCTCAAAATCCACTCTGGAGCTTTCCCAGGAAAGAGGTGGTTGGGATCTGATTTGCCCACGGTGTTTGAGCAACATTTGGGAGCAGTGGAGACAAAGCCCCCTCTGGCAGGCAGTTGGAGGATAGTTCAAAGCATTTTGATGGAATTTAAGGCAGAGTGTCTTCTAATAAACTGAAACTGCCAGAGCTTCCTCTCTGGTCATGTCTATGAACATCTTTTATCTATCAAAATACACTGGTCTCATCCTTCTGCTCCTCCGGAATAGTGCTGAGACCAACCACAGCACTCACTATTTGAAGGGGGTGAGTGCAAGCTAGTCCATGCCAAAAGATGTCAAGGACTGCTGTATTTATTTATTTCTATAAACAGATAAATTTGGCATCTGATTCCATTGTCCTGTCACTAATTTACTAGCAAAGGAGTAACCTGCAGGTATTAGCCCCAAGGCCGATGCAACTTGATGAGAATGGTGGGAACAGTTCTTTCCTGTGCTACCCAAACCACACTTCATATCAGGAAATTCAAGTGCCAGAATTATGAAAGAGTTTTCATTACACTTTTTTGGAAAAAAAACCCCTCTTAAAATATATGGAAGGCAGGAGGTAAAGATTACAAGATAAAACTGGCTCAGATATTGAGCATTTTTCAGAATAGTACTGCTTAGGTTAGAGAATCAGCTTAAAGGGACATTTTAAAGACAGAAAAATAAATGAGGTACCGTGGAAAAATGCTTTGATTAAGAGTTTGTAGATACACGTCTATAAAATACAGTATTTTACACCATTATTAAGAAATCACATTGTCTTGTCTTGTCTTGAGATAAACAGGATCTCATACAGACCTGTGTTCCTCATCTTCCTTCTTCTGGAAGTTTTCTATGCCCAAAACCTACTTATTTCCAAGAGATATGGGTTATTTCATGGCTGAATGGAAAGAGAAGGCAATAATGAGAATTTCTTTTACACTAAATCTGCTTTGATTTTCAAGGCAAGAAGCTTTTTGGAAATGAGATTTGACCTTAGGCTTTGATCCTGCTAAGAAAGTGTGTGTAGAAGCTTAAATATTTGCTCATATACATCCTGTGAATTCAATGGGACTTTTCACATGATGAGAAATACAGAAGAGTGTGAAAGATTTACTTTTGACTTCAGTGGAAATAGACCATGGAAAAATGTACTTAAAATTCATGCAGAAAATTAAACACTTAGTATTTGTGATGCAAGAAGCTCTTATTTGAGGTACCTTATTCTTTATGCAACCTGACAATTTATTTGTGGTTTTAATACCTGTGGCACATTAAGAGACCACATAATCATGGTTCTGCTCCTTCTCCTGTCTCTGGTGGGTCAGTACAGAGCTGGACTGATTCCTTTTTACACCTTCCTCAAATACAGAACCCTGGTGGCAACTCAGTGAGGGAATACACACTTGAGAGACACCTCGTTATGGACGCTTCAAAGGAATCATCACAGAAATTAACATAAGCAGCCGAAGAAAATTGGAACAGTTTCTCTTTGTTGATTATATTGAAAATAAAGTAAAAGGGAAGAAAAAGTATAGCACTGTAGATTTAAGTTCCCTGCCAGGATGGAATACTAAATTCCATGTTTTCTTTTAAAGTGTTCTGACAAGGAGAAACAGGAGGAAAAGGGTGAATGCATCAGTGTGAAAGCATGAACATAGATACAGAGGAGCGACTTTAGCGGCTTTTAAAGAAATGAGTATACCTGAATATGCAAATACACCCTTGCTACTTTGGTGTTTACACCTGATTCAGATGTATACAAACACATAACAGACAGGCCATTACATATTTTTGCATATATATGTATTTATGCATGTGCACACAGACACACAAGGGTGTGTTTGACAGATCTAAGGAAAAATAAGGCTCTGTATCCTTGACTCATCCAGTATTGTTCCTTCTGTTAATGCCAGATTTCTTTTTGCTGTTTTGGGTCTTTTGTCAGTCGTAAACACACTACTACACTGATAAAAGTGGAAAAGCAACAAATTTTGCTGGTCCTTTTTACACCTCATCCACTGTTAGGATTCCTTACTTACGTGAGTTTTAAACCAGTGAACTACATTTCCCGCACCCTTTGGAGATCAAGTGAACTGGACAAAGATGAGTTTAATCTAAAGGTCATCCAATGGACATGCCAAATACAGATTTACTTCTCTACTCTCTATGCAATATTGGAAAAAGGAAAAAAAAAAAGGCTGGAAAACTATGCTAGGATTTTCCTGATTTTTGCAGCTACATCAGAAATCCAGGACCTCAATCTTCTAACTCACACAGAAAAAAAATTTAATTGTCACAATCTTGCTGCTGATGTTTCCCATTTAAAAGTAACTGCTGCTCCCAAAAAAAGATTTCACTCTCTCTTCAATGGCTGTTTGGGGCAAACTTTACATGCATTTCAGAAAGTCAGATCTGGAGATGTTCTGCTTTGTTTTAGCAAAATCATGTCAGGATAAAATTGCAGACAAACTTGTAGAATTTAAAAGAGTGCCTTTTTTTCATCAGTGTCACTCAAGGTAGTGCATGAGATGGTGACTTGATCACATGATTCAGCCAGACAGTACAAAACATAGAAGTGACATCTCTTACTCCAACTAAGGCATCCAATCTTGAGACCTAATGTGACATCCTCCCTGAGCTGACCTCATTCCTGACCCTTTCATGGTTTCTTCTGTGAACCTGAAGGAGTTCATCTCATTGTATTGGCCATGGTGAAGCTTTAGGGAGAAGGCAGAAAAATTCTCTCTGTGGCTGAACTTCTGAACACTTGGATGTAGCTAAAGTTAATGACCCAAGGGGCTTGTACAAGGGCAAGGGAATTGGGTGCATACAAAATAAAGGGTTAACACACATGGAGAATAAGTAGATTTATTGATATTTAAATGAGTTTTAGCCAGACTGAATTGCAGAAACAATCCATGACAGCAAAAGAGCCCAAAAGAAGAGATGGAGGTACAGTGTGTCTTCTGTCACCTCATCAAAATAGCAATATCTCAGTGCAGAACACTGTGAAAAGGAAGTCCTGTCTGGGGCTGTACCACACAGTTTTATTTAATTTTCCTCAGAGGTATTAAAAAGCATTGCAAATATGATAAGATCCACTGGAACATCAATGAACTAAAAAGATTACCATTGTGAAACCATTCCTCACTGGTTGCTTGCTTTTATTTTTCTTTCCAGAGGCGTCTGCTTCCAAAATCTTGGAGTGCACACACACATACACAGACACACACACAGTTGCAATATACACACTTACATGTAAGAGGAAGATGGAACTTCTGCAGTTTCCATTTACAGGTCCAATAGAAAGACATCAAAGGAATGATCTGACGTTTCTGGTCACAATCCCAAACTATGCTCAGAAAGAAGTGTTAACTGTGGTATTCTGGCTTGATTCCAAGTTATATTCAGCTTACCTAAAAAAGGGACTTTCAGGTGAAAAGGTTATCCTTCATTCCCTCTCCAGAGACCCAGGGCACATGTTGAAGACAGAGTGGCTGCAGTGCTCTACCTCAGAAGTGGCTGCATTTCAGAGGTGAGGGAATAATCCCATTCGTTCAACTTCTGCCAGTGGATGTGCACTCGTGGGGGAATCAAACTTGAAAACTGCAGGCTGGAAAATGCTTTGGGACTTTCCAGAGTAAAAAGACAGATTTTAAAATAAAAAGCAAGGAAGGCAAGGAAATAGGGGAAATGAGGAATTTATAGAGCGAATAAAGACGGAAAAGAAGAGAGGGGAAAAAAGAAGTAGGAATTCAGAGTACACAAATTATTTGAGATTTTTCTAGCTGAGCCCCAGGGAAAAACTGAAATGTAGGGAAGCTCCTACTGAAAAAAATGTACCCAGTTCGTGGCTCAACTTTGTCTCATGATGCTGGCTAAACCAAAGCAATTTAACCACAACTGAATCTTCTCCTTGTCAGAAATGTGATTATTACTTCTGGTACTTGCCTGAATATGGCAAACCTATGGCAGAGGCTGGGCAAAGCAAAAGCTTGGCTCTTACTCTTGCTGTTTTAAAGAGAGGGAAATGAAGTTAGAGTGTGCACAGATTTAACTGTAGTTTCTGGCTAAAATAAGAGCCAAGCAGACTTCTTGTTTCCTTGCCCTCAGCAGAAATGATTGATACCTGAACAAAAGCTGCTGCACCAAGTTCCAGATGATTGAGGATATTCTTTCAGTGCAGGGTCATTCAAAAGCCCAAATGGTTTTGACAGAACAGATAAAATTGATTTAACTTAAGAAAGCCACTTTTTTTTTTTCTAGACAGACACCCATCAAACATTAAATACACAATGCAGAGGTACAGTGATCTTGAGCCAAAGCAGATTATATTCTCTTAAGAGACCTGACTGGTCTTTCAATGTACAAAGTGCATCCTCTATCTGTTTAGGAGGCTGCCATGCTTTATTAGAGTCAGATGAGCTGCATGATGGTGTGAGTCAGGCAGAATTGTTCCTCCTTGTGCATTGAACTGTCATTATCCACCAGACCTCTGCAATTTAAACTTGTGTATAAATAGTGTCTAGAAACCCTCCAGAAGTCCATACAACCAGAACTCCTCTATGAAGAAGGAGCATCATCAAGCAGGGGATGTGTGTGGCACTGAGGAGGGATGTCCAGGCTGAAAAGGGGTTGAAAAAAATTTTAATTATGTATTTTTGATTGTATCTGGGTCTTTTTGCTTATAGGAGTCATGATTGCTGAAGGACATGGGTGATCTCCCTGGCTCTGTGCGCTTGTCCTGCCCTGTCCCTGGCGCTGCGGTGTCTGAATTATGTCCACCCGCTTCTCATTCAANTTTTTGAACTGGGCTCCCAGAGAGCACTCAGGGCTGCCACGCAGTGCACGACGCCTACCTGCTCAACTGCAGGGAAACAAGCTTCTGAAGGCTTTAATGGGATTTTGCCCGAGGCTGTTTTATTAAGATGTCGGCTTTTTCTGCTGCCTCTGCAGCTGACACCATTCACTGTCAGCTGCCNTTTTTTTTTCTAGACAGACACCCATCAAACATTAAATACACAATGCAGAGGTACAGTGATCTTGAGCCAAAGCAGATTATATTCTCTTAAGAGACCTGACTGGTCTTTCAATGTACAAAGTGCATCCTCTATCTGTTTAGGAGGCTGCCATGCTTTATTAGAGTCAGATGAGCTGCATGATGGTGTGAGTCAGGCAGAATTGTTCCTCCTTGTGCATTGAACTGTCATTATCCACCAGACCTCTGCAATTTAAACTTGTGTATAAATAGTGTCTAGAAACCCTCCAGAAGTCCATACAACCATACAACCAGAACTCCTCTATGAAGAAGGAGCATCATCAAGCAGGGCACTGAGGAGGGATGTCCAGGCTGAAAAGGGGTTGAAAAAAATGTTAATTATGTATTTTTGATTGTATCTGGGTCTTTTTGCTTATAGGAGTCATGATTGCTGAAGGACATGGGTGATCTCCCTGGCTCTGTGCGCTTGTCCTGCCCTGTCCCTGGCGCTGCGGTGTCTGAATTATGTCCACCCGCTTCTCATTCAAGCAAAACATGCACGGGGTGATTTCTCCCCGCAAATGTCTAGCAGGAAATAATTCTAGAACAGCAGAGATTTGGGGGAGAGTTTTACCCTCTCCCATTGTTCTCAGCCTTCCCACCGTCCCGTCCCGCCGGGCCAGAGGTGCCACTGTCCCCAGGCTGGCGGCGGCGGCGGGGAGAGGCGCTCATTGTCATTCTGCCCGTGTCCCCCCGTTCCCTCTGCTCGCCAAAGGTCAGCCCGAGGTCTGCGCTGCAGCGTTAATGGGCGAGCAGCGCTCGCCAGCAGCTCCTGCCACTGCATAGGCACTTAGTCCCTGCACATCAAGGCACACACGCGCTCTCCGTGCTCCCTCGCCCGCCCTCCCTCCCTCTCTGCCTTGCAAATGNCCCCTTCCCCAGTTCCCCTCCTCCCGTCCCCCCCAACAATGCACCAAATTACTCGCTTCATTTAGTGCTCATGGCTCAGCACAGGCAAATAAGAGGAAAGAGTTCGACTTGACCAGATGAGTCTCAGTGAGGGGAGGTGAAAAGACACTGCTGTTTAACTGGGGGGGTTTCAAGCAGAAAAAGGGAAAAGATCAATACCGCTGGGGCTTACTCCCACTCTATTAGAAAGAATCATATTTCATATTAACATAGCCAATTTAGAAGCCGCATTTACATTCCTAATTTGCATCCTGGCTTTAAAAGCTCATTTGTAATGCATTGTATAATTATTGATGCCTTATATGTGAATATACCACACAGTGGCAGGTTGGGAAGGGGAAGAAATGCCGTCTGGTTTCAATAAACAAACTAGTTACAAGTTTTAATGAATGTTAGTCAGTAATAAATGACTTTTTTTTTTCTTTTTCCATCTCAGATTAAAAAAGAAAGAGCGAAGCTGGACGAGCTAATTAGAGGTTGTGTATTTCAGTAGCAAGAGTAAATGAGATACGGCACAGCAGTGGAAAATGTTCTGTGTAATGCCCCTTTCTCCCTTGTTGTGCCTGAGTGGTAGTGGCAGACCGAAGGATGGTTTCCTATGTAGAACTGAGCAGACTGAGGAAATCCTGTCTGGAAGGCAAGGCACGCTTTGCAAGTGTCGGAAAATATTATCTCTGATATCTCTTATTAAGTTCTCCAGATTTCCATGTAAGCTTAAGGTGAGCTGAGAAAGAGGAGAGGAGTGGACAGGAAAAGTAATGATCTGTGAGTCTTGGCATGCACATCCTCACTTATCTCTTAGCAGGTTTTCTTTTGGTTCGAGTAGGCTGAAATTATCACTGAGGTGGGATAAAGTTATCTCTGCATAAAGAAAACAGAAAGGTTTCCTAAAGCTGAGGATAATATCATCATCTAGGCTCAGGACTCAGGAGCTGGGCTTGCTGCCTCTGCTCAGGGCATGGAAGAGAGGAAAACTCTGGGCAATTCAAGATCTTTCAAAAGCAAAGTGACAAGACATAGCAACCCTCGAGAGACCCCTATGTTTAACCCTCTCATGGGTGAGCCCACTTCTTCCTCTAGTCTTGACAATAAATAAAGCTGCTTGATGAATTTCCTTGGTTCTCACAGGAATTTCATCCATTTGATAGAAAAACTTCTTACCAGAACACACTGGATGAGCCTTCACAGGAGGTTTGCTTGACGGCAATGCTTGGAATGTCCTGGGTTACTGTCCAAGGCTTTTGAACTGGGAATTGGGAACAGAGTGATGGTGTTTCACCCCAGCTGAACCCAGTGCTACTTTTTTATGGGTTTTGAATTTTTCAGTTCATTATATCCTTTACTTCTCCATTTAATTTGATCTGTCAGAGCAAATGCTTTCTGATTTGAGCTGTTTGGGGTTTTCTCTTCAGCCTTCCTGCAAAAGGTTTCATTGCTTAGCACAGGACATCAGTGACTGTTGTAGACTAACATATTTTGGATGGTCTGTGTAGACAGCATTTGAAATGAATTTTGTTCATATGACACATAAAAGTTCAGATTCAACTAGTTGAGGTGGAAAACTGAAATAAAGGAAGTTAAAAAGAAAAATTAGCCAAAAATCAAAATATCTTTTCAGAAGCTATAGAAGAAATAATTTTTAAAAGTTTTTTCTATTCTGCTATTGCAGTTCCTAAGTCCAATCTTGATTCAAAGCTATTTCTTGGTTTTATCAATTCAGTTAATCTCTATGCAGCTTGAGAAGACTTCCAGGGGCTGTCAAGATGTATCTAGTTCATCTTCCTCATGTAACACCAACCAAAACTGAGAATAGGTCATGAAATGTGTCCTCCTTTCATGAAGTATAGTGCATTTTAGTCACACTGGGTGTGAACTTGCTCAGCTACTCCCTGTGGTACAGGGGTATTACTACTATGTTGATAAAACAAAAGAGTAAAAATCTTCCCAATGTCCTGTTTCTCCCTCAGATGCTGCAAGCTGATGGAAAGGAAATAGTGCTGGTCATGTTCATGGCCAGCCTTCTGAGAGAGGACATTCCCTCCAACCCTGCAACCCCAACAACTTTTCTACTTGTTGTTGCACACAAGGAAAATTATCCATACATCCAAATCTTGGTCATCTTCTAAACACTTTCCAAACGAAAAGGAGATGTAGTCCATGAGCTAGAAAATAAGAAATTTCCTGGAAAACAAAGGTAGGGGATGGGCCCTCCAGCTTCCTAGTGATTCCCAGGGAATATTGGCATGTTGTGCTACACCTTTGTCCCTCTGCATCACAGATGCATCTAAAAAGGGGAGCATAGGCACCCGACTGTACTGAACAAGACAAGTTACACAGAAAAGCATTCTGAGTACACGAGGACTTACACTCTGAAGAGGGATTGAGTATAGGCATTGATGTCTTGATGGTTTTCTAGGCTCTCTCTCTTATAAAAGAGAGAAATTGGCTTTTTCAGTTTCCTATTCATTGTAGAGGTGCCCCCCTGGGGGATGGGCCATGGGAGTTGAGGCATGGTCTATGGGGTTTCTAGGCTCCCTGATGTTATCCTGTTCATTATTGGTTATGGGTGTTTTCCCCGCCCCAAAAACTGTGGTTGTCCCATGATTCCTGGATCTTTGGTGGTCAGTTTGTGCCTGACCTGGTGGCCATGCGGTCAGAGAAGTAAAATATCCATGAATATCTACCAAAAATATTGTTCCTGATTCTTTCTATGGACAAAGCTGTCTTCAGGGAGGGTTGCAGGCTTAACCTGACTTCAACAATTCATCTTATCTTAAAGTAGACATTCATAATACACCATATGAATTCTGTCTTTAAATTACTCCTTTTCCCTTTATAAAGGAAAGACTTTCTAAAAAATAATCTGCATAGAAGTTGACAAGTATCATATGAGCATCTAATATAAGATCACTCGATCCCTTCCATATCAGGGAGTTGGAACTACGTGATCCTAAAGGTCATTTCCAAATCAAACCATTCTTTGAATGCTACCTTTAGGTTTTAGGAGACATCAGTCAGAGGGGAGGAAAGACCAGCTCAGCGGTGGTATCTGGGAATGTTTTGTTGCTTTCTTCTTCCTGGTATAGCCCTTTCCTTGGGATTAAGTTGAATCTGAAATCAATCAAGGTTTTCTCTCTTTGGAGAGCTTGTCCATGTCACCACCTGGATCAGTGATATCCCTCTCACTTGCCTCCATCATATAACTAATGGTAACTTCACACATTCAGTCAAATTCAAATTTTCCCACACAATCCTTTAAATGTAATTAACTTTGAAAAGCATGTAATGTTACTGGACTCAAAGCAGGCACTGGTTACTCATGGCAATGGGAATAGGATCAGCACCCAAAGCAAAGGGAAAAAAAAAAAGACTTTTCTGTGGGGAATGCATGATGCATCTTTCCTTTTAACTTCTGCCACAATTTCATTCTGCTGCCTCCCAGTAAATACTGTTTATACACAGGTGCCTGTGTTATAAATAACAATTAAGAAGTCATTGAAGGTGGTTGAGAAATCCAGTGTGAGCTATGTCTTCATATAATTTTATTTTCAGAAGACATCAGTGAAAATAAATTTTTATAAAGTTTACTGCATGTTACAAGAATAGCAGAAAACCTGATTTCCCATAAGCTGACGTATATTTAATACAGAGAGTTACTCATACAATATCCTGAACTTGCTATGTAGCAGATCATCCCTGTAACACTGTGGATGAAGGAATGAAAGGAGTTTAGCAACTTCAGTTTTAAGCATGCAGTTTACATTAATCACCAAAGATTCCTGTGTAATTAGTGGAGAGAAATCAGCACTCCAGGCAACTTCAGCTTTCAGGTTTCTCAGAAGAGATGGAAATATTAATCTTTTGGAAATATTAATCTTTCTTGCACTGATGAGAAGTAGCTTAGATGAAAAACATAGAGTAGACATCTCATTTTTAAATGACTAACCTTCCAAAATGAAAGATAACAGCAAAGATTCAGGCTTTCTATAAGGTTATTATTCCATTTACCTGGCTGTCAGGCACACACCTGGCCTTTCCCAAGGCAGAAATGTTGACTATGTAGAGAATTCGGGCACTTTAGGAGGATGGGTTATGACTGTAATACCCTGTAGGAACACAGGTTTGACTGCTGTGGGAATTAGAAAAATAATAATACTGTAAGGCTGAGACTCTCTGAGTGAGTTTCCTTGGGGTTTTGTTGTACCTTATTAAGAACCAGATTTCAGCATACATTCTGCAAAATGCCTTTTCTGCACTGGAGCCATGTGGATATGACAAATTCATTCTGCTATAAACTTTGTGCCTTGCTGAGGAAATCTTACACTCAGAGGAATATGTGTATTTATGTTTCCTAACTATCTAAAAATGTAGGTAGAAGTAAATGCAGATAAGGTAGAAGTAAATGCAGATACATGCATATGCATTCACACAAATATGTGAATTATCCACATAAACACATGTAGCTGGTTAGTGTCTTTTACAGTCAGAGAACAGGTTTGCCTTCAGGTATTTCAATTTAATGATATGAAGCACCTCAGCTACACTATAACTGTTAAGCTGAATTTTGTTTTGCATTTTGATTATAAATTAGAAGAGCGGTACATTAACTCTGTTTTGAGGATAAGATTAAAAAAAGCTGCTAGCGTGGTGATATTTGCAGCATACATTACATTTATAATTGACTTATTAAAACTTATACACTGCAAATTATAGTGATAGCACCCACAGGCTAAGAAATCATCAAAATATATAATGGCAATTTAAGGAGGTTTGTATCCACAAATGGGAATTTTTATCTGATGTTCTCTTGTTCTAATGTTTTACTCACAGCTTTTGCAATATTCAAATATGTAGCTGGAATGCTGCAAAGAGATATTGAAAGGCAAGCACGACAAAAAGAGACTCAGAAGAAGAACGGGGTGATAAAAAAAGAGCCAAAGTACAGCAATATAAGACTATTTCAGGTAGGTTTTACTTCAAATTTAAAGGAAAAATAGAAAAGCCAACTGGGTCATCTTTTTATTCTAGGATATGGATAATGTAGACTAATTTCTCACACCTTGTCTTCATAGAAATGTATCATTATCTCCCTATCTACATTATTAGAACAGTGGAGATTAGCACAGTGAAGATTGCAAAAAACTCAGAAATAAGGGCCATAAAAACAACTGACCTCCTAATGACATCTAATGAGCTCCTAATGATCGCCATAAAAATTTTTATCCTCCTACCATGTAGGTTCCCACAAAAGAGCAAACAAGGAGTGTGGTGATAAACCCCAATTTATCCAAGCTTTAACTTGAATTCCTTCGAACATGTTTAGTGGCAGCACAATGACTGTCAGGCTTGGTGACACTGGACAAATGTGGTCTGTAGATCAGAGGTGGGGCTGAGGAGGTGGGGACAAGAGAAAACACAGTGGAAAGCTGTGAGTGACAGCCTCTTGTCACCTAACACATAACCCAACTGCATAACCCATGGCTGTAGCACTTCAGTCACTGTATCACCGGTGATTCTGCAGTGACTGTTTGCCTTTGGCTTGTCCACAGGGCTAAGTAGCTTAAGGCCTGTTCATCTGGAGATAATGGCTCTTATCTCCTGGTAATCAGGACGGGAGGTTGAAATTTAGACCTTGTTTTCAGAAACCGCTGACGGGGATGGCAAAATGAGACACAAAATGGCTAAACTCCAAAAAGATCTTAAACAGTTGTTGGAAGATGATTTATCTTCCTAGTAATAGGAATATAGTGTCCTACGACATAAAAAATACCCTCCCACTATCAGCAGAAACAATTAAAGGATCTAAGTGAGATCAAAACTCTTTTGGAGAGTAGCCGAAGGTCAGGAAGGACACCTTAAAATGCTGTTAAGGGAAAAGAATCTTCCTTATCGACAGTGTTGCAATCTGGTCTGCATTGGCTGTAAAGGGAGCTTTGTCACCTCGTTTGAGTATGGTGACCTGTAGTGGTGCTCTACAGACACTGAAATGTGGCTTCCTCAGCATGGACCTGAACAGCACTTTATCAGGGTAACTAATTTGTAGTTAATTGGTAAAACAGGGATGAGATGAGTCCTTTGCTACAGACCATGTCTAGAATCAGAAAACTCAGAACCAAGCCAGGAATTTAACCGATTCCCACTCTTGTGACACTGCTCCAAGTCAGCTCAACTCTCTTGTAGAGGTTTGAGCACTGGCATTTAAAATATATAAAGTTATAGGTTACAAACACATCTCACACAGGTGCACTTAGACTGAGGTTTTTGAAGCTGAGATACCTTGTCATGAAACTGCACATTCTGGGTCTCACTTCCCCTCTACATCTTGAAAACTTCTCTTTTTGCTTCCCCAACTCACAAAATGATCAGACAGAAATACTGGGAAAGTTTCAGTAAGTTCTTTTTTACTGCAGGGTTTTGTGCAAGGTCTATCACAGAAGTGCATCGTGCTCTGAGATTTGACAGAGCTGTGACAAGGCTTAGGTATTCTGGGCTGCTCTGAGCCAAGAACATATCCTGAAATTATGTGACATTCGCTTCACTGAGGTATTTATTGAGTGTCACTGAATGTGGCAAGTCAAACTACAAAATGCTGAGACAGATATGGATCAAGTCCAGAAATAAACACCTTTTAGTTCTGTTGAAGGATGGTTAACACTGGATCTCACTGCAACCCTGTGTTAACACAATTTAAGTGAAGACTGGCTGAAGCTTTGCACCCATGAAATAATGTTTATGGAAACACTAATGGCCATTTTAGCAAAATAAATGAATCACAGCACTTAGATGGCCTGAGCTCAGAGCTGTAATGTATTTTCTAGGACAGAATATGTTTTCTGAGTGTATCTTCCACTGCTACTTATATTTATTATCTACCAAAAAAGCTGGTGTATTAGGGTTTCTTTAACTTTAAATGGCAGCTCTTTTGCTAGTGGATTTGTATTAGACCACACAAATGCAGCTGAGTTATTCATAACTAATTTGTGTATCACAATCTTGGAGGGATGAGGGAGAAAGGGCATGAAAAGTTCCACTGAATAGCTTTCATGATTTTGATTGCTGCCTGATTTCTATCTTTTCTGCTGCCACTTATGTCTGAGATAAACTATTTAATGCATATGAAATGTTAATCTTGACTAATTTAAGTGGATGGCTGTGAATATTTTTCTCTTTTAATTTGTTTATTAAAATATTATCACAGAGAAAAAATCCATTTTAAAAAGGGGCCACAAATAAAGGAAACATAGATATATTTGCAATTTTATTAGTTCCTGGTGGGATCTTTGTTTTGGACAGGTCTGGACAGGGTAAATGAGAAGAACAAAAATATTTTTAAAAAATTGGAGTCCAAAGACATCAAATGTTTTTTAATTGAGATTGGAAGCAGTCCAAGTTTGACTTTCAGAAAAGGCTTTGATTTACAGTAGTTCATGTTGGGCTCGTGTTGTGCCTGCCAAAAATCCAAAGCAGATCAGAGCTTTTTTTGAAATAAACACAAGCCTAATCTGATGTAGGTATTTCAAAACTCCCACTGCTTTAGTTGTAACATCATCTGTTACTGAATGATTTATAAATCATCCCTCTACAAGCACATTTCTACGAGGCTGAGGGTGATATATTTTAACTTTGGGACACAAGGACGTGTTTAAATTACAATTGATAGAGACCCTACACTGTTTTAAAAATTGGAATGTCTGTTTTCCTGTATATTAGACAAAATCAGTAGCTGTGGTACAAGGGTATGATGAGTGTTTGTTGCTTCTTTGCTTTTTCACTTAGTAGAAAAGAGGCAAAAGGGCAGAACTGCTAATAAACATTTTAATCAACTATACGGGAATTCAGCTTCTTTCTATAAAAGAAGAAAAAACCACATAATTTTGCATATTTTTAGAAAAAGACACGTTCATGACTGGGATTTGTTTATAACAAACCAATTTATTCAAAGTGATCATTTCATGTTGGTGGGGCAGGATTTGTCTCAGCTAAGTTTAGATGTCTACCATCAGCACATTTCTCACTTCCACTGGGGGAGATTCCTTCTCGAGTTGATCCCTGGATGCTCTCTATCTCACAGAGGGCAATTCCTCCCACCCTGACACTGGCAAGAGTATTTACTGAAATAAAAGATGGGCAGGACTTTGGGTCCTTTAAAAGCCTTTATTAAAAGTGATCAGCTTGGGTTGGGAGCTTAGCAGGCTGCGCACAGCCCCGCTGCTCCCAGCTTCGGCGTGGGGGAGGAGGAATTTCGGCTCTGTCACTCAAGGCGGCAGAGTTGGACTTTCTCTCCTCACAGGGGAGTGGTCAGGAAAGCAAATTCAGCTTGTCTACGGAGAGAGGAGGCTTTCAGCAAGACCTTTTGCTGTTAGGGCAACCGAAAAAAACTCAAAGATTGGCTAGGTGGTAGTCCTCTTCTAATTGATAGTCGGGTTCGTTTTTCTTAAAAGTTCGTTGTCTTGTTTTTAACTTGTTTTTAAAGGACTTGTCCTCCCAAGAGTCTTAGGCTTTCATTTGCATATCAGGCTCCTTTTTTTTTTTCTTCTCTCTGGTATCTTCAGGATAGCTAGGCAACAGAGGGGGGAAGGGTGCATTCCAACACTGGTATTTACTGATAAGAGAACAGTTGCTGCCTTTAGGTAATTAACGAGTGAGGGGTTTTTTACAACAACAGCGTTAAAAGGCATAAGGGGTAATATAACATTCAGGTAACAAATGATAAACTACAATAAAGTACAAAATAAATGGACAGTTTCTAAATCAGACTCTTATTCATAACATTTACCCTCAGGAATATCGCTGTGGGACAACTTTTGCCTTCTCAGAGGGAAATATTCACATCTGAAGTTGGAAGCCTGATCCAGAGGTTGGAACAGGGGATAGCCTGGAATATGGCAAGACCAGTGAGAGCTGCCCCATTGCAGCTTGGTCAGGACTCCTCCAAGGAATGTGGAGACGAACTGTTTACAAGAGTAGGTTTAGACTGAATATAGGGAAGAGATCTTGGCTGTGAAGGGTGGTGATGCCCTGGCACAGGTTGCCGGGAGCAGCTGTGGCTGCGCCATGGCATCCCTGGAAATGTTCAAGTTCAAGTTGGACAGGGTTTGGAGCAACCTGTGCTGATTTTGGCTGGGGTAGAGTTAATTTTCTTCGCAGTAGCTGGCATGTTTGGGATTTACACTGAATACAGTGATGATAATATAGAGAGGTTTTGTTATTACTGAGCAGGGCTCACACAGAGCCAAGGCCTTTTCTGCTTCTTGTATGGCCATGCTGGCAAGGGAGACTGGGGCTGTGTGTCCGTGGAGACACAATAAAGACGCTCTTACACCTGCCAGGTTCAGCAGAAAAGAGGATATGACGTCGATTTATTGACATTATCTTATTCTTATACACATTCCAATTCCACAAGGGATTGGAGAGCATGTTACTTCCTTCTCCAGCTCACTGGAGAAGAAAGATGCTCATCAAAGTGGTCATATCACAAAAGGAATGAAAAACAGAAGATACCGTTAAGTAAGCATCGGCTACTATTTACATAAAACTGAGTGAAAAGAATCTGACTCCAAGGTTAAAAACAGAAGGCTTACAGAAAACAAGGCGACAGGGGTGCATGGGAAAGGGAGGAGACACAGCCAGGACAGGTGACCCCAGCTGATCCAAGGGATATGCCAGACCATGTGACATCGTGCTGCGTGTATAAAGTGAGGGGAAGAAGGAGGAAGGAGGGACATTTGGACTCATGGTGTTTGTCTTCCCAAATCACCACTACTTGTGGTGGGGCCTCACCCTCCTGGAAATGGCTGAACGCCTGGCTGGCCCTTGGAAAGCGGTGAGTTAATTCCTTGTTTTGCTTTGCTTGCATCTGTGGCTTTTTCTTTCCCTATTAAACTGTCTTTATCTCAATCCAGGGGGTTTTCCAGCTTTTACCCTTCTCTCTCCCTGATTTTGCTGCTGAGGGAGTGAGCAAGTGGTGGCCTGGGCCTTGGTTGATGGCTGGGGTTAAACTGCAACACTGCTCCAGTGGAAGCTGTCCCTGCCCAGGGCAGGAGGGTTGAAACCAGACGATCTTTAATTTCCCTTCCAACCCAAATCACTCTGTGACTGTGATTCCTCAATGCCAGAAGCAGCAGGAAGGATCTGGGACCAAAGGCTTCACTCAGAACTGACCTGGTCTGAGTTCCACAATAGCTGGTCTGAACAAAATGCTGCAAAGACAGGACTGAAATGGAGCAGGCGTTCAAGTCCACAAAAATTATTGAAGAAAAGCACGGCTCTTAAATTTAAAGAATAAACTAAAAAATGTTAATAGATTTTTTTTTTTGGCACTAGTAAAGAAGTACAGGAAAACGTGCAGAATATGCTGATGAACTCTGGATTAATTTATTGAAAATGCAGAAAAAAAGAGTATGTTTTCCTTTCTCCCCCTAATCTTACCTCTTAGGTGTAAAAAACAATCCCTTTGATTTTTGAACTTCAGTATAGAAATTCAAATACTGATTTCTAACTTCATTATGACAGGAATATATATTTAGTCATTGTGGACATATTCCCTGAAAAAAAATGTTATGTTGTAAATGTTTTGGCAAAACAATAAAGGGACATTGACAACAAGGCATTTTACAAGCATAAAATATAATTTTGAGATTAGAGGAGAAGCAGAGCAGAAAAACAAAGGTTAAAAAATTCTATTTTTTTCAGGAAAATATTTGAGATTTCAGGTTAAATATTTCAATTCTAAAAACAGAATCTCTTCTCTCATTAGACCCACTTCTCTACCCTTTCCACAAAAGCAAACTGTCTTATTTCAGGAATACTTTACTCCTAACTGAATAATGTCACTTTTTTAACTTGCCACATCGGAAGAACCAGTCAATGCATTCCACAGTTTCATGGTTGGAACATCATATGAAATTTTTGAAAAACATTGTGTAGGTCAAATTTAAAGTGCTGCAAAACTCTTCAGTATGTTCTTGGGTCTATGAATCTACACTAACAACACTGGATTTTATCATGGCTGTCCTGAATGATGACCTAATTTGACCCTGTTCATGATGCCATTGTACATTAGCAATTAGAGAGGTAAAGAGTGGTTTGCTCCTAAAACCTCTAAAGAGCATTTTGTTAAAAAGAGAACTTCACTTCACTCTGAATTTTAATACTTTACCTGTTTGTCTTCTTTCTTTGTCACTATTTTCATTAAAATACTTATTTTAGGAAGCAATTGTCACACAGAGTGAGATATCAGGAGTCTTCTCACTGGAAAGAATTAATCATCATCCCCAAAAAGTGAGGTGAATCCAATAATCAAATATTAAGCATCTTTGCATTAGTTTGGATGAAGTGGCAGAGATGCTAAATTTTATTTTAATATGTTAATCTAATAAAATGATGCAGTTTATTTTATATCTTCAGGGAGAGGTGCTGATATTATCTCAACTTTAGATGCATCCTCGCTTGCCTATACAGATCAGCCTTCCACTTTATCAGGGTGATGTTACTGGATATGGCAATTTATAATTGGAAATGGCAGCCTGGAGATTTTCTAAAAGCTTTGGCTTTTTTCTGAATACTGTGGAATTTCATTAATTATTATTATTTTGACTATGAAAAGAGAATTTGCCCAAGGGCAGTTTTGAGGCTCCTTAAAGATTATATTCCTCCATGGAAGGTTGCCAAGATTTCAAATTTCTCTGTCAAGACACTCAGCTTTTTTGGTGGGAGGTGGCTGGAGTGATGGGAAGCATTTACAGCTTTGGGAAGGAGACCTTGAACATTTCTCATTCTCTTTGAGGCTGTTTTACCTCCCTGGAGTGGGGGCAGCTGTCACAAATTGCAGCCCACCAAACATTCCTCACCCAGGCTGCTGCTGCTCTGTACAGCATGGGGAGGGAACTGGCAGCCCCGTTCCTTGGGCGAGGTGTACCCAGCTCACAGCAGGATCAGGCTAAGCAGGGTGGGGTCATTTGTAACCCGTCACATGCCAGAGAATAACTGCTTCTCCACAAAGATCTTTCAGCAACACAGCCCAAGAAATAAATGCGAAAGGGAAAATTTGAAAAGGATACTGAAATCTGAAGCTGGGAATCATGGAGTTCTAGAGATAGGGAATGGTTGAGGTTGGAAAGAACTTTTGGAGTCCAACCCTCCTGCTCAAGCAGGGACACCTAGAGCCAGTTTCACAGGACCATGTCCAGCTGGCTTTTGAATATCCCCAAGTGTAAAAATGCCACGTGGAAATCACCTTATAAAAATGGGCATTGTAAGCAATGAAAGTACTGGAAAATAGATCTATTTTGCCTAGGTTGTGAAAAAAAAGGGCTAAAGGAAGAGCAGGTGTAATCTTCTGCAATGAGGGCAAATAAAATGAAGAGCTGAATTGCAATGTTTTGTCAAAACCTGAAAATTATCACAAAACTTTTGAAAAATAGAACTCTCCTCTCCACTAACTTTTTTTTCCCCGCCAAAGAGATCTTTGTGGAACAAGTCTCTTCTTTCATCCTCTTCCACTGCACATATGCAGAGCAAACGGGATCACGGCACTTTTATACTCTGAGCCCTTCAAATAATTCCCAGCTGATGAACAAAACACAAAGAAGTTCGGATCCACCCAAGGGCTGTGAGTGACTCATCTGTCTGGAGCAGAGAAGTCCTTGTGATGAGTCACTTTTCTTTTGATGCAAGTTTAAAAGTAATTAAATAAAAGGTAAGGATACGGCATTTTAAAGCTCCCTTCACTGCAGTAGTTAGATAAAACCAACATCAGCTCTAATTCTGAAGCCTCAAGGTGTTTTAAGTATCCTGCCTAGCCATGATGGGAGGTTTTCACCTTCATATCAGTGCCTGCCAGAGATAAAACATCCATGGGCATTGCTCCAGAAGAACTGCTGAAGTCAGTGCTCCACACTGATCAGCTGCAAATCAAATCCCTCAAAGGCTGGACTTTTTGGTCAAAGACTTGATAATCCTGGAGCTCCTTTACAAACTTAATGTTTCCATGATTGCATGAAATGAGACACAGCTTCCACTCCAGCAGATCAGCACAATAATAAAGGGATGATAAGGACAGAAACAACTCTAAGAGCCTTATGAAGGGAAACGACTCACAAAGACGAGTTACCAAAATAATTCAAAAATTACCCATCTACCCATTTATCTTTCCTCTGTAACTCACTTTCAGTTTTCTTTTAAAGCTGTGTGAGAGTAAGGGTTTTCTCCCATTCAGGGAAAGAAAGGGCTAAAGCAGAGAGATGATAGACAAGGAAAATATGGAAAGTTTTCTAAAATATTCAAGAGGAATACCAGAAGAGACGTCTTTTTGTCAAAACTTCAACTCTACAAGTCAGCACCCCAGTTTCGTCAGGTTTTGAAGGCCAGGATATAGACTTTGGACACCCTGGTTTTGTCCATCCATAGCTTTTCCTGTGGATCCATGAGGAGCTTTAAAGTTGGAGAACTGATGGCTGCCCCTCTATCAACAAGTAAGGACCACAAATCTTACAATAAATCCGTGTCTGGAGTATTTAGGAAGGGTATCAAGGAGTGAGTGTGGTCTTTTAAAGGAATGCAAATTCCTCAGAATCCATACTTAATCAATTCCTCAGCTATAACCAGTACGAAAGTCTGTGCCCCGAAGGGGGAATCTGCTCTCATCTCATTCTTTATTTTTTTCTGTTTTCTCCTTGTTCTTTCTGCTCTAATTTTCCTCCTTTCTCTCTGTGTTTTCTCTAGTCTTCCACCTGTCTTTCTCTCCCTGCAGCAATTCCTAACTCACAGACTCACCCTACTCTCTCTACTGAACTGATCAGCAGCAGAACAGATTTAAGGCGTATGCAGAAACTTGAACACTTCTGAATATCATTTTCTTTTGGGTTTGCTTGACTTCACAGTGAAAAAATTGGAAAATATGTCACGGAAGAAAGTATTCATAGCTGCTAATATTGTTATTGAAGAAACAAAATGAGACAGAAACGCAAAGACCTGCATACCATACTATGGCATTAATTATGCTACATAAAAAAAAATTTAAAAGATTCTTCCGTGATTGGAGGTATAATCGTGTATATATAATTCTAGACATTTGTGTCCAGCTTTTAACCCAGTTGTATCTTAGATGATGAACTGTTTTGGTGGATTTGGTGTTTGGACTCTTTATATTTCACTGTCTTTCCGTTTTCTCCCATTCTGAGTCATCTTAAAGACCAGGTGAGCCAAAGGGGCACAAGTGAGGAAAAGCTCCTGTGGTGGTTGTTCTCTGGAAAAATTATTGAAGTGGCATTTGAGCTATGACTAATTTATTTAGTATTCAGAATTTAGTGAATTCTTTTGTCACATCACCCATCATAAATAAAAGGAAAAAAAAAAGAAACCTGTTTGATGCCTCAGGCATGTTTTAGTTCGTTGTTCAGGTCAGTTCATTTCAATGCTTAATTTTTAATGGTTCATTTAACATAACTGTTTAGACTTGAAAATATTTTCACATAAAACCTGGGGTTTTGGGGTCAGTTGCTGTCACCTCAAAACATTTTAAGTCTCAGATGACAGATTCAACATCAGTTGGAAAAGGTGGTCTCGTTGTTTGGGCACTTGAATGGGACTCAGCAGATTCAAGCTGAATTTCAATCTCTGCTACTGATTCTTTATGTGACCTTGGGTAAAACATCTATGTTGCATCTCCAAAGATTTTTGAGTACAAATAGTTTTGTTCAAACAGTCACTTGCAAAGTTTTCCTGTTTGCCGTGCAGTATCCCTTCCGTGGAAAAAGGAATCTAGTACATAGAGAAAATGGGCACACAGCAGTGTCAGAGGTGTCCAAAACCATGCATTTTTTGTGGGTATAGGAGCCTTTACCTAAAAATTACTTTCTCATAGCTAACATCTTTTTAAAAGGCAAAGTTGTGATGCAAGATCTACTACATGAGTAGTTTTAAGCCCTCCAATAAGCCTTCCTCTCTATATTTCCTCTTCATTCCTGCTGGATCTAGAACTGTAGAATCCCAGAATGGTTTGGGTTGGAAGGGACCCTAAAGCTCATCTCATTCCATTCCCCTGCCATGGGCAGGGACACCTTCCACTAGCCCAGGTTGCTCCAAGCCCCACCCAGCCTGGCCTTGGACACTTCCAGGGATGGAGCAGTCACAGCTTCTGTGGGCACCCTGTGCCAGGGCCTCCTCACTCTCACGGGGAGCAATTTTTTCCTAACATCCAATCTAAACCTACTGTCTTTCAGTTTGAAGCCATTCCCCTTTGTGGTGTCACTCTTGTAAAAAGTCTCTCTCCATCTTTCCTGTAGGGTCCCTTCAGGTGCTGGAAGGTCACAGTTAGGGCATCCAGAAGCTTCTCTTCTCCAAGCTGAACAACCCAAATTCTCTCAGCCTTTTCTCACAGCAAAGTGCTTCACCCCTCTGATGATCTCGATGCCTCCTCTGGACTCACTCCAACAGCTCCATGTCCTTCCTGTGCTGGGGACCCCAGAGCTGGGGGCAGCTCTGCAGGTGGGGTATATCCTGTGCATATACTGAGTACAAACTATGGCTTTCTCTCTCTTCAAGCAGCGATAATTCCCATTAGTAATTCCAAAACTAAGGCCACTGTTTACAGGAAGGACACAACCTAATTTTATGTTAAGTTTTGCCCAAGGTCATTACAAACTTCATTATTAAATGCTTCTTTTATATAATAAACCATTAATCATTTCACTGAACTCTCAGGATTTTCATCTTCAAAACTTTCCTTCATTCTTGAAAAACAAACCCATGCATGTAGAGCAGTGTTAAAGGTGCTTATAGTGTCTCTGCAGACAAGTGAAGTAATCAATATATTAAAACCAGGGTTATAGTGACTGGAAAAAAGTAATTTATCAAGGGATGATTATATTCATATTGTCAATTTTCCTCTGTTCTTTAGCCCAAAAGCAGAGGCCTGTCTTTAAACAGGTATAGATATATGTGACTGATTGCTACTGAGTATATTGGGTGAAAAAACACTCAGACTTGCACCCAAGCCCACACCTGGAGGGAGAAAATCGTAGAATCATTAAAGCTGGAAGAGACTTCCAAGATCATTGAGTCCAGTCTTTGACCCAACACCACCAAGGCAACTACACCGTAGCACTTGTGGCACATCCAGTCATTTTTTGAACACTCCAGGGATGGGATGGTGACTCCACCACTTCCTTGGGCAGCCTATTCAAAAGTTTAACCACTCTTTCAATGGACAAATTCTTCCTGATGACCAGCCTGGGGTAGCTTGAGGCCATAAATGCTTCAGAGTTTACACTCACAAGAGCAGGTTTCACAGAGCTGTGGCCTGCACTCACCTTCAAACCATCTGACCTGGTTGCTGACATTGTCACAATTAATCTTCAAAAATCATTGGAAATCATAGCATTGAATATATTTTCCTCAAATTTTCAGAGCTCTCTGTATTCAGATTTTATGCTTCTTCTGCCTAGCCTAGTGAATTTCAATCATTAAAAAAAAAAAAAAACCTAAAAATTGGGATTTTTTCTACAAAGTGTGTATCTCTAGGAGCAGTTATCCTAAAAAATACCGTATCCAAATACTGTGAGATCATGACATTGCTGTGAAATGCTGGAATAATTCATAAAACTATGCTGAGATTCTGCAACTGGAGCAGATAGATAATAAAAATTAGAGGAGAAGGAAATTTCCTTTCAGAAAAAACAAAAACAAAAACAAAACCAAAAACAACAACAACAAAAAACCAAAAAAAAAAAAAAACCAAAAAAAACCACAAAAACAAAAACCCCAAAAAAAAAAAAAAAATACAAAAAAAACCCCAAAAAACCAAAAAAACCAAAGCAGTTTTACCTGTTTTTGCTCACTTTTCCTGTCTGTGGAAATGATACATCACTATTTTGTGTAGGAATTGCAGGGCCAGGGTAAATCTTGGTTTAGCAGCAAGAATTTCAGGTTTCACTCCTGAGTGCTGAGTTGTGCTTGTTTATAATTTCACTGCCTACGTGATAACAGCCTTCATTAAACCTCCCATACTTCTTTTCCTTACCAGCTTTGCCTGTCTTATCCATGTAGAGTGTGCATTTTTGAGGACAGGGCTTTGCTTTCATGTATTTGTGCAAGACTTCTGTTGCACACCCACTGCTATTCCGAGTGTTTGCAAAGTGCTTTCAATCCCTCTGAGGAGAAGAGATCGATGTGCTACAAGGCATTAGCACTGTAGAGAGATCCATACTTTGCTATATACAAATAGGCTGATTTCCCTGCCTTCAAAGGGAGGCAGGAGCCTGCTCAAAAATACTTCATGCAAAGCTGTTTATTGATGCAGTGAGACAGCTAAAGCCAGCTCCCAAATTTTAAAATCCAGATTTAAGCGTGAAATGCAAAAAACGCTTGTTTTGTGGGGGCCTATTAGACACTCTCAGCACCTGAGATGGGGATTTTTTCCTCCAAACAGCTTTCTCTGGCTTTAGTAATGTCAGGGTAAGCAGAGAGCACTTTCAGACACAATCTCAGCCTGCCTTTTGCCAGAACATCCCTCTGCTTGTTAGCTGCCTTCCAAAAGTGAGTCCAGGCGCTCTCCTGTCCTAAGGAATCCGCGCTGATGACACGGGAGCTGGGAGCTGGCAAATCACCTGACAAAGAGCGCGACTGCGTTTCATCATCAGGGCATCCCACAGGAGGCATTATACCTTCAGGGGGGACAGGCAGAAGGCGAGGGGGGGAAGCAGGGGAAGGAGGACGGATGCGGAGTGGCAAGGCACCCGGAATGTCACTTACAGTCGGTTGGCCACAGTTGTCAGGGTTCACTTCCATTAAGCTTTGTGTCAGTTCAGAAACTTTACACATGAGGCTGTGTGAAGCGTTCTGCCACTGCTGACTGCCCGGGGCTAGCCCACAGTACCTATCTTGTCACTAGTTTTCCAGAAAACCTCTCTGAGAATTAGTTGCATATGTTGGCCAGGCTAACCAGAGGAGGAGAGATTTTGTCTCTTATTTGTCAACTTGGGACTGGATTTTTAAATTATTATTATTATTAGGTTTGAATATTTTCATTTCATTTTGCAAGGGTCAGGTCTTGCTTTGGAGGTTTAAGGAAGAGTCTATTGTTATAAAATGCTGCAAAGGTTAACTGAACATTTCATGTCATGAGAAAAAGAGAGGAGTGATGGCAATGAGGTGAGTTCTCTTAGCACAAAGAAAAGTCTCCACTATGCACTTTTAGCTGTTAAAAAAAGCATCAAAAGTGACTGTAACAATGTGAAGGGATTTGTTCTGAAACTCTATTTCATCTACCTTAGAAAAGTAGAGATCTTTATTAAGACAACTCCAATAAATTTTATGTAGCATTCAAAAGGGAAGGGTCTATTTCTATATAAGTATTCTATACTGAGTTTGGAGAAGCTGTGCAATCCTTGTCCTTGTCAGGGATTTCCACTTGCCAGATTCTGCTGGAAATGCAACACAGAAGAGAGGAAAAAATCTAGGAAATTCCTGGAGTTTGTGGGAGAGAACTCCCTAACAGAGCTGGTGAGGGACCCATCTAGGGAAGGTGCCCACTGGACCTGCTGTTTGTGAGCAGAGAAGGGCAGAGGCTCTTTGGGGCAGAGTGATCACGAAATGAGAGAAGTTTTGATTCTTAGAGAAGCAAGGAGACCAGTCCGCAAAACCACTGCCTTGGACTTCCAGAGGGCAGATTTTGGCCAGTTTAGGAGGTGGCTGAGAGATTCCCTTGGGAAGCAGTCCTGAAGGGCAAAGGAGTCCAGGAAGGCTGGACATTGTTCAAGAAAGACACCCTAAAGTAGCAGAAGCAGCCATTCCCATGTCCCACAGCACAAGCTGGCAGGGAAGAAGATAGACCTGGATGAACAGAGAGCTTTGGCTGGAACTCCAGGAGAAAATTAGAAAGGCCAAAACCTAACTAGAATTTATCTGGCTACTGCCATAACAGACAGGAAAGGGTGAACCTTCTCACCCCCTACAACTCCCCAAAAGGAGGTTGGAGCCAGGTGAGGGTCTGTCTCTTCTCCCAGGTAGCAAGTGACAGGACAAGAGGAAATGGCCTCAAGTTGTGTTAGGGGAGGTTTAGACTGGATATAAGGGAAAATTTCTTCACTGAAAACGTGGTCAGATACTGGAACAGGCTGCCCAGGGAAGTGGTGCAATCACCATCCCTGCAGATATTTAGAAGTTGTGTAGACGTGGCACTGGGGGACATGGTTTGGTGGTGGACTTTGCAGTTCTGGGCTTATGGTTGGACTTGATGATCTTAAAGGACTTTTCCAAACTAAACTTTTCTTTTATTCTATAATTCTATGACTTATTTCCGTACTATTGATAAGTATCAAGCTAAAGAACTGTGAGTAATTCTTAAAAATCTACATATCATTGCAGCATTTAATCAATCAGAAACAATTATAAAATGGCTGTATGTGGATCAAAGTTCAGAATTTTTTTTCTAGGAAACCTCACTGTTTCTTCTGCACTAGTTGTTTTTCATTTTCTTTCTATGTTAATTTAGAAAGGAATGTACTTTTATAAAAGTTACTTGTCCCTTGTTGTGACTGGGGATTAGTGATTGGGATAGACTCTTCCAAACACTGTCCAAATACTAAGAAACTATCTTTGCTGTGAAAGTATTTTCAGGCAGAAACAGAGCCTGGGAATGCCAAATTGAACTGTGTGTGATCTCTGAGCATCAAGATCTGTGCTCACACTGAACACCACCATCTACCCCCTGCTTAGACTTTGCTTATGCCTTTGCCAATCCAATACAAAGGCTGGAAAATAAAAGGAAGCCAGGAAGAGAAATGTCCATTTAGAAGGTAAACCTGGGACCTAGAAGGCGTATATTTACGTTCAAGAGCTGGTCCAGACAGGAAGAGCAAATCCATGTGTGCATAATAAAAAAAACATTTGTCTCTCAGTGGATCACAGGAATTTTAGTATATTGCTGAGATCTTTTCGAAAGGGGATCTGACCCTGGCTCCCCCAATGCCTTAAAATAAATATGTCTCTGATCTACCTTTCTTCATTTTCCTTGGCTGATAATAACCAGTTAATATTTATGGATCAAGCTGAAAACAATTTTTACTCTGATTATAAACCTTGGAGTGCAAACTTTGTCTCCATCTCTAATCTCTGCCTCACATCTCACCAGTCAGGCTGCTAATGTTCAACAAGTGAATAATGACGCAGGAAAAAACTAAGTCAAACCTTTTTTTTTTTTGTAATATGACAATTTCATAAACCAACTCCCTGCTTCTAGGAAACGTTTCTCTTGTTCTTCTCAGAAAAGCAATCATGTTTTTTTTATTTTATTATAAGTTGCTTCTTTAGGTTTTATATCCCAGGCCTTTTTATTTTCCCTTTCTCAGGCTTTGTTTTTGAGTTGCAAAAAAGCAAAAAGGGCAGGAAAGGAAAAAAGGACGGAGAATAAAAGAGAGTAAAAGAAAGCTGAATATTTGCCAGCCAAATGTTTTTAAAACATAACATTTATACACTGAAGAGAACTTTTCCTCTTCTTCAAGTCCTAGGTGAGCTTCGTTAAACTTCCAGGAGTCTACTTAAGACTGTCTCTACAGAGAAGGGGGAGAACAGGCGTCTCCTACACAGGGCTCATTCCTCCAGGTTTTAGATTGGTGATTTAGGATGGGATTGTCTGAGGCAGAATATCCTGATGCCTGCTTTGTGTCTAGTATAGGCATCTGCTTCCTGTCTGTAATCAGTGGGGAAAAATAAGGGAAAACGTTTAAATGAATCAATCTTAAGACCAAAGATTGGGCTACGTGGACTAAGTCACCTTCTGAAAGCTTCCCTTTCTTCCCATTAAAGAGTGAAATCCTACATGCTCTGTTTTCAAGTAAGTGAAATTAGGAAGATGGATCCAACCTGTTAAGAGCTGCTTTAATGTCATTGCTCAAAAATCTGGACTCTTCAGTCACGAACCAGGACTTCTGCAGACACAGGCAGAAATGGATGTCATGAGATGACATCCACCCTGTGACATCTAGACTGTCTACAACTGGCAGGGAGAAAGAGGCACTCCCAGGATGTTTAACACTCTGCAGAAGATGTCTGAGTCGGAGGAGTTATTCTCTAGAAATGCACCTTTTTTTTAAAATTAATTGTCAAGAAAGCCCTGGGTGAGTGAATCCCTTCTACTCAAATACAAGGTTTTACTTTTTAGATGCCTAATATTGGGTGAAATGGATCATGTCCAGAAAGTCTGACCTGTTCCAAGAAGTTCACTATAGCAACCCAAAGATTTTGCATCCAGGTAGCCAAAGTTGTGGCTGCGTCATCCCTGGAAGTGTCCAAGGCCAGGTTGGATAGGGCTTGGTGCAACCCAGTCCAGTGGAAGGTGTCCCTGTCTATGGCAGGGGAGTTGGAGTTGATCTTTAAGGTCCATTCCATCATAAACCATTCCATGATTCCATGGTTTGTGTACAAAGTACACAGAACATGTATACAGTCAGAGCTTAAAAGACTTCCCCTACTTATTTGATTGAAAAGATCAAACATTTTCAAATATCTCACCCTGTTTTGAACTGCAAATCCTGGGGAATGGCTGAACTTTACAGAAGACCATGAATCAGTATGCGAGTAAGTCTGTTATTCTCAACTTTCCTCTGGGATTGTGCCATTGCCTGTCTAAATGAAAGATCACTTCTTTTGTGGAAAGTGTCAAGCTGCACTGCAAGTTTCTGACATAAAAAAATTCCAGGGATAGCCTAAAATAAGAGGTAAACCCAGGTGGGCTTGTGTTTTGTTACATCTCAACTACATACTTTGAGAGAAGGGGAATGAAGACAGGCAGGCAAAGTTTAGATGGCAGATAAATGGAGATCTAGTATGAAAAAGAAGTTCAGACGTGGGGTCTATCAATATCAGCAAGGCTAAGAGAGATGTCAGAGGTACAGGTACATCTCTGAACCATGGTATGTTAGTGTGAGATTATAAACACTGATGAAACAATTCAAGAAGGATCCCATTTTATTTCTTTGTCTTCCACTGAGGAGCTGAAGAGGTTCCTTGTCCTGTGCCCCCAATATAGATCAGATACACATATCCAGCCACTGTCAGTTATCACTAAAATACAACCATTTCTACAAACTAACAACTCTTAGAGGTACATTCTTCTTCATTATGGTGGAATGGAAACAAAAGCCTTTCAAAAGTGGCTCTAGACCCAGCCCACGACTATTGGGGTTCATGTGAGCAGGAGGCTCTTGCTAGCAGGGCCGTCAGGTTATGGGACAGCTGGGACAGACAGTTTTCTGGAGATATCCAGAAGGGTCTTCTGACATGAGTATTTCATGTCAGAAAAATGAAATCCACACAAAATTTCAATATATCATCACACACTCCTTGCTAGGAAAATGTCTTGTTTATCAAGCATGTTCAAATCCTGCCATAGAGAAGAGAGGTAACCAAAGTCCCTTGAGGTTATGCTGGGTCTAGTCACTGTGGACCAAAACGGAAAATATTTTGGTGTTTTGGAGAAGTTCACACTTCCGAGCCATAGAAGAGGTCCAAGGTACTGTGCAGCTCTAGGTGCACCTCCTGTGACTCTTTGCAACATATCTGGTCAGAAATAAATTCCCACAGATTGATCTATTAGGTAGCACATGCTGACAGATTGATCCATGTTTTAAATCCCATCTTTTGCCTTTCCACCTTAGTACTTTTATGGTTATATCAAATACTTGGTTATGGTGCCCCAGCTTTTCTCCTTGAGTCTGTTTCACGCTAAATACAGATGGATGGGCATTTCTGAGGTAGCCACAGTCCACTTCCAGAGAATTCCTCCACAAGCCAGGCCAAATGGTAACTTGTTGCAGAGGGTAATTAGAGAAGGAAAGTCGGGAGTGAGACTGAAGCTCTTTGGAGGTGGTGAGCAGTGCAACAAGCACTGAGTTAGTTAAGAAAGACTGCAGAGGAAGAGGACAGCAATTTTTTAGGAACAAAATGGGAGGCAACGCATGGAGAACCCCCAGAGACCACACAACTCCTTTGAAAAAAGTAAAACCAACCAACCAAATAAAAAACCCCAGTGTTATCTCATTCTAGGCTACAGCAGAGACTAATACTCTTTGTTATTGTCTTTGTTTGAAAAATAAGGCTCATGAATGTTTTTCTACGTGTATTGAGAGCACCTAGGAAATACCAGAACTATTCCAGTCCTTCAGAGAGGTAAACAGCAGAAGTGACCTCAAAGAATGTAGGTTTGAACTACTTATTAGTCAGTAATTAGCTAAAGGTTAAACTGGAATAACTCATCTTAGAAAGAATGGGGCATTTTTTATCTTTTCCTTTATACAATATGGCTGTTTGGTTTTTTCTGATTTTTTACCAGTCTTATATGAGAATAAATAACAATTGTATTTAGTAGGGGGAGGGTTATGGTTTCTATTTTCAAAATGTGTGAAAGACATCAGATGTTGTGGCAGGGTCATTGTAGCCTTCTGTGTTAAATCAGAAGAGATTGACAAACATGCTAAAAGTAATGGGTAGGTTTTGAAAAGACCAAGAGGGACTTAATTTTCTCACTGTTTTAATAGGAATTGGAAACTTGACTGTGATTTGTGCCTTAAAACTCTCTCCCTATTATAACAAAAAAAAGGGTGTTCACTGAACATAAGTTTGAGAGCGGTGGACACCAGTATTACTATTTCATGTGCTGCATCTATGACTAGCGGGTTTCATTGACATGAGTATTGTTCTTTGACAAAAATATTATTTCTGTGTCCTTAGTGGAAAATCTATGCTTAAATCCTATTAAGGAGGTTTGATTTTAAGCACAAGCACTTATTTATGCTAGGTTTAAGTCTGTTGTAATTAAGCAGACTGTATTTCTCTCTCATTCAGGGCCTGCGAGTGTTAGTACAAGCATTCAAGTGATTTTGTAGGGGGAAAAAACCAATGAATTAAGACCTATGATTTCTGTATTCTGTTGCTGGTCTAGTCGGATGACAGATGAAATTATATCTGGAAATTAAATTCTTTGTAAAATGTAGAGAAATCTACCAATCTCCTTTGTGGAACACCTTGCAACCTCTTGAAGATCGTCAGTAAGAAAGAATATCATTACAATGAACTAACACTAAGTACAAAAAGAGGGCTTCACTCATTAAAACTCCAAGTGCTCTTTAACTATTTGGGGATATTTGCAATAACAAATAGCTCCCAGTGTGTTCCCATTATCCACTCCTTTCTTCAATGCTTGAGTTCCGTAAGATGTGGATTGCAAGACACTAATGTCCTGGAGGGAGATATCAGAAAGGTTTAAAGATGCTGGAGGTGTCACCGAGGCTCTAGCAAAACAAGGGCTGAGGTTAGGAAACTCTGTGGGTGCAGCCAGATTTCAGAGTGCAGAGGTATTTTACTCTTCTCTCAGAAAAGCAGATGGATACTGTATATTACACAAGCTCACGTACAAAGGGAAAGGTATGGAAATTAACTTTCTCTCTGGCTATGATAAACTACCAAGGGAAATTCATAGCAAATATGTCTACTACAGTTAGTGCTGCGACAGAGCTATTACAGAAAAATAAATAGTGGCAATGGTCAAAAGAATGTCAAGATGCTTTCAAGTTGGCTAAACAGACACTTATATCCTCCAGGGGCTTAGTGCACTTTGTCCCATCCCTGCCAATCTGTTAAACTACTGATGCTTGACTGTATGAGGTCAGGAGTGGTGATTTCTCACATAATACCAAACAGCCCAGAAAAGCCTGTAGCATTTGCATCGAAAATGCTTCCTAAAGAGGAAAGGGAATACAAACAGATGAGGTGAAAGTAAGTGATGGGGAGGAACTCAGAGACTGCATGAAGAGGACTTTGCACTCTAATAAAAATTCAGCAGAAAACATGGCCCATTTGACAGAAATGTTTTTGAGGCTTGATAAGTGGATTCTAGCAACACTGAATTTAATCATAAGCATATAAAATTGATTTTTTGGGAGACACAAATACATAAAATTTAATTAAACAGGAAGTACCAGAGAATCACCCGTGTTTTAGCCTAAAATACCCTGGTTAAAATCATACACTGATTTAATATATACCTGATTTTGCTATGCTGAACAATCAACAGTGGATTCAGCCATTCAGCATTAAAAGAACAATTCCTTAAAACTTGAGAGAAATTAAGTCATATGCCAGCAAATAAGGTTTCAGTGGAAAACTATAAAGCCTGAGGACAAAATCTATGTCTGTAGATACAAACTAAAGCTTGACCATCCATCCTGTTGCATTGCTAGAATGATGGCTGGCACAGCTTTTACCCAGGTTACCTACCATGCCCTGAAATTATTCCTAGGTCCTGTGTAAGACTTGGGATGTGTCAAAGTGCATTGCCAAAAAGTAGCTTAGACATATATATTAGCATTGAAATGGCAGGAAAGTATTTGAAGAGGGTTTGATAGGATGATGACAGCCACAACATGTTAATTGGCTTCTTGGAGAGAATGGTTCCTGGAATTTTTTTGCTTGCAAGAAATTCCTGGAATTTTTTTGCTTGCAAGAAATAAATCCTTGTAGTAAAGCTTTCTCAGACTTGTTGAGGTCCTGCCAAGGCAGAGCTTTCCATGGAGGACAGATTCAGGAAGCAGACGATGCTCTTGTATTTACGTTTTGGGAAGCTCTCAGAGATGAAGAAATAAAAAAAAAGGTTGACCAAAGCAATCAACATTGTTATTGAAATGAATTACATGACTAATTAGTGGGGGGTATTATCATCAAATTATTACTATTATTAAGGTTCTTTAGAAATTCCTTTGCCCAAATTAAGGTGCAAACGAGACCATATGCCAGTGACAATAAAATGGATTTTACTTGATTGTAGATATGAGAGAGAAGGAGAGAAAGAAAGAAGTAAAAAATAGGTGAGGAGGACAGAAAGAGGGTGACAGGGACAGAAAAAGGAAACTATCACCATCCGTGGATGCCAGCGATGCTCCGTTGATCCTCTCCAGCTGATCTCCTTGGTGGTGAAGGTGCCCCCGAAAGCACAGAATCCGATGGGTTTATGTGCTCAGGCCAGGCAGGCACATCCGGGCCTGTCCCCCTGGGGGAGGGCAGTCTCCTACAGCAGACCCTGGGTCTGTTCCATCTCCTGCAGTCCTGTGGGGCAAAGCCTCTCACGGGAATGTCCCGTGGATCCTGTGGGGTTGGGAGTTCCACAGCTGGGCCAGTTTGTGTAATCGGAGGATTTGGGTGTTTATTGCCTCTCACCAGAGGTTACACCACGCACCCAAAACCTCCTCCTCCCTCGTTTGGGGGCAGTCTGTGTAAACCTGGCTTCTGTGAGCTGTGCTCTCCCCTCCAACCCCAAACTCAGCTGGGATGGCAGCTGGAGGCTTTGTCCTGTGGTGGATGCATACCTTTCCCTCAGCCTGGGGTGACTGAACAATGGGTTTCCTTTAATCTAATCAGCAGTTCGACTTACAGCCCAGAGTTCTTCAAGGAGATTTCTGTGCCTATAGTTTCTCTAAAACTTTATACCAATGTTTGAGGCATAAACTATTTTCAGTCTCTGATGGGGGGGAAAAAAGATAATGATAAATCATGGATGAGACTAATATAACACTTTTGTATT
This sequence comes from Platysteira castanea, assembly GCA_013397175.1. Classification (NCBI taxonomy): domain Eukaryota; kingdom Metazoa; phylum Chordata; class Aves; order Passeriformes; genus Platysteira; species Platysteira castanea. Next base: position 640,776 of record VYXC01012607.1, on the reverse strand, counting down.
AAGTGTAGCTTCCTCTGGCTGAATGTGAGATAACCCTGGAAAGAATGACTGTGAATAGTAGATTAAACTGCTACTTACAGTAATGGGAAATGATTTTGTGTTGTTCCGGCAAGTCATTTCTCTATGACAACCAGCTGTTTTCTGATGCAGAACTTCTTGGGATTGAAGGCTGATTTAATGGAGGGGTGTTGGTGATGATAAATTTTTCAGGTAAAGTCACAAAACTGTTTAGGCAAAAATACACTTTCCTTCAATTCCTTCCTTGAACTGTACAGCTTGATACTGAGACTCAGGCAAAGAAGAGTACTGACCCTCAGCTTCCTGACAACCTGGTCAATATAATATCTTTGAAAATACTGGATAAAAGTCTCAATGTGAAAGCTTAGAAGCTTGTGTAGAAAATATATCCCTGGCTATAGAATAAAGAGAAAATTACAGATTATTGAAATTGGTTTTTCTGGGAGGTATGTGTAGAAATAATTTGAGTCTGTATTTGCTGCGACACACCATTCAGAGACAGAGGGAATGAAAATTTTTCAAGTACCTTCCTAGGACAACTATCAGTAGAGCAATATTTTCCTTTTACAGGAAACACCTTTCATAGTATCAACTATACGATTTTGCATCCTTACAGCAAACGCAGTCCTTTCATCTGAAGAGCCATCACCTTGAGACATCAGATCAAAACAGAATCCTGACATTCTCATCCAGAGTGTAATCCAAAACAAACAAAAAAAATTAAGAGGTATTTTTTTCTTGTGAATTCCTTAATTTTTAGATCAGAATGATGACCTGTAAATCGCAAGTTAAGCTTTCTTCCTCCTCCTAGGCTGGAATCACAAGATCTCAAGATCATAAGATAATTCAACTTGGAGGGGTCATCAGGAGGCCTTTAGTCCAACCATTGCTCAAAATAGGGTCTGTTTGGGGGTCAGCACAGATTACTGTGTGCAGGATGCACAATCTCCCAGGAAGAGTAGCCCCAGTACCCAAGTTGACAATTTCATGGCGAAATTGTCCTTGATTTTGTTTCCTGGTATTCCCACTGTCTCTCATCTTCTCACCAGTGTGAACAGCCTGGCTAGATCATCTTGATAACCTTATCACAGGCAGTAGAGGTTGATCTCAGGTCTCTCCAAACAGCCACTTCTCTGGCTTGAACAATCCCAAGGTGTTCCTGAACCAAGCAGGTGCTCCAGTCCTGAGCACCCTGGTGACCCTCCTTTGGACATACTGTGGTTGGTCAGTCTTTTATGCATTAGGGGTCCAAAACTGCAGTAAAATATTTGTAAACTGAGTGCTGAGCAAAGGGGGATGACCCCTTTCTTTGGGCTGCTGACTCTGCTTGTGCTCATACAGCCCAGGATGTTGTAGGCCCTTGCTGCTTCCAGAGCTCACTGTGGACATTGGCCACAGAGCTGCCCCTGAATCTCTCAGTGCCTGGCCTGCACACTTCAAAAGGCTCTTCTTTCCTATGTGCAGGACATTTGTCCTTGTTGAGTTCCATCAGGCTCCTGTCAGCTCATCAATCCCCACTGTCTGAAACCCTCTGGTCGTAACTCAGCCTTGGCCTGTATCAACTGGTCCCATCAGTTTGGCATCACCAGACAACTTGCTGAGAGCAGACTCCATCTCCTCCTTCGGGGCATCAACACAGAAATTAAACAGGACAAGTCCCAGGAGGGATCATGAGTTACTCACTGGCCTCCAGGCTGAGTGCGATCCATTAACCACCACCCTCTGAGTCCAACCACACAAGCACGTTTTTGTACTCATCCTACTGTCCATATCCAACTCCTTTCTCATCTCAATCTTTCCAGAGAAGGAAGTCAGTCTCCTTTAAGGGAATTTGATAGCACTCAATTAAGAAGAAAATCTTGATCCCTAATTAGAACCCTGTGTCTTATCACAATAGCAATAAATGCCAGAAGTTACAATCCCAGCTATCCAAAGGATCTTCTTTTTTCTGTGCATATTGGTGGTCTGTACTGAGCTAAAACATTTAGAATAAGAAACATACCTGGGGCAATTAGAGACAATGATTTCTAAAGTCCTCGATTCACCCCAAACATCACTATCTAGGCTGTAAGTATTTGACTCTAGATAATATCAAGTTGGTGGTAAGAAACCGTTCTGGCTGCCCAGGTTTGATGATAGACAGTTCAGCACATTGCTTAAATAGCTAGGAGCAATGCCAATTAAAGTGAAATTCTGCTCTAACACTGCCTTACAAGCCTTTTAAACAGACTGGCAAATCAAGAAACAGACTTCACTGGAATATTATGGTGTTCAGGTTTCAGAGGAACTTTGGAGGAAATTCTTTAAACCTTCATTAAAAAATACACCTAGTATCACAAAGCATGAAAAATATTTTTTAGGCAGCTGGTTACAAAAGTAGGGCAGCCAGGGGAAGTCTTATATGTTCATATTAAAGTCCAGAGCAGAAGGTTCAAGTTGCTGGTTCCATTACAGAAATATCCCCGTCTCTATCAAAAAAGTCTGTTTCTAAAGGGAGCTCTTTATTCGCTGTGTTGAGATGGAAACACGAATTTGATATCTATGAGAGGCCAACAGGGTTAGCAAGAAAACAGAGAGAAAAAAGGACAGAAGTAACCTTTACAAAGCACTTCTCCATCTGATACTGTTGGGTAGACTTGGCTGAATAATCTACCTCAGGTATTATTCATCAGCGTGAATGCTGCATTTTTCTCCCCCATTTCTGCCAAATAATGATTTGTAAATAATTCTTATTTGCAGGTAGTCTGCTAATAAAACTGCAAATGTTGGCCATCAACATTTAAGTGTTTGCAAATTGATTCTTTTTTCTCTTTCCTTCTCCCCTTCCCCCCCTCCCCCTTTCCCGCCAGATGCAGCTATAAAAGAAATTCAAAGGGATGAAGTGAAAATGATATTCAAGTGTGTATTTTCTTGGAAACATTGTGAGGAGGCTGCAGCTTATGCTGCAGAGGGGAGTGAGTGGTCTGAGGCTTAAAGCAGCACATTAAATGGCCAACAGCAGCAGAAGCCAAAGCTCTGGACGTTACGTACCCAGACTCTGATGTCTCCCAGGAAAGCTGGGATCATTAGTCCTGGTTCACTGACTTAGAGTTGGAGGTTCCTGATGAAAAGGACATAACACCAGGCTCAAGCTGAGACTAATGGGAAACAATACGCATCTGCAGACTCTGATGTTGCTAATCCAGCTCCTGCTGAGGATGAACAATTGGAGCAAGGGAATATTCCTGAAGCACTGACAAACTGCAGTTGAGGATTAGAAAAGCCTCCTGAATGTCTGAATTTGTAATATGTCTCCCAGTTGGCATTATAAACAGTTGTCCCATAAAGCAAAGAACCTTTTCTCACTCAGGAGTATTTTACCAAAAATCATAGCAATGTTAAGCTTCTGGTGGTGATGGTTCCTTTCTTCCCTTATTTTTTACCTTGCTGAGTTTGGTAGGAAATTTAATATTGCTCTTTGCATTAGCTGCACATAAATGATGCAGAAAGAGTCCTGACACCTCAATACAGTAATTTTCAAGTACATATAATTTAGTGATACTTTAGGTCAGCACACACTCTCATATGCCCTGTGACCTCCTGAATGTAGTAAAAAATATGGAAAAATCCGATCCGTGACAAACTTCAGCATTCACATATCCTTCTTGTCCTGTAAATTGTTTTGTGTCAGACAGTATCAGGACCAAAATTTGATTGTCTGCACCTTTACCTTATTTGAAAATATCTGGTGAGTTTTTGGCTCAGTTTAACTATGTCTTCCAGCCAGTTTGCAGGCACTGTTCAGGACCTAGCCTGGGCACTGACCATTTCCAATAAGCATTTAGGATGTGCCCACCTGCTTTGGAGAGCAAGAGAGTTCAATAATGTGGACGTAGCCTGAATATTACTGTTGACTTCAGAGGAGGAGCCACAAGAGCACTCATGGTGTCAGGGTAAATTTGGTCTAATTGTCCTGAGTAACATCCTCTGTAGTTCTGAATAATTGTAGTTTTTATTACAGTAATGGAGCTGCCTAGATTCAAACTGACTTGTTTTAAACAAGGTAATAAAAGGTAAAACCAAGGCATGTCAGCCAAGTGTGGCATTTTACTTCCTCCTAAACCTGGCAGAGAACTGAGCCAAAACAGGTTGGACCTCCCAGTGCAATGATCTTGCATTTGTGATGATCTTTCTATCTGCAGACACCTACATTTTTTAGGCTGGGGGATGAGCTTTTGGATAGTGAGGTTCAACCTGTTAACAAAAAGCCCATTTCTTTTAGTTGCTCTTCACAAATGATACGAGGATTGGAGCTCTAGGCAGTACCTAATCACAGAATCAGAGAATGGTTTAGGTTTGAAGGAACCTTAAAAATCATCTCATTCCAACCCCCTGCCATGGACAGGGACACCTTCTATGAGAAAAAAATTTACTCTTTATTAAGTCTTGTTAATAATTATTATGCTTTCTCCTTTCAAACCTTGTGCTGGGGGCGTATCCTGGACATAGGTTATATTTTTAAGATAAGCCTGGGGGAGGAAAGAAAAAGTTTGGCTTTTTCCTGTCACTTAATCTGAAGTTGACAACTTTCAGTGAAAAAAATATACTCCACGTAAACTCATCATAAAAGGCTCATTTACAGCTCCATTTTACTGCAAAAAGCAATAAACAGATTGAATCTGTTGACTCAACTCAGCTGAATTACAGGCCTGTAACAAAATTTATAATCCAGTTTGGTTTTTTCTTTTTTAGCCTCAGATTTGGAATTTTGCATTGTTTTATAGAACAATTATTTTCCTTTTTTTTTAATAGGTAGAGGAATTTCTCTTTGAATGCTGAATACTGTAGCACTGAGGTAACCAATTACCTCTGCTCATTTTCATAAACAAAGGATATTCTTTGCAATCTTTGTTGAGGAACACTGAACAGTTAAAGTGGAAACAGAAAGACTGAACAACTGTTAGGTACATATTTGATAAAAGTTCAAGGTTACAGATCCTACTTTGTGTCCTCTTAAAAGGAATTAATTCTGCCAAATACACATCCAGAACTTCCCTTTAGAATCAGGCTGTGATTCATCTTCTTCTGAAGCAGACATCTAATATAAATCAGTAACGAGTTCAACTAAAGACATTTGTTGCAGACACCTAATTTCTCATAAAAAGACAAAATTAAGGGAGTTGTATTCCACCCTTTTCAACTAAATTTCTGAGTATTGACCCAGATTCTTAATTGTACAAACCACTCTGTAACTCCTTTTAGGAGCTACACCCATTTGTACATATTGAATATCTTGCCTTTTTCTTTTTTTTTTCTCTCCTTACACCAGTGACATCAAAAAGTAAAAAGTGTAGATCAAAGCTCCTGCTGAAGATCAAAGATAAAAGCAAAAAGAAATTCAAGAGCCACAGTCAGTTTTCTAAAATCATGGGTAGAAAAGGATCATCCCCTTTTTCCCTTTAATTTTGGGGAGAGCCGAGAACCATCCACAAACAGCCAAGGCTCAAATCCCTGCTCTGAACCAGTTACAACAAACTGGTGGGGTCTTGGTATTTTTGTCCTTGAGGTTTTTTCCCTGATTTTTTTTCTAAATTCAGGCTGTGTTATTGGTTTGGAATCCATATTCACCTGAGCCCACCTACAATTTTAGCATCTTTTTCTTGTGGCAAAGAGCTGCCCAGCCTAATTCTAGACTGAATAAATAAACACCTTTTTTATTTGTTTTGTCCACATTACCTGAGAATTCCATTTGATGCCCCCTTGTGTTGGGAGAGCCAAGGAACAATCATTTCCTCATTTTCTCCTTGCCACTCAAGATTTTTAGAAATGTCATATTTTTCTTCAAGTGTTTTGTGCTTTTTCTTTTTCTTTCCCCTTTTTTTTCTTGCCCCCAGGCAAAGAACCTTGTCTATATAATAGTCTGACATTCTTGTTCCCACACTGTCTTCCCGTTTGTGGCTTCTCCCAGAAAGATAGCAGCAGCAAATTCTTTATGTGGGGTGAAAAGAAAAGCAGCACAACAACAAAAAAGAGTCAACAAAAATATTCTGTTGTGATAAAAATGTCTAAGCATTCCCAGATTCAAAAATATGAAAGCAGAATGATGACAAAGTAAGAAATGGGGCATTTTTTCACCTCTCTTCCTCTGAAAATATGTTAGATTTGAAAGAAATGTTTCCTAATTTGCTTTGCTTCTCTATTTTCTACTCTTTCACTTTTTTATTAGCTGGAACTCAAGGTAAAGATGATGAAAAATATGCAGAAATTAGGAAAAGTAAGTATTGTGATACTTGATATTCTAGCAAGAGAAAAAATGTGTCATAAATTTAATCAGACACTATAATTACAATATACCTACCCTAGTTTCTATTTAAGAATTTCTTGCCCCAAGAACTCCTGCCGACCCCTCTGCCCCACCCACCCCAAAGCATTTAAAATAAAATTAATTCAGACTAATTGTGTCAAATTAAGGTGAGGAGTTTGCAGACAGATTGCTGAAACCAGGAAAAAATGTTATAGTTGGTTACACAGTATCTGTAAAATATTAGTTAAATATAGTTTGCTTCCACACTGGGCATCTTTTAGTACATACCTTGACTTTTAATAGTTATTTGAGGGAAACCTCCTCTCTTCTAAGGAGACAACTCCCATATCAGTAAGACTTTTGATCTGAAGTCCTGGCTGCTGGCAACAAAAGCAATTTTAAAACCTCAGCTGTCATTTTTTCAATAGTAATGCATAATTCTTCCATTACACGAGGAATAACACTGTTGACAAAAACTTTGTGGTGTTTTGTTGGCAAATCCTAATTAATGTCCTGAAAAAAAGCATTGCTGGGGAAAGAAGATTTAATGACTTTCCCATTTCAATAAAATTTTTAAAAGAAGACTTGAAATATGAAAATGTATTTTTATATGATCAGAGCTTGTTTAACATAGTGGTGGTGCTGGGCTGATGACTTTAAAGATTCTATGATTCTATGAATTTTTATCTTAAAGTGACTTTTCATCTGAAAGCACTAATTTGGCAATAAATGAAAAATTGTCTTTTAATTTCTAATTACTTAAATGAAATATTTCAAATTACCCCAATCTTTTTTTAATTAAAAGTTCTAGTGGATGAACACTTAGGAGATTTGGGGGTTTTATCCAACTTCAAGACAAGCAAAAAACCACCCAAAACCCGAAACACAAAAGCACTTCCTGCCAGTCCCTAAGATGCACTTTTAAAAGGGCATAAAGGAACAATACATGGGAAAAAGCCCAACTCCCTCTTGTCTTTGACCCCAAAATCCAGAGATCAGTTCTGTAACAGTAATTTTATGGCAGGCTGATATTGGAATATTTGAGATTTAAAGCAGGCAAACTACACAACTGATAGCTTCTGTCAAGGTTAATAATTAATATGACAGCTTACTTGAAAATTTATCCATGACTTTTAACTTTCTGCATTATCAGAGCATCCTCCTATTCCAGTCCAAACAACAGTGGTCTGAGGCAATATTCCCACAAAATACCTGTGAGCTTCCTATTAATGCTCACTCTGCTTCACTGACGTTCAGCACCCAGTTCTGCATTTCTTTTCTCTTATCCACCTTTTACAAGACCCAGAGCACAGCACTCTCAGTGCAGAAATACTGGTTTGAAGTAGTCCAAGATGTAATAGAAAAAAAATTCCTGGTGGTATACTGAACCTGTAATGTAAAATTGCATTAATTCTGTGCACAAAAATAATACACTGATTGTGGACAATGATGTGGACTGAGAACTCCGCTAGTTACAAAAATCATGGGTTTAGTTCCAAGCTTTCTCTTTCACAGCTTCAGTCCCATTACAACAGACTGGTTACACTCAGGTCATAAAACATGGACATTTTTGTCCTTTGCATTATCCTTATATTCGGGGTAGGAAATATGATGAACACTATAAAATGGTAAAGTCAGTAATAGATTTTGCTGCTTGATTATTTTAATTTTAACAAGGATTGTTCACAGGAGTTAGTTGGAGGGGAAGAAGGTAGGTGCAGGATGGAAATACTACTCATGGGAGAAATTCACTTGCTCTTAAGTGGTTCTGCCAGGTGGAGTGTATATAAAAAATGACCTGAGCAGATCCCAGGATGTTCTTATGCAGATATATGCAAATAATCATACTGACAAAGCAATACTGAAGAGGGAAAAACCCACTCACTGGACTTTAGCTTTTCGTGATTATGAACCACGAACCTCCAAACTGAAGGACAAAAGGCTGCCTCAGTCTGCTCCCTAATGTGTGATTTATAGATTGAAAAATAATATAACATGGTACAAATTGGTAATTGAATTGCTTTTCCACTAAATAAGTTAATTTCTTTTTGCATGCTGTTGTGTTTTCAGATTGACCAAATGTATTTAGCACGACTACCATGAATTTGGAAAGAAAAATTTGGCTTCTTTGTGAATTCTTCTTTGGGTTCTCCAGTGTTCTGTTGTAAGCCATGAATCACAAAGGATTGTTTTGTTTCTTACACTGAGCTTGTTTTTTTTATTTTCTGACTAAAATCAATAAAAATGCAAAAGTACAGAATAAGGGACATCAAAGAACTTAAAAAATATAGTAATTAGCCATCTGAATATTTTTAGCAAAAGTCCAAAGAAATAGCCATTGCAAAATGAATCAGAATCCAATTCACTTCTCCTAGGGTAATTTTTAATAAGATTTTTTCATTCCAATTGTCTTTAAAAAAACCTAAACATTCTAAACATTTGATTTTGATTTGTATTTCTTTGTGTTAAAAAAATTCCAATTTTTAATGCCAAAACCTGGTTATTTTCTGGCTTAGAATTTCTCCGTGGAAATTTCTATCAAATGAGAATCTTCAGATGCAGCCTCAGTTCTGTCAAAATGTTATTTAACACTTGAGAGAGAAGGAAACGATCAAACCCCTTTATTTTAGCCCCAAGTATCACTTTCAAGTCTTCTTGGATCATCTCAAATTCAAAAATTATTATCTGATGTTAGGAGCTTGAGGCAAATGACTCCTTGGAAATCAGGGTCATCCCAACCATCCCAGTTTCCTTCATGTGTGTCGGGATTTACACATGAGTCAGTATTTGGCCACAGGCAGGTGAAATAAGACCAAAAGCCAACACGGGGAGAGTCGTCTCAAACTTTCCTGAAACCCGAGCTCAGCCATGCTGCCTTCTGCCACATCTCCCACGCTGGCCCAAGACATGTGTCCTCATGGTTTCCCTAATCTGGAGACAAAACCATGTCTAAAGATCTCTGCTGAGAAGCAATGAATATAAAACCCCTTGGTACCAGTTAAAGCATTTACTCCTCCTGCTGCTTCCTTGAGGGAGGATGTTCCCTGTGGTTGTTGTACTCCTGGGTGCCTTAGGCTCCAGGTTGAGAAAACCAGGGAACAGATGAGAAAAGAAATCTCTCCATCCTCCCCAGGATTCATTTGTGAACTTTGTCCTGCCCCCAACTTCTTGGGTTTGTGGTTTTGTCTTTTTTGTATGTGTGCATAAATCCCCTGAAAAATCATTTTCATTTGGGTTTTCTGTTTTCATGTCACTACGCTTCACTTATTCTTATTTACTTGGTTTTAGGTTTGTCAGATAGGCCCTCATCAGCCTCTGAACACATTTACATAATTTAAATACAAAATGCAAACATGCTGACTAATGTCTGCCTTAAATAGACTCTCTTAGGATAAGCTAGACATGTTCCCTATCTCCAACCCCTCAGGCAAAAACCAGAGAACATAGATGAGCTTCATGCACTTCCCTGCAACTTGATAGACTAAAGGCTGGTGTGGGCCAAGCGCAGGAAGCAAACTCCAAAGTTCAGGGCCCTCCATTGATGATGTCCAGGCTGAAATGCTAGTCTGAGGTAAACAGGGCATTTTGGGAAAAGTCCCAGAGTTGTTAAAGCTTTTCATGGTGTTTGAAGTGCTCTCAGGTTGGAGTGGATCCCCATACATGAAGGATCACGTAATGTATGGCATGGCTAAAGGTGTTTCCAGGCAAAATTTGGTGAGATCAGGGGGCTCTGAATTACCCCTGACTCAGAAGGCAGGAAAATGCTCTGCCTTTAACCGAAGCGAACAATTCCTCCACAGCTTCTCCTTTCTATGCTGGTAAAATAACATTTATTGTCTTTCTCTGACCTCACTTTTCCATGGAGGGGTTTTCTGGCATCTTGTCCTTCAGCCTCATACCTCAAGGGATTAATTTCACTTAATTTCTGTCTATTAGGTGGTTCAAGTTTGCTCTGAAAGAGTTGTCAGGCTCCCTCAGTTATCCATGAAGGAAACATCTCCGGAAGGGTGTTCACAGCATTTCCTCAAAACAACTTTTCAAGGTGAGGTGAGTTGACTCTTTCTCCATTGACCAGGGGGCGAAACTTGATGTCAGCTTCAGCTCAGAGGTGAACTCTGAGACAGTTACAGGTGGGTTGGATGAATCCCACAGTGTTTCTGGATAAATAAGGAAGAGTTTTATACTGGGAGGTCATGAAGAGCCTTTCACAAGAGTGACCTGCTGGTATCTGATCATAGAATATCCTGAGTTGGAAGGGACCCACAAGGATCATCAAGTCCAACTCCTAATAACAATATCATATAATAAAAATCTTGATAATTTTTAGGACAGGGTTTAGGTGTTTTGTAAATATACTTTCAGGCTGTCTTTAAATCAGATACACCTAAAAAGCTTAGAAAAAGGGAGAAAATGAGACATTAGCTGTACTCAAGGAATTATGATGAAAATACTGAAAACTAGGCAGCCCAAGTCATGTCAAAAATGGACATTCCCAAGTCAAAGAGAACATCTGCAAAGCTTTTTCTTCACCATGGTTTCCTTTTGCAAACTGATACAAAATCTCAGGCTACCTCTTTGAGAAACTAAACGCTCAACACATTTAGACTTGGGATATGAACTGCATCTTAAATATCTTTTCTACAAATCTTTTAAAGGAAATTTTTAGGCACTAAATAAATGAAAGAAACACCATATCATTTAGCCAGTAGTAAGACTCTAACATTTCTAAGACTATAATAATAATAATTTCTAGTGGCCATTGATGATTATAAAGTGTCTGGTTTTGTGTTTTGTCTGTATTTGGTTTCTTTTACTTCCCATTAGATCCTGCTTTTAATCATTACCTTGATTCTGCAGTGCCACAATTTGTTTTCTCTCCTTCATTTTCTTAAGCTATTCTTTACCTTTCAAATTTCTGATGATGAAAAAACTAATTAGTTGTTTCTATCTTTGCAACTACAGTTTTCTTAATTTTGCTAAGTAATGGTATTTCTTGATAGAGTACTGAGACCATATCAGTGCTGCTGGAAACATTGCAGGAGTATTTATTCCATCTTTGGTTTCCTCTGAATGATGTATTTGGAAATCAGTGTCACCATACTAGCTCAGGAAAAAAATAAAAATACACCTCAGCATCCTCATTGTTTAGTCTTTGACAGGTATGAACCAAATTCCCCTGGAGTGAGCCTGCAGGGTTCCACACAAACAGAGTTTCACACAGACTCTCAAAATTAGAAAATAACTTTATGGAGGCTGGCAACTTTTGGCCTGTCTGGTTAAAGAAATCAGAACAACCTCCCTCCTGATGATTTTATAACTCCACATGAGAGATTTTTGTTGTCATAATAAAAAAAGTTCTTCCCTGTTGCTCATTTGATTAAAGAATAAAGCCCATTGTGTGGCAAACCTGGTAAAGCAGAAGAGTTCTGGTTCTGTTTATGGCTCTGACACACCCCGTGGAATAACTGCACATGTTTTATTTGTCTCCATACACCTCATTTTACTCACTGCAATAGGATTTTTGTCTATCTCCTAGAAGTCTGAATTCCTTCAGAATATTGAAATGATTTGAAAAGCTTGACTATAAATGCCTTTTTAGTGCAATATCTTTATTAAATTCAGCTTTCTGTGAATATCTTCTTCCCTCTCCAAAAGACTTTGGGAGTAGGTTTGTCTGTCTGGAATTCCTGTCCTCTTTTCAATCTGTTTTTTACTTTTTTATGTAGAAGGGAAAATGAATCTGCCCAGCAGGACACAGTGACTGTTTTCTAAGCAAACTGATGCATAGAGAGAAACCCTCATACCGAGGACAATGAAAATATCAGCAGGTCAGAGCTTCTCTGCTCTCTTTCTGTCACTGTTCTGTTACTCCTGGAGAGGACGCACATCTCAGTGAAGCTGTTGCTTTCATTTGTCATAAAATCATGGAATATCCTGAGTTGGAAGGGGCCCACAAGGACCATCGAGTCCAACTCCTGGCCCTACACAAGACAACACCAAGAATCCCACCCTGTGCCTGAGAGCTTTGTCCAAACCCTTACTGAGCTCTGTCAGGCTTGGGGCTGTGATCATTCCCTGGGGAGCTATAAAAACTCCACAAAAGAAGTATCCTGGAGTCCTGTGTTGTCAGTGGTTTCAGGTTCATGTGACTGAAAAGAGAAAAGCAAAAATAAAACATCAGCTGGAAGTTAGTCAAGCAGTTAAAGGCAGAGATCTGAAATAACCTCAGTTGCTCAACACTGGGACAAATTACCAAAGGAAGTGATAAAGTGTTCACTTTCTTGGAGACCTCAGCTAAAAACCATCAGCTCTTCCTGGAAAAGTGCTGTGATTGCACACAAGCTGGGAGATTTAAGATGAGAATTGCTAAATAAACTTCTAATTTAAAAAGTCCAAAGCAGACATATCCTAAAGATAATTCATCCTGCTCACTCTTTCTTCTAAGGGCTGATAATTATTTTTGAAAGTTCTTATCTGCCTCCATTGACTAAATGGAACCCAAAAAAGTAGATTTCCTTGTCCACCTCAGCGTGCATGGCTAATGCAAGTATTTTTCTGTTTTGTTTTGCTTGAAATTAATAGCAATGATTAAAAAAAAACAAACCCTGAAACACAAAAGCATGAAATGATTTATCGAAAGTCACAGGGCAAGAAAATGGCAACGACAGAACCCACATCATTGCAATCAATTTTTAAAATAGCTGGAACTATATTGCAGATAATCCTCCAGGTAGAATGAACCATCTTACTGCAGAGTTGGTACAACACTAGAGCTCTGTCTNAAAATAAAATAAAATAAAATAAAATAAAATAAAATAAAATAAAATAAAATAAAATAAAATAAAATAAAATAAAATAAAATAAAATAAAATAAAATAAATTTTAAAAGACATTCACCAAAATGCCCACACCAAACAAATAAATAAACAAAGAACCCTCTATTGATCTGTTGGATTAGGCAAGTCAGTGATATCAAGAGTCAATTTGAAAACTCAACCTGAAGACATAAATCTTTAGGATGTTAAGTTAAATTAGTTCAGTAATTGTAGAACTATTTGTTACTGCGCCCCAACGTAGAAGAAGCTCCTCAGAGCTGGACCCACAGTGAGAAAGGTGTGTATCCAGCAAGAAGAGGAAAGAATTTTTGGGTTTTGCAACCAGATTTTATAACTGTCTTTATTAAAAGGCGTCTTAATGGAGTGAGCAGAAAGAATAACCTGTGTTCATACACATATTTCATTTACAGGGGAGTTAATTTATTTCTTTTAATCAGAGGCTGGTGGTTACGTCTAAGCATGAGCACAGCTCTACACGAGCACAAGGATGCTGCACTAAGAGTATTCCCCTTTTGGGAGCAAACCATATTGGATAAATAGTTCTATTACTGGGCTCTGGCTAGGGAGGGTGCCCAGATGCAATTACACTGGTATAATTGGTAGTGCTTTGGTGTGGAGGCAAGGCTTCATTGTGGATAATTTCTTGACAAAATGATTAATCATTTATCATTTGACAGTTAATCTGGAAGTCTATTAATTCGCTTCTTATTCCTCCCCAGCCTCTCTCCCCAGCACTCACATTACATATCCCAGTCTGGACCAATAATCCAGACTGGTGGGCCACTTGCAAGCTCACCGTGGGGAATTGAAATCTATGTTGCTTTTAAACTCGTTTTCCTGGTACTGGAGAGACCAAACCTGCCCTTTTTTTTTTTTTTTTTTTTTT
>VYXC01012607.1:597302-626740 GCA_013397175.1 Platysteira castanea | reverse complement strand
TTTTTTTTTTTTGGCCTGATTTCCCCGTTTTAATATACAGCTTTCAAGTCTGGTATATTGGGCACAAAAACTGACCTCCTGACCTCGTCTTTCAAGCTGAAGTATGAGGCAATATCTGACCAATTAGGTTTCAGTTGCAAGCCCTATGTAAATGGAATATTTCTCAGGATGTGGATAGAAGTCAGTAGTATTTCCCTTTATGTTTAAATGGCTTTTTAGCCACTTAGAGATTAAGTGGTGAATATAAAGGGAGAGACCAAAAAAAAGGACTTTAAAAGGTGTTAAATTTATCATGTGCCATAAAAGCAAAGATATCTAATAAGCCACCAGTACTTCTTGGGTGGTTTTTCAGTTTCATTTTACACTTTTGAGATTAAAAGATACATGCAAAAATATGTACAAAGTACCTTTTAGAAACTTTGGAAGAGGTCAAGGAGAAAATAGCTGGATTTCAAAAGCTGAACTTTTCAAGGATTTTCTCTGATTTCTCTAAAACAAGATAGCCTCCTCCTCCTCTTAATAGTTCTTCAATGCCTTTTTGGTAGCCAAAATCTTTGTTCTTCTTTTTTTTTTTTTTTTTTTTTTTTTTTTTTTAAGCAGCTTTGTAAAAGAAGAACTAAAAATTAATTATGGCTATGGAACTTTTGCACAGAAGAGTTTAAAAAGCACAGACGTAAAGAAGGGAAAAAGATGAGGGCCCATTTATCTCATATTGACAGGACTAGCTTCAAAAGATGACCTTGAATCATAATCATCCTAATGAGCTGAAAATATTTCACTTTAACAAGTGAAACTATAATCAAATCAGTTTCTGAAAGCTCTACTAATGAGCATTTCCTTTGATGAAAACATGGTTCACTGTCTTAGTCTGCAGGAGGTGCACTACAGTAAGAGGCCAGCTCATGACAACTCATTAGCTGACCTGGGGAGAGACTAATTTGAATGCTTTTGATAAAAATTTCAAGGCTTTTTACTTAAATTACAATTTATGCACTTTTATAAATAGTCTAATTTTTATAAGTTGGGGGAAACGGGTTAGGAAGACTTCAAAGTCATGGAACAAAGTTTGTTTACAACATTTATTCTGTAGGATCTACAGAACTTTCAGGGGAGAATATTTTTAGTTCGTACTTTTATTTTTTTCCTTCATAAAAAACAAATGTCCTGAATTCAGCCAATTCTTATGTTTGTTTATGCACAGAAGAAGAGGTCTGCCCTCCCCAGCTCCCTTTTTTCCTGACTGATGAAAACACTTTAAACTTTATAGCATTTAGCACTGGCAATATTTAAAGTCACTATTATTTACTGTGAGCTACTATATCAATTATCTCCAGAAAAACAGGCTTGTCTCATTAGGAATCTCAGTAATTCATTCAATTTCTTTAAACTAGCGGCAGAACTTAAATGAGAAACAATTACACAAATCTGGTTTACTACTGCAGAGCCTCCCTCCAGGGCTTATTCATTAGGATTATTCATCATTTTAACTCCTGCTCTGCTCGACACGGAGAAACACTTTTCTGTTTTTCCTCCCTGCACGGCAGAGTTGCTGTCAAAGCTGCACTTCACACTGAAGTGCTCTTCAGCTACTTCAAGTTTCACTCCCAGTCAGATCTTGGCTTTCAGAGGCTTTTCTTTTCCCTCTCCAGCACTGCCTTTGCTGCAGACTTTTAAGGTTGTTCAACTTGTGTGTGTGTGTGTTATGTGTCAGCGTGCTCTCCTCAGGCTCTGTGTGCTGCACGAGCTGCACTGAGATGCACGGAGTGTGCACTTTGTCACTGCTTATGAGATTAGCCTGACTCTAACTGCAGCAGGGAATGTGATGCTTCCAGTTTGTGCTCCACTCAGTAGATGATTTTTCTGCACAGCACATGCACTAAGGGCTTCATACGCTGAGTACAAGAAAAGTTATACCTCTCTTGCCCAGAAAAATTGTGGCTGCCCCATCCTGGAAGTGTTCAAGGCCAGGCTGGATGGGGCTTGGAGCAACCTGGGATAGTGGAAGGTGTCCCTGCCTATGCCAGGGGGTGGAATAGGGGGGTCTTTAAGGTCCCTTCCAATCCAAATCGTTCTGTGATTCTGTGTTCCATGAGTCCGGCATAAATCCATGCTGTCTGCCTGGGATAAGCATTGCAGAGCTCAAAGTATCTCCTATCAGCTGCAAAGATCAGTGAGAATGCACTTTATTAGCACTTTGCAGCTGAAAATTACGGTCTTGATTCAAAACTTGCTAAGGAGATTTCCCTGGTGTCCCCCAGTCATGGAATCAAAGAATCATTAAGACTGAAAAAGACCTCTAAGATCATCAGTCCAATCTTTGAATATCACATGGTTTAGCACCATGTTGAGAAGTACCACATCTACTCAGTTTTCGAACACTTCGAGAGCTGGTGAATCCACCACTGCTCTGAGCAGGGTGTTCCATTGCCTGACCACTCCTTCTGTGAAGAAAATTTTCATGATGTTCAATCTAAAACTCCCCTGGTGTAACTTGAGGCCATTTCCTGTTGTCCTGTCATTTGTTACCTGGGAGCAGGGCCCGACCCCCACCCGGCCACCATGTCCTTTCAGGTACTTGTAGGGAACTATAAGGTCCCTGCTCAGTCTCCTTTTCTCCAAGTGGAGACCCCCCAGCTCCCTCAGCTGCTCCTCATTACATCACTGTCTTTTCAGTGGTTATAGTAATTTGGTGGCTCAGTTTTGGCATTTTTAAGTGCTATCATCAAAGCCAGTCTTTAAAAGCTATTAGCATGTGTAATAGAAATGTTGAAATAAAAAAAACTAGGAAGGAAAATGGAGCCAGTAGGTAAATTTTTCTTTTTATTTGCAATCCTGTTGTAAACTCTGAACACAAGCTGGTCTGTGTTTGGAAGATCACTGAAATTAAGTGTGATGTCCCTGGTGCCCAACTCAAACAAAGAAAAAAAAAATAAAAACAAACCCAATCAACTGCAGGCCATGATTTTGAATAATTTCCATTTTGTGGGAGGCTTTGTAGGATTTTAATGAATTGGACAAGGCAAAGCAAAGATATTCTCAAAGTTGAAGTGGAACAAGGAGGAGCAAACGTTTCCTCATCTCTGGGCAGCTAGAAAATGATAGGGGGAACCCTAAAAGTGTAAAATCAATTATACACTGGACTTATATATTCCTGTACTTTTGGAGCTGCTTTCACAAAATAAGTATATTCATGGGAGATCCACAGGTTTGTTCTGTCACAAATCAAAGGTGGAAATACAGCTTTAGATGAGTTTTACTCAAATTTCATTTCAAGTTTTATTTCAAGGCCAGGTTGGATGGGGCTCTGAGCAACCTGGTGTGGTGGAAAGTGTCTCTGCCCATGACAGGCGGGTGGAATGAGATGAGCTTTAAGATCCCTGCCAACCCAAACCATTCTATGATTCTAGGAAGTTTTTCTGCAAATCAACAATATTGAATCACTAAAAGTTTGGAGAGTTTATCACTTAAAAATTAAGCTAGCAGTTGAAAGCTTTAGTCAATTTTTTATTTTAATCTCTTGGGCTTTGCTAATCTTTGTGATAATACTTCCATCAAGGGGAGAAAAAAAAAAAGAACTGTCCTAGGTCTCCTGTATGATTACACTTTTTAAAATCCTCGCAAATGTAAAATAGAAGCAGTGGTGGTTTGACAGAAGTGGGAAGCAAGGGAAGGAAAAATCTCCTAGAAACCTCCAGTAACTGAGGTGCTGAAGGTGATAGGGCTTCAAACAGCAGCAAGCAGGTGGATGGCATGAGCTCCTCTCAGGAGAAAGGGGAAAGTGGACTTGCTAAAGACTCTGACTGATGATCCCTGTCAAATTTAGTTGCTGTGACTGAGGAATTTGCCAGCTTAGCTGTCAAGCTGTAGTCATGGTCTGCAGATTGCTGTTCTTTTACCAGAGGCAGCAGAATGGGTTTATGCTCCTGGAATATTAATTTAAAGTCCTTTTGTTATGGTTTAGGTCTTGCTAAATCTGACAGGGATTGTTAAATTGAGCCTTAAATTTGCATGTGCCAATTCTTATTGCTCCAGCATCTTCTTACAATCCTCTTGGAGCCTTTGTACCTCTTGCATCATCATAGTGTGGTGATTATGCTGTTTGCAGAAAGGGCATATTTTAGGTAGGGTACTTCAGGAATCACCCACCTCATTGACTGACAAGATCTCCTTTAACTTCTTTTTACCCTTTCATGAAATAATAACAAAAGTACACATCCTTTTTTCCTGGGGATTGCACATTCAGCTTTGGAAAACTCATTGCACTCATTGCATCCCTTTGCTGAATATCCCACTGAAGGAACGCTGATAAATCTGATGGGATAATCCAAAAGCTCTGAAATTTAATAGAAAACTGTGATCGCCTTTACATATTATTTCTTATTTCAGGGGTTAATTCTGGTATAAAAAAGTGAATATTCCTTTGAGAATTATGAGAACATGAAAAAAACCCAAAACAACTAACCCACAACATAAAGAATAAAAAGAAACTTGGTTGAAATCTATTTCTAAGGTTTTCTTTTTTCCCTTTACAGAAGTCTTAGTGGGAGAAAAATCAAAGGATAGTAAATAGTGCAAGAAAATGTAGTTAATTAGGAAAGCTTTGTGGCTGGCCCAGCATCCAGCTGCTCCAACTAATAGAAGGAACTGTTCATAAAACTAAGCAAGCAAACTCACCACAGAAAAGTAGAATGGTAGAGATATCAAAAACTCCAATTTGTGGATAATTTCATAAGGAGAAAAGAAAATTTTTATATTTCATTTAGAAAAATTTTTCATTACATCTTTTCCCTTATTCTTTTTTAGCATCTTGGTTATGGCAGAGCCTAGAATAAGCCATCATAGGGTATTAAGAATAAAAACCTGAATGTGCTAAAAATTTTAGAAATGCTGAAAAAAAGTCAGAGTGCTCAGGACGCAGAGTGAGTATCTGTGTAATCTTCCATAAATTCTGATGTTCACACAAATGTTAGTACAACACAGTATTCTTCCAAACATTTATAAAAGACATCATGCTTCACCATCTACTTAAAAAAAATAATCTTCGAAGGGAGAATCAGAAGGAATTATGCATGACTTGCACAGCTAATCATACAACTTGAATAACAAACATCAAATAGTTGCAGCAAACAGCTCATGAGCAACCAAATGTCTGAAAATTATTCATTAAAATAATTCTGCTAGAACTTAATAATCATGCTGGAAAGGAAAATAATCACAAAGAGCAAACAAAAATGGAGTGAGTCTGTCAGCATTTAAAAATACATTTATGCTACTGAAATACAGTCAGACTAGGACATTTGGCTTCAGGGGCAGAGGATGGGGTCTGATACTGCTTCATTCCTAGGACTAACATCTCCCCGTTAAAGCCACGAGATCATTTTGAGAATAAAGTTTAGTAAAAGACTCTGATTTTATGATTCTTAGACAATTTCTTTACAAAGACCCAGACAGACAGGAAGTCACCCCCACCCGCCACCTGCTCCTTTTAAATGTCATGGAGACATTTAGATGAAAAGGCAAAGATGATGAACAGTGCATACAGGGGACTCAAAAAAAGAGGGAGAGCAAATAGGGATAGGACAGGGGGGAACATTTTGAAATTAAAAGAGGAGGGATTTAGATTAGATATTAGAGAAAAAATTCTTTCCTGTGGAGGTCGTGGCACAGGGTGCCCAGAGAAGCTGTGGCTGCCTCATCCCTGGAAGTGTCCAAGGCCAGGCTGGATGGGGCTTGGAGCAACCTGGGATAGTGGAAGGTGTCCCTGCCCCTGGCAGGGGGTTGGAACTGGATGATCTTTAAGGTCCCTTTCAGCACAAACAGTTCTGTGATTCTGTGATTTTATTATAATTTTCTCCTTTCTAAGAGGATTATCCCAGTCCTTACACTCTCTTCCCTTTTCTTCTGGCTTGATGATCTTGTATGTCCTCTACCTTTCAACACTCTCAATCCTTTTTGGAAGGACTTACTTGGTAAGCCAGAAAAAATTACAGTCCAAGAAGCATGGATTGTTCTTGGTCTTTCAAGTGTGGGGCCAAGAACAGATGCCAAATACCTGAGGAGGAGACAGGCTGGAGTGTAGAGGTGGAAATCTGTGGCCACAGGGAGGGGTAAAAGGGAATTCATTATCGTTTCATGGCTGGTGGTGTTATTCTATCATGAAGTTTAGCCTGTGGATGGGTATAGATAAGGATGACCATTTCTTCCATAGTGGGATATTTAAGAAAGAAAAAAGCAGGAAAAGTAGAAAGGAGAAATGTTTCAAAAATGACAACGATGTGAATTATTTCCATCTTTACTCATGGTGCTCAGCAGCTAGGATTAGGATACTAAGAGATTCTGAAAGAAATATCACAAAAAATGGTGCACAAAATCTGAATTATGCAGGAGAAGATTTTCTTAGTAATTGGAATTTTTCATTTTCTAATATCGATATTAGAGCAAAATGTGTACATGCATGTATGAATACACAATATTAAAATGTAGACATCAGAATGTATCTGTTTATCTTGTAGGATGCAAAAGGAGACAACATTAGAAAGAGGGTATATACAGTTGTATGTCTATGTTCAGAATTAATTTAACTGAAGATTTAATTTTAATGCATAATTTCAACATAATCATAATGAAAAAGTAGAAATTATTTTTAAAGACTGTTTACTAGTGATAGATGTTGAAAAATTAATTTGATGTAGTCTCATACCATGTTTTCATTTATCAAGATCACTTGTTACAGAAAGAAAAGTGATTCATCTAAAAATGTTGTGGTGTTGTTGATATTTACATCTATTCTGGCCTTACCCAAACTTCCCATGTCCCACTTTTATGCAATTATACTCCTGATGAATATTCTCTTTCCTGCTTATTTGCATCTTGGCACTCGTGCATCACTTCTGCTTCACGGCTGGTGTTTGAGGTGCCAGTGAGCTTGACTGGTGATCTGAGGATGAATTTATAGGGTCAGGAATGGAAAGCAGAGGCCACCTCCATGTGCCTCATGTTGCCAGGAGCTGGAACCTGGTGAGACCTTGTCCTCCAGGTATCTCCTTTAATGCTCACACCCCTATTTGCAACCCAGCTCTGTGGCTTCTCCCCAGGCAGATGATCTCCTGCTTTCCTCTCCCTGCTCTTTACCTGGTTCAGGTGCCTCAAACCCTGGGAGAGAAGAAATTTCAGAGGTTTGCCTGAGGGTGTAAGGCAGGAAGCCACGTCAGACAGAGCCGGCTGTCTGACCCAGCTCTAATGTTGTGGACTGCTGCCTCCAGGATGCCTGTAGCATGTCCACATGGTTCTGCTGGCTCTCTGAGCCTGAAATACAGTTTAGACCTAGTTAGTGGGAGCAGCACAAGAAGGGACTCTGCTTCAGAAAGCTACACTAGGGAGGGAACACATCTCTTTGAAGCTCTCTCTGAAGAGGCTTTGCTTGGTTCCCTGCTTGTCCCTCTGTCCTCATGACATTGATAGTTCACAGAGCTGTTTCCCAAAATACATTTCATACTTCATACGGAAAAAAATGAAAAAAAAATCTTTTGTTTTGAACAACTTTCCCTGACAATTCTGTTTTCCTGACAGAAAGAGCTTGTTTTCCGAGCAAAAATTCATCGTAAGGTTTGAAATTGTCATCTAAGCTTATTCAGAAAACGAGGTGTTGGCTTTTTCCTAATGCTATGGATTGCTGTTCCTTTTCAGGGAACATATATAGTTAAATTGCAAGGGCGGATGGACTCCACCAGCTGTGTATTTAGAAAGTGTTTTTATATATATATATACACAGTCCACTCTGGTGAGATCCCAGCTGCAGAGGTGTCTCCAGCTCTGGACTCCCTGGGAGAGGAAGGACATGGAACTCCTAGACAGAGTTCAGAGGAGGCACCAATTTGATCAGAGGGATGAGGGATCAGTAGCTCTGCTATGTGGAAAGCCTGAGAGAATTGAGATCGTTCCACCTGGAGAAGAGAAGGCTTTGAGGTGACCTCATTGTGGCCTCCCAGTGCTGAAGGGAGCCAACAAGAAAGATGGAGAGAGACTTTTTATAAGAGTGAGAGGACAAGTGGGAATGACTTTAAACTGACAGAGAGCAGGCAGAGAAGCTGTGGCTGCCCCATCCCTGGAAGTGCTCCAGGCCAGGTTGGATGGGGCTTGGAGCAACCTGGGATAGTGGAAGGTGTCCCTGCCCGTGACAGAGGCTGGAATTGGATAATCATTAAAGTCCCTTCCAACCCAAACTATTCTATGGTTCTGTGATTTTAATTCTATCTTGGTACCCCAGATATCCCCACCAAGCATCACCTAGAAGATGAAGGAACTGAGAAAACAGATGATGCTTATATGGAGTTGAAAATCCATTTTAGCTCGCATACTTACTATTCCTTAGTATTTAAGAATTTATTGATGGTCCACAGCCAGGCAGCACTAAAACTGATGGAATTGGCTAGAATTTAGCTCACTGAAATGGTTGTTTCCATGGATCTTCCTTTTCATCGCAAAACCTCACATGCTTGAGACATTTCTGCTTCTTCAAATATTTTTCTGTTGGTTTCTACAGCACATGTACTGCTGAATGCAATGGAAATTGTTAAAAGGTTAAATCAGAAAGATTTTTCCTATTTTTTTCCTTTTTGAGTGGTGATTAAATATTGATAACCTTCTAAACTTTTGAATCAGTTTTTTTTCTTGCACCACATTATTCACATTTTCATACCTCTTCTCACTTATCCATGGAAATGGCTGTGATCCTAGAGGAGGAAAACTAAACCTTTGCAAACCACAGAGGCTCTCATATTCAGACACTAGACTTGTGATCATTTTGTGTATAATAAATGCAATTTTAGTCCTTGTCACTTATAGCTTGCTCTGTCATTGATCCTTGCTGGAGGTTAATTCTCCTTCACATGTAGTGAAAAGCACTGTGTGAATACTCCTCACCTGCTTCCAGTGTAAGTTGTTCTCAGTATAAATCATGGCAGTTAAACTTTTCAGCTCATTTGGGTGTCTTTGTTGTGACACAGATTGGGATATAGTGAGAAACTGCTTTCTGGAAGTGGACTGAGGGGTGTTAATCTCCAGCTGATGGCAAGAAACAACCACAGAGACAAATGTCTTGGACAGGTAGAGCTTAGACTGTAACAGCAGCAAGTGGAGTCATGGAGGTAACAGTAAGAGGTTCTAAGAGATCATTCCAGTCATCCAGCCTGCACAGTTACCTTGTGTTATTTAATAAAATAGAATGAAAAGCTATACCCTGTGTAAATGAGGTGAATAGCTTTTTGCTCTCAACTTTTTCTGGTCAGAGTGTGAGCAAGAAAACATGAGGGCATTCCTCTGTCTTCCTCAAAGATTCCTCAGTCTTCATTTTTCCACTTTTTTTAGATGAGCTTTAGATGAGCTTCTCTTCTTATATGCTTTTTGCTTCTGTATTACAATCTGATTTCACCAACTTGACTGCTTTTAATTTTCCTTGCCATGGAAGAATACAAATTAAATGGGCTTCTGGCTCATATTTGTGATGCTTTGTCCCTCCTTTACCACAGTAATACTCTTCTCCTTGGTTTAACTGTTTTCATTATTATTTTCTTATGTTGTCCCCAAAACAAGAATCAACAATCTTACTGCCTTTAAACCACTGTGTGAGAGAAGATTTATTAAAAAAAAAGAAAAAAAAAGGAGAGAAAGTGGGGTAAGTTACCCGTTTAAGAAAGGTTAGATCCAAATATATGAAATTGAATTTTTCCATCTATATTTGAGCACAAATAAATACATCTTCCTTCTCTTCAGAAAATTCCATATGTCCCTGGTCTGTCCATGCCCTTAGCATGTAAGTGGTGTTTTGCCTGTACTGCATTTAAAAAACTGACCTTCCTCCTCCCCACTCCTGCCTGGACACCCTGGGCCTGTTTGGGTTCAGATCTAGAACACAAATACAGTTGCACTGTTTGTATTAAAAATTATCCTATCTCAGGAAGAAATTCAAGGGCTGAAAGCAACTTATCAAGTCAATGAGAATTTCACCAGTGTCCTAAGAGAAATCAGGGCAAATTCTAAATCTGCTTTTTCACCAGTATTGGATACATCAGCTACGACTTCACTAGCACTGAAAAAGCACTGAAACTTGATTGCTGGCGAGTGATCTGTTAGCACAGATCTGGAACACTTTTCTCATGGACCACCAAGTGGCACTGACCTAGAATTTCCCCCAGAGTCCTGGGTTTATAATGGATGAAGAACTGTTCCCAGTAAGCAGTTTAGTGCTAATCACTTTGTTTTATTTCAAGAGCAGGGACATGGCCAGGCCATAATGGCTGCTCCTTGGGCCAGAGAATGTTACTTTTATTAGAATATATGTAAATGTATTAATATAGATGGAGTATATTGACCAAAACTTAAGAACAACAGTTCTGAGAGTACACTGAATGCCCAGACAGAGGAAACAACCTTTTCCACATGCAAGTTAGGGTGCCCAACCAAAAGGATTTGGGATATTAATCTTCCTTTCTTCTCTTTTCTCTCCTTTCTCTCATTCCCTTTTTCATAAATAATTAGTTAACCTATGGCAAAGGGGAATAACCTAAAGTTCATTTTCTAGGCTTAAATAAAACATTAGCTGGTTTGGCATTTTCAGATTTCAAAAGCTTCTTTCAAGAGGTAAAGAGAGTTCTTAGATATTAAAGACTAAAGCCAGTAATAATTGCCACTGGGTTAATTGGGAATGAGAGAGAGCAAGCTTGGTACCCACTCAAATTAGTTATGGATTAATGAAGCCAAGGAAAATAATAAGTTAACGTTGTAATTGATAAAGCTATATCAAAGGCTGTGTATTTTGCTTGGGTTTTTCACCAGTTTTGTGTACCCAGAATTCTCTGCTCCTCCAGCAAACTATTAATAGCCAAAATCTTCATGCTCTACAAATCCAGAATAACTTCAGCTCTCTCTTCCACAAAGGCAGGATTTCATGATGCAGACAGTCACGGCCGCTGCATGGGGAGAAAGAGCACATATCATCACATCCTGAATGCTCTCAGAGAAATCTGTCTCTCTGCTGCACTGGAGGCAGTGCACTGCACCTCATTTAGCTTTCAGGAAACATTGTATGATTCTCTCAGATAACAGCTAATTTCTAGGGTTTCTCGGGAGGAAAGGGCAAAGAAACAGTGATTACCTCCTGCCCAGGATAAGCATGTAAGTAGGGGAATAACCCTACCTATAAATATTGTAAATATTTATTGTAATAAATATTGTATAAATATACGCTGATATATGTTAGTTAATCACAGATATTTGCCATCTGAAAGTTAAGTTTCTTGTCAAAGAAGAGGAATTAGAATTATCAGAAAATAATTTGTCTCACATTGATGTAAGCAAAATGAACTGCCTGTCTCTCACACCTTTGGCTGGCCTAGGAGTGATACTAAATGTTTGGTTTAGGTGCTATGTAAGATGTTTATATTCTAAACGGGAAAGAATCTACATTATCCCACAAACAGAGAAATTGGAACATAGGCACTGGGAAGTTAAAAGTCATTGGGTCTTGATGGTAAATAACTTAGCTGGACAAGGTTGTTTCTTCACAGGACTCCAAGAATCCAACAGACTTCTAGAGCTGAAGGTCCTGGACAGATGACTGACACGGGCTGCAAACTCTTCTGTGGTATCTGGGGGTGATCTACATTTGCAGAAGAGTTCTGCAAAGGTTCTGGCTCCATGGAAGAAATATAGAATACACTGCTCTAAGCAATTATTCGTCTGCCAGGCTGAAGGTCTTTTAAGTATCCTAAAGCAGGTCCACCTCTCCTCTTAGGTCCATATCCCACGTGAAGAGCTGAGCACAGTAACTTAGGACCCCTTAATAGATATCTAATCAAACAGGAAGCAAATAATCAGGATAAAGTAAGAGAAATCTCTTAGGGATCGTTTATTCTCAGTTATTTTTCTCTTTTTTTTATAATCAGAATATATAAAAGTATGATTTGTAGACATTTAATTGGGTCAGAGAAATACTGTCATGTACCCTGTATGGGGAACATGCTTAGACACTCTCTCCTCACATGATAATTTTCTTTAGATGGAATTTCAGAATTGGGGACATATGTTAGAGGTTTCCATCCATTATTTCATACTGAGCCCAGGTGAAATGGGTCTTTCGCTTGATGGTATTTTTCCTGTCCATATACTCTGCAGAAGCCAGTGGATGTTCAAAACATTATCTTTCCTTTACAGTTGCTGGACTGACTTTGTATAGTACAGTAAAAGCAATAATTTTTCTGGAAATGCCAGAGAAAAATAGGACAGTCTTATTTCAGACACAGTGGCCAGGAACATGCTTTTCCCAGCAGCCCAAAAAAACCCCCTAAATTAACTCTATGCTTGGAAGTCCAGCTAATCTTCTTAAGTAGAAGTGGAAGCCTAGATGTCAGAAACTACAGGTGACTGCAGAAACTAGATAAAAGAAGGACATAAAACTGAGAACATCCCTTAGGTCTGGGGTCTGGGAGAAAGGCAGAGTTCCTGATTAAGCAGCAGGCATTAAATAGAGGCTGTGTTTCTCCTGAAGCCTTCCTTGTGCTTCTTGCTCTAATAGGCTTGAAGGGACTGTTAAGGTAAGGCATTTCTACATCTCCAAATCTCATTGAAAGGATGGATATTGGCATTTCACTGGTGTGGAGACAGTTGAACATCATGTCTTCAGCAGTATTCCTTCACAAAGTTCCAGTGTCCTATTCTTTGCAGTATACTGCCCTAAAAATAATGTGTAGATTGAACTTTTTGTGAGGTACTGCAGGTTTTGGTTCTTATTTCTTGAACTACATACTTATGCTAATTGAAAAAAAAAACCTTCACCAAAAATGTCTGTACTTCAGTGTTTGTTTGCAGTAATATCAGGTTGTAACACCTGGGCTGAGTAATAGTTTATTTATCTATAAATAGGTTATTTGCAGAGCAGTCACTAATCACCACCATAAGTTCGGATGGAAGAACCTGACCCTGAAACACCACAATGCAGTTGAACAGTTGACAGCATTTAAAGACTATTGAAATCCTATTAATGGGGCTTCTGTTTAATTTGCACTTTCAAAGAAGACTGTAGTCTTGGAAAAATTATTATCCATCAAAGGCGACCTTATTGAGACATCACAATGAATATTAGTCTGGGGTAATATGTAAATCTGGGTGTCATTTGCATGACAATGCAGCCTAACCCACCCCATGCTTCCATCTGACAGCCCAGTACCAACACGTAAACTGTAAACAATAAAAGGGCACAGAATGGCCCAGCGGGGGTCCTGCACCACGCAACAACAAAACGTCTCCTGCAGACACAAAGCCCAATCCGTTAGTTTAATAGGAGTGAAACCAATTCAGGAGCTTTCTGGTCAAAGATCTGACACAATTTCCAAGCTAGTCACCAACATTGCTGTCATGATCTACTGTAACTTATGGTAAGACCCAAAGAAGTTTAATCAAGCAAAATTGCTCAAAGTAGAAATCTTTACCGCATCACTGAGAGCTCCTTTTTAAAGACTGGCTTTCTTTTTATTGGAAGTTAACATTGCATGCTTCAAAAAGTACTCTCTTCAAAACAGTTTTCATAGAGGGATTAGGAACAGGACAGTAGAAACACATAAGCCTTTAATCAATAGGTCACCCGTTAAAATTTGGCTTACAATAGCAGTGTTTGCAAGCGACTGACATCTGTGAGCAGCATGTGTAAACTGTCAAGGCTTCATTGGTGTCAGAGAAACTAAGATAATTTACCCCAGCTTAATATCAGACCCCTGAAGTCTTCCCCTTAGTCACTGGAGGGGAAAATTTCTCAGTGTGATTCGCAATTCATAAGTGGATTCACCCAAAAACTGTGACTATATTTTGGCTCTGCTGAATACTGATCTCACATGCCCTTCAAATCTAAATAATGAAAGGGCTGATATACTCTCTTGTCCATTCTCTCATCTTCCAAATCCTTTCTCTAGCCTCACTTCTTCAAAGAGGCTTTAAACTCCTACAATGCAATGTAAATGAGGAGAGGAGCTCTACTGAAGTTTCCAGTACCACGGAATAGGAGCAGCATGGCTGGAGAAACAGCTCCACGTCCCTAACTGTACCCACCATGGAAAGTGATGCACTCTGAGACAGAATTGAGGTTAAATTTTGTTTTACTCAGGCAACCAATCCAATGGATTCCCTGTGTCCCTGCAGGTAGTGTGAGCAGAGGAGTCAGCAGCTCAAGGCATCTGGAGAATGGACATCTGCCTCGCTCATTCTGAGTGTGAAACACGCTCCAGAACTGTGTCCTGCATGCTGAGGTTCCCTGTTTATTGTCTAAGGAGCACTGTGCACCTCAGGCATGAAAACCTAAACATAACTATGATCCCTTGTTGAGGAGCTGGTTGGTTGTGCAGGGCTATCTCTTGAGATCCTACTGATCTCCAAAGCTCAGCAACTGGTCAGAGCTGGAGTCAAAGATGTTCCTTTACAGTTCAAAGCCTTCTCCATTTTTTTCAGTGTTTGGAAAGACAGCTGTTTCTTTTCTTTTAATGTGTAGAGATGCTTTCACCCACCTTTACACCATAAAGTGCTGGACATAGTGTTGCTTTCCAAGTAGGAATCTTGGGGTTTCTTCCCTTCTTGGCTTGAGATCAGCTGTGCAGGTTTACTGCTCTTCAACAAGAGCACACTGAGAGATCTCGATGTTTCTGTCTTTACATCAAACATCACTGGAAAAGTCACCATCAAAAAAAAATGAGCTCAGGCAGCAGCAGCTGGAACCCACCAGATGCTGTGGCTTCTTTTCTGAGTGGAGAGCAAATGAACCTGTGTCCTTGAGAAGGAACATGGCCTTCTTTCCCACGTGTGTCTGTGTTCTAACCATTGGATTATAATATGAAAGACAGACATTGTCACTCTTCTAAATAGAATGTGTCTGTATCTTTACTTAATGAAGTGTCTGTCTGAACTGGTAAACTGGTTTTAAACTGAAAACATCTGCCAGTTCAACTGCCTCAGGGGATGTCGCTGGTATCAAAGCAATCACACAGGAACATCTCTGAGCATGCACAAAAGTGGAATTCAAGGAGCTTCAGAAATGTTTAAATGAGCTGAGAAACACCATAGTAACATAATCTCTTCCAAAACTTGGCAGCCATTCACCTCTATAGACAAATAGAGTTTTTGGGTTTCAAGCCCTATTTTATGCATCCAGACTCCAGATGTGAAGTTTTTAGAAAGTTTCAGGAGGCTTTATCTAGCTCAACACTGAGAAAAATGAAGATCACTTTCATAGCCACACTTCACTTCTTTAGACTTTCAGTGTGACTATAAAGTTTCATCAGTTTCTGGACAAATTTTGCTATTTTTTTTAATTGTGTGAGAACTTAAAACAAAATACATTATAAAACATTTTGCCAGAAAACTTCTGAGCTTTCACGCTGATCCTGTTTTTTTAGCATTTATACCACATTTTTTCCTACATATGTTTGCATTATATAGTCTATAATGCATCACAAAGTGGAAGTGAAGAACCCAGACTTATTTTTTTCTTCCAAGAAACCAACCGTTTGATTACTTTACCCTGAAAATTTTGACAAAATTGTAATGTTCTTGAAGAAAGTTTCATTTTGTCCAGTCAGCATTCTCCCATGTTCTTTTGGAACACTTTATTACCAGTTCTAACTAAATTCACATGAGAAAGGTAAAGACAGCAATATGGCAAACAACGCCTATGATATTTCAGAGAACAACTGCTTGACATTTATATTAGATTTCTGGCCGACTATTACAATATCTTTGATGAGTGAGATCTTGATTTAACTCCTCCTGGAGGTACGAATGCACCTCCCAGAGCCTGTGAAGATGCGGTGCCAAGGAGAAAGAGCAGATGGTGTTTGCCTTGTCCCTGCCCCCTGAGTATTACCCACAGGGATGACAGCTTTACGCTGCACCTTGGCTCCACGGAAACCTGGTGAGGGAAGATCCCATGTGGTCGAACTGAAAGAACCCATCTCCTGCTGCTTCTTTCATAAAGGTCTAGAAAAACAAGTCTGGGAGAAATCTCAAGAGGCCATGCCATCCATTCCCTGCTCCCAGCTGGCGTCAGCAGGTTCATGGTTGACGCAACATAGTTTTGGGGGGCTCTGTCAGCTGAGCGTGGTTTCATGTGCAGGGAGCTGGGGATTAAGGATTGAGAACCTTTGTAAGAAGGTGGGATGTTAATAGATTTCTTTACCATTTAGACTAAGCATTTCGGTAGACAAATACTGGAGTTTGAGAACTGTTCAACCTTAAAAAAGACAAGAAAAAGCCAAGCAACTGAGAAGTTGTATCATGACTGTAGGGGAGGATCTCCTCATGGCTTTGATCCAGGGAAGAGGTAGGACCTATTGCTTCAGGAAGATGCTTCAAACCCTGGCTTTTGGAAGTACACCCATGTGCACGGTTTTGAGATAGTTTCTACTTGCATGTCCTTGGTTTGCAGAGTAACATTTATTCTCATTTTTACAGGGAGGTGCCCAAACACTGGAGTCCCCAAATCAGTACTGTAGGATGATTGTCAGTGCTTTCTCAGGTAGTGATGTATTTCCAAATATATTTCACATCTTTTAGAAAGCAATGATTGCAGCAGCAGCCTCTCTCATGAAGTCACCTGCGCAGGGGAAAGAATTCAAAGCCTTGCTGAAGGTGTATCTCAGAGAAAGATAATTATTCTCCTGGTTGTACCCTGGATTTTCGTTTATGCCAACAAATGACAGTGCAAAGTTGAGTTTAAATCAGTTAAATATTAGGAATATTAGGAAGAAACTCTTCCCTGTGAGAGAGGTGAGGCCCTGGCCAAGGTTGCCCAGAGAAGCTGTGGCTGCCCCATCCCTGGAAATGTCCAAGGCCAGGTTGGACAGGGCTTGAAGCAACCTGGGATAATGGAAGGTGTCCTTGCCCATGGCAGGGGGTTGGAATGAGATGATATTTAAGGTCCCTCCCAACCCAAACTATTCTATGATTCAATGAAAACCAGAGTACTTCCCTCTCACTACATCTGGAAATGTCAGCAAAGATATTTTAAAGGACTGTTTTCTGGATATTTTCTCTATAGGACCAGCAAATGAATGCTACTACGAATGAGAAAATTATGATCCACAAACACACTATCACCACAATAAATCTGTTTTGTTTTCATTAAAGGAAAAAAGAAAAAAATAAATAATGTTGTATCCAATATTTATGTATCCTCTAAAGACATCATCTTTTTATTGTCCCTGTTTATTTACCAAATGATCCACTTCAGTTTCAAGGTATTGAGGCATTAGATTGTGAACATCAGTCATTACCTAAGGCAGAGCCTGTACCTACACAGGCAGGCAGGTAAGTGGATCCATGGTCCTGGCTGAGGCTGACAGTGCCACCTTTATTGGGTTATGGGGTGAAAAGGGTGTGATGGTGCTTGCAGTTTGTATTTATCTTTGTTTCTTAAAAAAAAATACAGCCACTATCATGTCTAATATGTATGCACATGTAAAAGTGTACCAATTTTCTGGAAGTGGGAATAAGCTTAAAAATGTTATAATAATCAGCATGGGCTATATTGTGCCTTAAGGCACAGCCCTAAGCAAGGGCTGGTGCATAAACTAAAAAAAAACAGGTTGGATTTTATTGCCTTCCCTTTATTTCCTCCCATTCTCCTCCTTCCCCTAAGGAAAAACAGGGGGGGAAAAAAGGCTAATTGCAAAATTCTCCTCCAGCCCTTTCTGAGTGTCATCATATCTCTGAACAGAAGCAATGAGACATTTTGGCAACACCGGACTCTCTTTCTCCCTATGCACTCATCCTTTCTATTCCTCATGGGCTCCCAGCTTCCTTGTCTCTTTCCTCCTCCCTCAGGTCTCTTCCTTCTGCTGCTGCTTCGGATTGTTGGAGACATCTGGGTTCTCTTTCTGGGCAAGTGCAACCTGGCAAGTCCTTGGCATATTTGCCTGTATATGTCACATCTTCATTACGTCAATCCTGTGGCAGCTCTCTTTGGGCCTCTTCACCTTGGGGTTTTTTCCCTGCCTTGTTTGGATAGGTATTTGTATTCCTCTTTATGGAATGATGGGGGGCAAGTTGCAGGGTGAACTCTGCTGGCCCAGCCACTTTGTGCATGGGACACCTGTGAGCTGAGGGAGTGGATTTAAGCCCCCATCTATTGCCCACCACTTTCTGCAAATGCAAATCTTGCAGTTATTTTTGGCTGCCCAAGTGCCACACAGGGAATTTCCCTGACTTCTCTCCCTTTGCTGGGGTATTTGGTATTTTTAGGCACTTGGCTGAGTGATGTACATTACAAGCCTGCTGATTCTGAGCTCCCCAAGTAATCAGTGGAGAGAGATGAGCACACTGGAGGGAAATGCATGTCTTGGGGGTGCTGACTTACCCTCTGGAGCTGCCTGTGCCTCCCTTTAGGGAGATACTGGAAAAATAGACTCTTTTTGCCTCCAGTTACACATTGTGGATGTGGGTACTTGTTTCAGACAAACTGACAGGCATGTTACATTGATTTGTTTATCCTTTTTTAATGATAAAAATGATCACATCCGATGAATCATTCGAAGTTACATGAATCGCTTTGCTGTTCTCACTGTCTGACCTTTTTCGTTTGATCATTGTTGATTCTTCCATTTGCAAGAAGGAATCAAAAAGTCATGCTAGGGTCAAATACAGTTTATTTTAAAATTTAAGATCTCATTGTAAAGGAAGAAAAAAGTTCAACAATTTGTTCATCTCTGAGTGCACTCAATGGGTCATGATATTCCTACATCAAACCGAGATTTATTTTAATTTAACAAAAAAAGAAGGGGGGGGAAGATTAAGCCTGAAGACTCAGTTATTGCTGGTTCCCCAGTCACATCAGTCAGCAACATGGGATTTAAGGTGTCAGAATGACAAAGAACAGTTCAATTTACTCTAACATGGCACCTATCTGCATGTACATATTAGAGAGCTATAAAATCTCAAAGAGGCACCATTTGAAACGCTCTGTGTTAAAAGGGGGCAATTAGTGGGCAAGATGAAATGAAGGTACAGTTGTAATTATTTCATATCTTGAAACAAAAAGGAAGGCCTGAGATGTGATTTCACTGTTAAGGAAATGCAAGGCTTCTGGAAAAAAAAAAAAAGAAACTTTTTAGAACTAATTGCTTGGCTCTAATTAGAGAATCTAACCTTTGGAGGAATAGTGGCTGTTGAAACTCCAATTTTATTTGCATATATTAATATGTACATGACAATTACACCCCCAGAGAAAGTACAGCCTGTGCCCCAAAAGCCTAGTTTTAAATTTAGAAGCAAGAAAGAAATTCTAAACAACTTAAGAACATTTTAGTGCTTCTGTAGACTTAGGATCCATTTTATGAAAACTTTGGAGTGTGGAAATGACAAATCTAGTTGTCATTTTAGATGATGTAGAGATACACATGCTTCTGTTTAAATGTTTGTACAGAACTATCCTTACCATCAATATTCATACACGCGTAAGTGTGAAAAAAATAGAATTATAGAATCGTTAAGGTTAAGACCTCTAAGATCATCAATTTTATACATTTATCTAAATATACCAATATACATGAAAGTTCTCAATACTGAGACTGTATTTGCAATAGATGTTGGTAGGGGGATTTTCCCGTCATATCCAGCAGGGATGTAGAAAACACAATATTTTTGCCACCAAAGAGTAATAAATGTGGGTGAAATTGAGAGAATTTGGGGAGCTCTTGAATTAAACAAGCCCAGGAATCTAAATGTTACTATGGCATTTTTGAAATGTCTGCTAAAGGTCTAGAATTGTAACTCTAAACTATTACCATTGAAACCTTGATTATAATGATAGTGAGGATAAAGATTAAATAGGTTGCAGAGGGAAGATCAGGTGACTTGCAGATATTCACACAGGATTCAAACACACATGCAAGACAAAGTAGTTCTGCTGTTTCTTACCCAGGTTTACCCTATAAAAGATTAACAAAAGACAGGAAACAGTGTGAATGACTAATCAAGAAGGTAATAAAAAATCAGGGTTATCACTGTCGTGCTTAATAGAGAGTCTAAGCAATGTATGAAAGGAAATATCTACGAAACCTCACTGGGCCCTGGGTACTCCCTTTGGATGGAACTCTGGAAAATACATTACATGGAACAATTTTGAGGTAACTAATGAATGAACAGTAGTTTTCCCAACATAACTTCTAATCCCCTGGTAATTCTATACTTTTGTGTCATCACAACATTTCAAGCTCGTTGACACGATTTCCTCTCATTTGGGCTAAATATTCTGGTTGCTGTGGCACAGAGATGGAAAAGAGCTATTGGTTCCAGCTATCAGAGGTGTTGCTGCAGTTCCCTGAACACCAAGTCAAACATATATGAGAGGTCAGGAATATTCTCATATGTGTCTGTGTGTAAGTTTAACAAATCCAAATATATTTATTAAAAAATTCATTAAAAATCAGATAAAGACTTGAAGCAGGAAATTTCAGAAGAAAGCAATGGTGGTTACAAACACTTCATATTCACAAATATTAAAAAGTCTTCAATTTCAAGTTATGTGTAATTAACAATCTTGATTCTAAAATATCACTATTAAATCAAATCATGCAATTACATTGAAACAAATAGCTACAAAACAAAAACAAACTAAAACCTTCGTTATTTTTCTGTAATGTTTACAATCTCAAGCATTATTTGAAAAAGAATACATTTAATTACTATATGTTGTGAAACAAATGTCTGCCCAAAAGTCTGGAAAGTTGGAGATTCAAAATTCAGCAGTTTCTGGTACAAATGCTTTGAAAAGACAGTGAAAAAAAAAGTCCTACCAAAACAAATATAGCTCATATAACTTGTGGTAACTGTATAAATTAAGCTTCCAAAACAAAAACTCAAGTTATGCCAAAACTGTAAAATTTCAGCATAAACAGTCTATCTAAGTTTCTTCAAGTATTTATTAACATTTTATCTTAAAAAAAAAACCTGTCACCTTTAGTTTTCACAGCTGTTAGATTTTTCATCTTCAGAGTCAAACATTCCAAGCTCAAGATCTGTGACATCTGAGAAATTATGCTCTTGATCCTTGACTCTGCTTTTGAAAATCAGTGTCCTTTTTTTTCAGTGTATAAAAGGGAAATCAAAATTTGGGTAACTGCGTTTGAGAATCCTGTTCAGTGTTTTTAATAAATAATGGCAAAATTTATTCACATCAAAGCAGTGAGCAGCTTGAATTGCTCAAACTGCAGAGGTATGATCAGGACACATATTCTGCATCTATCCCAGTTCATTAAATATTTCCGTGGTGCTTGGCAGAGGCACTGGAAACCAGTGTTGAGCTGCCAGCATCATCCATGGCACACTTGGCAAGCACTCTCCCATTTCCTGAGAAGGTTTAGGAATTCATCTGGTCCAGAGATTAGTCCCAGCTCAAATATAGTGACCTTCCTTTGGGATGGAAAATTCATTGAGAGTTTGAGTATGGCTAAGTGGTAATTGTTCATCTCAGGGCCAGAGAACCTGTGCTCTTCAGCCAGAATTTTAGACTGACTTCCTACTTGGATTTTCAACCTGAATTACTGCAAAGGGCCTTAAAGTCCATGCCTAATGACATGGGCTAATGGCAGGCATTATTTTCATAATCTAGATGGCAACCTTACAAATGAAACAATTTATCTGTTTAAATTTAAAGCAGAAAGTAAAAATGTTCTGTGTGAGTGTGAAGTGTTTTTCCAAGTGCCACATTCAAACAAGCAGAGTCAGGCCGAAGTGTAGATTTCCAAAATAAAGGAAAATATCCACAGTTTGTATTCACAGTTGGACTTGATGATTCCAGAGGTCTTTTCCAACCTCAATGATTCTTTGATTCAAGGAAATATCTGATTTTAGTGAAAGCAAAGGCAGTTTAGTACATAAAAATAGATATTTAGGAGCACCTCCATTCTCAGTTGCAGTGATGCCACTTAAGCCATCTGAAGTTTCTATACAGACCAAGCTGTGACCATTGCTAATTTTATTTGCACTGCACACCACTGAGGATCCCAGTGAGCCATTGGCAATGCTCATTTTTTTTTTGCTGGAATCTAGAGGCTTTCTGCTGGATAACTTCTCCTCCTAAGGGGAAAATATGAATAAAATAACAAGTGAAATTTATGGCAGTGCTATTTCTGAGACCCAAGTAATGTGTCTCCATACGAAAGTGAATGTGTATTCATTTAGGAGTGTAAATGATGGCATGATGGCAGAGACAGTGTGGCACTGGGATCATTCACATCTTGTTACAACTAGTGATTACAGAGGAGTCATTTTGTAGTTCAACAGCATTATTGAGGCTTATTCTCTGTAACAAATGATATCTTTTATTTTATTTTGTGATTATCCAACAGATCACTGAACCATAAAGTGCTGTGGCTCCCAGCTAACAGAAAGAAATACCAGGGCCATATGTCTCTCCTGGAACTGTTACTATTCTGTACATAATTATAATTTTTCTCTCTGCCACTCACACCGTGTGGGTCAGACTCCAGTTACCTCTGATATTTTTGACACTCTGATAGAAACAATGGGAGATGGAATTTCTGTAATAAGAGATGTAATGACTAATCATTATTCTTTTCCCAAAGTCACTGTGAAAGATTGCTTCACAATTCAATTAAAAGTTTCAGCCTGACATCTGCATGGTGAAAGACATTTAGTATAACATCTGACTTGCACAAATATGAATAACATCATCTTCATAAAAGCAATTTCTATTTTTTTATTCAATTTCTATTGTTTTATTCAATTTCTATTGTTTTATGAAAATGGTAAGAATAAGGATCCTTATCACCATGCTGACACCATATGGATTTTGAACGGCAAAACCATTTTCATACAGATATATAAGTGTATATAAAATTACTGATATGACAGATTATGCATTTGATTACACTCCTCTTTCAGCTTACAAAATTTATCCTGTCTGATGTGCAGTGAGTCCTCTGTCATGTGCACTGTACACTGCTCTACCCCCTCCTCATTTTGCTTAAGGAATTATTCATTCCTATATGCTTCCACATTAACACAAAAAAAATAATCCATACAGCCAAGCTAGGACCACATCATCAGCCATCCTCTTCCTCCCAGAACCCACAGAGACAGGACAGAAAAATTTGGAGTCATTTTATCAACTGTAGCATTTTGAGCCATGTCTGCTTCAGAAACCTCTGAATCACACTGATTATTTCCAGTTTAATCAGAAATACTTAAAAAGTCTTTTGAAAAACATTTTCCAAGAGCAATCCATAAAATTAAATGAGATTTCTCAATAAAGGAATAAGAAGCTATCTGAAATCAGAAGCCAAATTCAGCTAAAGTGATCTTGTAATGAGGTGGGAGTTGACCTCTTCTTCCAGGTAACCAGTGATAGGACAAGGGGAAATGGCCTGAAGTTGTGCCAGGGGAGGTTCAGGTTGTATATCAAGAAAAAATTCCTCAGTGGAAGAGTGGTTAAGCTCTGGAAGAGGCTGATCAGGGGAGCGATGGAGTCACCATCCCTGTAAGTGGCACTTCATGGTACGGTTTAATGGGCATGGTGACATCCTGTCAGAGGTTAGACTTGATGTTTTTGAAGGTCTTTTCCAACCTTCTTGACTCCATGATCCTGTGATTCTCAGCCCCATACTAGCTGATTAAAAGGCTCCAGCATAGACTATCCTGAACAGGAACCAAATACTCTGCCGTTTTTCAGGAATTAGCATCCTGTTGAAGGATAGGACAGGAAAGAATGTCTTTAGGCAATGGTTTTGAGGACCATATGCTGGAAAGGTTATAAAAGATCTCCTCACAGCTCTGAGCTATAGGAACTTGGTGATGAAAAGAAGATACATATGAAATATTTGTGATATTTTAAGTGGTAAAGAGACACAGGACCCCTTATGGTATCACCTGGGATAACTGATGTGTTTTTCAGGAGATCAGGCTCAGAACTGCCAGAGAACTGGGAGCAAGCTCAACCCCGCAGCACCTGTAGTCAAGAAGCATGTTTTAGCCTGGGAGAAAAATAAAAAAATCAAACCTGCTTGGTTTTGCTACTCCTGAATATGTCCTGGGAGCAATTTGCTTCAATTTGTCCAAAAGAGTAAAATCACAAGACAAGGAGCCAGCTGGAGGGACAGTTTGAATGAAAATTGAGACATGACACACTGGAGAGGAGTTGGAGGAAAAAGGTGCCATTACAATCCAAAACACTTGAAGAAAACTACTTAAAAAGATAAAATTTGGTGTCTGAAAACTGGGGTGCAGGAAAATTCTCTATTGCTGATTCTTGCACCTCTGGTCATTAGCCCCTGTTTGGTTTCTAATCATCTTAATGAACAAAGTCCATTAGCTCACTTAGTTTTTTTCTCTGTGATTTATTTGCAGACAGAGTTATCCCTGCATTAACTTCATTGCAAACAAGTCAAGCTATTCTGGGAACTATTTTCGTTACCTAACAACTTCCATCTAATTTAAGTGACCAAATCAAAGAGCTGTCCCTCTGTAGGCTCTACAGCTGCACCCACATTAGCAGAAGTAAGAGGACCTTCTTATGACCAAGATAATGGGATAATGGATTGTTACCCTCATCCCTGACATGATTTTGCTGTGGGCCACCTCTCATGGTGAGCTGTACAGGGTTTAACACAATCCAGGGAGAATTGACTTACCAGTATAGATTTAGCCAACAAGATTCCATGGAAATGGAAAAAAAAATACTTCTATGAAAGATTATTCCAGTAAATATATGCTAAATGCTTTGACTGTGCTCTGAAGGATCCTCCCTCTTCTCACTGGCCAATGATAACAGTGGCATGAGGATAACGTAAGTACATTTAAAAGTTACATACCTGAAGTGAATGGAGAAAAAAATAAATCATCTTTAGAGGATAAATAATCCTGCTTAATCACAGAATTATAGCATCACCTATCTTGCAAAATAGGTCGATTACTTTATATTTTATCCTACATTTTTCATTTGGATCTGAAAATGGAAAAGATAAAAGACCAGTTTCTTGTGCTGATTTGTATCCTGTTATGCTGCAGGGTTTGCACATCTGAAAAAAATCTTGGGTCTAAATCCTTCAGGGTCAAATCTGCAGCCTTTTCTTTACCCTTCAAGCTGATACTCCAAAGAATGGTGACTTTCAGCTCTGCTATGGCAGCCAAAACTAGGTTTTTCCCGTTTAGCCACGGAAATGTGTTTAAATTAATCTCTGGTGTGCTTCCATTCATTCCCGTGGAGCTATATCAGGCATACAATTGACTCAGGGGACCATATTCTTAGCTTCTACGGAATAACTTCTCTCCCTTTAGTATATCCACACAGATTTACACATCTTTTTGTAGCCACTGTAGAGCTGATTATTCCCAGAATAGTTTAAGTGAGTAACACAACTCTTCAAAAGTCTCCTACAATTAGGTGTTTTTATTCGTATTTAACACGTACTTCATAACTGGAATAAGAACTAATGCCAAATTTAACATCATAACAGATAAGGTAGGGAGAAAATTATGCAGTCTACTACAAAAATAGAGCCTTAAAATTCAGAATTGACTAAGAATCTACATTACTAGAGCCGAAAATGGCACAGTAGACCTTGAAATTTAAAGTGCTGAAAAGAAATTGCAGAAAAAACCCATATTTTTTTCATTTGCAGTTCTGTCAGCTGCCTTTTTAATCTGACTTAGAGGGGTCTGCTAATGGAGAGTGAACTGGTTCCCAGAAAGAGCTGAGGCAGTAGTTAAGGATTGTCAGAACGAATAAGGATTGTCTTGCCTTAGTAGTATCAAATGTAGACATCAAAAAGTACCAGTGAGTTTGGCTGTGCCCTGCGCTGCACGAAATGCATTTTGTGAGATTTTCAGAAATACTCCAAGGTGATGGAGCTCCACTCCTGCTAAGGTGGATGTCACCAGCAATAATTACACTGGGACCAGAACTGAAGCATCTCAGAGGACTGCAATGCCAAACACGTAAAGGTCATTTGTGGATTTTAATCCTGAGAAGAGAGTCAGCAATGCATGTCTGAGTCAAGTCATTCCTTTCCTTGACTTTATTTGCATGGAGAAAAAATTTCTACCATTTTATAAACTCAGTTTGGAATGCTTAACTGCAAAGTACTTTTCTTCAAAGCAAAGTTATTCTTTCTGGGAGAATTTCATCATGGGAAGGGTTGTTAAGCCTTGGAATGGGCTGCCCAGGGAGGTGTTGGGGTCCCCATCCCTGGAGGTGTCCAAGGAATGACTGGATGTGGCACTCAGTGTTCTGGGCTGGGTGACAAGGTGGGGATCAGTCACAAGTATGACTCAATGGTCTTGGAGGTCTTTTCCAACCTAAATGGTTCTGTGATTCTGTAGTGCAACTACTTTGTATCCGTGAGGAGATCTTTTGTCTTGTTCTGTGATTTCTGTACCTACTTGGTCACCATGATATGATCCTGATATTCAGGAGGCAAACCTCTCAGCAACCCTAGAGATTCTGGCTCAAGTGCTCCCCTTGATATGATGCAGGCTGCCAGTCTTTGACCCCAAAATACTTTATCTCATCAAGTCAGCAGCTCTACCTTGCCATAACTCTCAGCCTGCCCAAGGAAATGTCCCGAACTCACTCAGAAGATGACCTGAACCACATCTGGCCCTTGCGCTGCTGCTGTCTTCACTCTAATTTTCAATCCCAGGTGCAGAACCAGCAATTAAAACCAAGCCAACGTACATCAAGGCTGTGCTGCTGCTGCTCACCAGACAAGCACAAACACAAATCAAGACCCATGCACAATAATGGTTATTCTTTCAATTTTGTAATCTAGTAGTTCCTGGATGCTCTCTTCCAAAGCATGCAGTTCCTCCACTGGATATAAAGGAGGAATATTATCAGCTATTTGTTTTTGTGAAATCATTTATATGTATAAATTGCAGCAACACATGGACCAAACTACACCATTTACTGAAAAGTATAAAAGCATATGCCAGATGATCCCAGTATTATCAGTGCATTTAGCACTAATATTTGAGTGCTGTCATTAAAACTGAAGCTGCAGCAATATTTTAGCCATCTCTGCACCTAGAAGATTTCTCTATTACTTTGTCCATGAACGTTTTCCTTGGATGATTGGTTGACAATATCTAAAGGATAATTTTAGGTCCTGGAGAATTAAACACAGGTCTATTTTTATGAGGTGGGACAGATTGGAAACCGTTTTTCCCCCTTGTTCCAATGAAATTGGAAATGAAAAGAATGTGTGTCATATGAGGGACAAGTGTCATGAAGCCTATTTGAATTATACTTCATACCCCACTTTATAGCCTAATACTCAACTATATCCATTTTTCCTGGCAGTATTTTGCCCATCAAAAACAAGTTACTGACACTTATGTCTCGGATATAAATCAGATCCGGCAGTAAAAGTAAAGAAGGTGGTTTCAGAGAGAGTCAATGATGGGGTAGAATAATGTATTTGGCTTTTTCCTCTAGGATATTACTTTAATATCACCCAGAAACAGTGGCATAAAATCATTCTAATTAAATGGTCTTAAAAATAAGATATAAAGCAAATTCAGGTGATCTCATTCTGTTCTAAGTGTCAGAGCAGACACCACAAAACTGAGCAGAAATAGTTTAAATTTAGCTGTCTTAGCATATGTGTACAAGGACCGAGAATGTGGAAATTGGATTTGCTTCACTGGAGTCAATTAAGAAGGACTCTCAACAAGGTAGGGTTGAAGTGCATTGACAGGGCACTGGGAATTCTTCTGGTATTGATTGGCACTGGCTTGGGTACAAATAAAGCAAAGCATTCTGGTTTCTGACATTCATTTTCTATAACAGTGAAATTACACTAATGGATAAAATGATAATGAAAAAGTGAATGCAGAGAATAGGAGTTCTCCATGGAGATATATTCCCTTCAGATGTTAAACTTTAGCTCTGCCCTCATTATAAAAGATTTTCCTGCCTAATATACAGCTCCTAGGTCTTTTTTCCTCCTGTTACACTGACCTGTGCTTATTGTTGTCTCCTTAACCTCTCAGAAATTCTTTGTTTATGAGGGCAAAGCTTAATGAGGTTGGCAGTTCCTGTCACTCTGTGGAAGAGCAGCATCTCTAAAGCCCTACCTTCTTCTGGTAGTCAATGTCTTTGATGCTACTTAACAGGGGGAAATGCTCATTCATGTCTATTTTCCAGTTGGAGAAGATGAAACAGTTTTGCTTCATATTAGATCATCCTTTTTTGTCTCAAGTATGTGTAGAGGTAAGAAGGACTAACAGCTACTCCTTCCCCATCCTCTAGAGAATTAGATTTGGAAATCATATAAATGCCTTCTTTATTTCTGATGTCTTTGACATTTATGAGAATTTGTTTGATGATCCTATCTGTAATCATTGGTATTCATCTAGTATTTCAGTTTTGACCAACACAATGCACCATGTGCATTTTCCCATGTGGATTTTCCTTAGGGGTGCATCCAATGAACCCACACATTCACCTGCCTGTCTCTGAGCAGAGCCAAATGGAGCTGTATGAAATCTGTGCTGCAAAGGTGATTATTGCAAGGGAAGTTCAGAATAATTTTTCCCAAAATAATTTGCCTCCTAAGCTCGTTAAATGTGGTGGTCTTATGCCTTGTAACATGTCCTTTGCTTTACGTCTTTCTCAGGCTTCTCTTTGTCAGCAAATTCTTTACTGTCATAATTATAACTGTGTTCGTGTTGGGGTTTTAGGGTTCTCCTTTTGTTTTTCTTTTTCTCTTAAATAATTTTCCCCGTACATGTTGCAAGGGGACAAATTACTGTGTACTTAAGACAGACAAAAGACCTGGCCACAGAGGGAGGGGTCCAGCTGTCCTGTTTTACCTGGGGCTTTTCTCATGTAGGGCGGGGATGCCGCGAGATTTGAACTGGGAAAAGGGGTTGGGTACAGCCCCTAGTTTCCCTTTGTTCTCCTGGCGTTCGGAGGAGAGAGAGAGGCTGCAGTCGCTGTAGGGAGAATTCATCACCATTGCAGGGTCCTGCCTTCTGCTGCCTTCCTTCTACCGTCAGTGGAGCTTGCTGGCTGGAGCAGCCAAACTGGGATCCTGTTTGACATCCTACCTA
This sequence comes from Platysteira castanea, assembly GCA_013397175.1. Classification (NCBI taxonomy): domain Eukaryota; kingdom Metazoa; phylum Chordata; class Aves; order Passeriformes; genus Platysteira; species Platysteira castanea. The sequence continues at coordinate 597,634 of VYXC01012607.1, read as the reverse complement.
ACTAAAAGAGGGCCCTTTTCACCATCTGCTCGGGTGCCTCAGGGGGCCCCGGGACCCCAAGCCCGCCTTTCCCTGCCCCGCTGGGAGCCGGGCTCTGGCTGCCCTGTCCCCGCTGTTCCTTTGCCGCTGCTCCGAGCTTCGCTGCTCTGTAACTCTGCACCCCTGCCCGCCGAGAGCTCCCGGGGCTCCCGCTGCAGCTCCGGAGTTTCATAATTCTCGCCTACCACGCGGGATTTTGTGCTCATCCCTGCTGTTCCAGCCTGCTACTCCCGAGGGTCCTGCTGAAGCACCGGGCCCGGCTGCCCAGGGGGTTTGTGAGGCCTTTCTCCCAT
>VYXC01012607.1:570051-597201 GCA_013397175.1 Platysteira castanea | reverse complement strand
GGGGAAAGGGCCTGAGAGCCGAGAGAGGCAGCACCGGGTTCTGGTTCTGTTCGGTGGTACTGCCATCAATATTGTTATTTGTTTGCCTTGTTATACATATATATATATATATAAAAGAACTGTTATTCCTATTCCTCATATCTTTGCCTGAAAGCCCCTTACATTTTCCATTCCAAGGGAGGCTCCTGCCTTCCTTAGCAGACACCTGTCTTTCAAACCAAGACAGTTCTTTATTTCTGTCATGGCATATTTATGTAAGTGTTCAATCTATTAAAAATATTTTGTGGGTGCCCTCCAATCCCAAATTCCAGAGACAAATAATGCATTTTTCCTTTTAACAGACTAATATTTTCTATATTTGGAGATTTTGTAACTTTTTACCTTGTTTCACACATCCACTGTTTGCTCCTGTGAAAATTTTTCCAGTATTCCAATCATTCTTGTCACCAATCACTTAAAACACTTGTAGCACTAAGAGCCCCAACCTTTTCTGACTTACATGAGCTTTAGCACAGAAAAATTATTTCCTTCACTGCCCAGGCTCTGAATAGTCACCCCTGGAAACAGAAAGGCTCAGAATGATTCTTGTGGCTGTACATTTTCATGATTGGTAATAAGTTGTGATGAACATAATTGAACATAAACTATAATTTTCCAGAAGGACTGGAGGGAAGGAGCAGGTGCAATACTAAATCCATTATAAGATTAAATTTGGTGATTTTATATGACATATTTTAACTAATTAGCAGCAAATCAAATCTTTTGAATTTTCTAGCCCTGTGTTTGCCGTCATAGGATTTGTCATAGTGCCTGACAGATACCTCATAATTTCTTGTCGTTTTCCTCAAAACCTGTGTCTGGAGCAAGGTTCTTTAGCTACTCCTTAGATTTTTCCAATTCAAATATTGCCATTTTTGAACTGAGGAAAGGCTGAAGGAGCTGGGGCTGCTCAGCCTCCGTAAGAGATGACTGAAAGGCGACCTCATCCCTGTGTGTCCCTGTCTGCAGGGAGGGCTCAGGGCAGGGCCCAGGCTGTGCTCCATGGGCCCAGCAATGGCACCAGAGGAGTGGGCAGGAACTGATCCCAGCAAGTTCCACCTCAACATGAGGAGGAACTTCTCTGTGCAGTGACCAAGGCCTGAACAGATCGTCCAGAGAGGGTGTGGAGCCTCCCTCACTGGGGATATTCCAGAACTGTCTGCACACAATCCTGTGCCCTGTGCTCTGGGGTGGCCCTGCTGGAGCTGGGGGGCAGGACCAGATGAGCCACTGTGGTCCCTTCCAGCATGACCCATCCTGGGATTCTGGGATTCTGTGATATGGAGCTACTTGAAGAGTGTCTTTATCTTGGAACTCTTTTATCACCATGGCCTTGACTCATTATTTGGACTCTTGACTGAACCTTATCATCACCACCACAACCTCTGCTGACCTCTCTCAAGTGACTACCATGTCTGTTGATGAAGCCACTGTCTCTGCTGGTCCTTCTGTCACCCTGGCTTCTGGCACCTCTTCCCTTAAGAAAAAGAACCTCCCTTGTTCTCTGATATTTAGGCACCAAGGGAATTACCTGTTCCAGCACAGACACACTAGCTTATTTCAAGTGTTCCCTGGGACTGAGAGACCAAGACGATGCGCTCTGAATCCTTTTCTGAGGCTAGCAGCCCAAAGTCTACTCTAACTGATATTTAGGAGGAGTTAGAGACTGTGGTCTGGACCAAAGTGATATACCCAATTTCACACAAGTCTTTGGCAGCTCAAAGACCACTCTCCTCGTTTACCAAATCCAGGGTTAATGTCTGAATTCCTGGGATGGCCTTTCCAACTCACTGCGTAAGCTTCAAAGAGTGATCAGTGTCCTAGTTTCTTTACCTGTTATTTTTATGCACCCCCATCCACAGAGAAGATGGTTAGATGTCTGTAGGACTGAAGTGCAAAGGTGAATAGTGATACAATTAGGGAAAATGTTAATTTATACAAGCAATTTCTTAAATATTAATCTGGATTGTTTTAAGGTTATTTGTATCAATGGCTCACTATTTCTGAAAGAGTAATTTTCTTTCATCAAATGGAGATGGGTCAGCTGTCTTTGATCAAGGAGCAATAATTCGTCAAAAGCCAAGCCTAGACTCTTTGTCCAGGTAATTAATAGTAGTTTGGATATTCTTGAGTTTGAAGATTGCTAACGATTGTTTGAATTCAGTTTCTTAGTTGTTTAATGATTCAGGTTAGCTTTTCAAAAGAAGTCAGTACTGAGATCTTTGAAGAAGTTAATCAAAACCAAGGGTAAAGTCTTAAAACTAATGGCTTAGAAAGCCAGTGTTGTTGGACAAGTTTCAACTCCAGCACCTGTGGAATATCCAAGGTATAAGATAATTGAAGGACTTCTGCTGATTTAAGTGATCTTCAGCCAAAGACTCTCACTTACTCCTATAAGCATTTTTTCTAAATGCTGGCAGTTATAAAAATCTTTCTTTCTGTTAGCATCTCCCATAAGCATTCTGCTCATCAACCTGCCACCTTCTAGGCAGAAAAAACCCAGATTTTTTCCACAGAACCTCTTCCACTGTATTCCTACATCTTTCACAGTGAACCATTTTCACAGATTCCGAAAGCGTGGTAGTTAGTGAAGCAAGCTGAGGAGTTTCTTTTACACAAAGATTTTAATACCAGCCTTGCTGCTGGTCTTGACCTGAAGCCAGTTGAATTCAACACCGCAGTGACACCAATGAGTTTCATATCAAAACATGTAAACCAAAAGGAAACAAAAGTGAAAATGCAACAATGAAGTGTATGATGTTGGGAATAAACAATGGTAACTCTGCTTTTTTTGCGTGTTGTGAGAACAGAGAATTTCTGGATGGATACAGAGAAAATGAAAATACAGGATGGAACAAGGAAGGACAGAGGTAAAAAGAAGAAGGGAGGAAAAAGCAGATATAGAAAGGAAGATGAGTATAGAATCTGAAAACAAAGAACAGGAAAAGTTTGGAAACTTCAAAACAAGAAGACTGTAATAGGAAAAGAATTACGAATACATGTATATAGGACAGTGGATGGTTTCAGCTGACCACTGTCACAGATAATGTAGGCATCTACATCTGGGATACCAATATAGATCACTTTTACAGAAAAACAGGACCAAAAAATACTCCTATCTGTGATTCATTTGATTCTAGATTAGGGATATTATACAGGTCAGTCAATCATGACCTTTACGAGTAAAGGTTGTAAAGTGCTTTGAGCTGGCTTGACGGAGAACATTCAAGTTGTGGACTCCTAAAGTTAGAAGGTGGATCTAGTAATATTATTTATTGAGTCGTTTTGTTTATATTGAGCTTTTGAAATGCTGGAAATACATTCAAAATGTCAAGGATCTTGCAGGTAACACCATTCTGTTGGTTCTGAGATGGGTATATCGCCTTCATACTTTCATCAAGAGGAGGTGTATTTGAAGTCCAGAGGCTCCAGTGTTTGTTGGGTTCAAGAAATTTTACTGGAATCAAGAATCCTCATGAATTTGACTTTTGGATTTTTCAGAAGGGGTGGATAGAGGAAGGACACATTTATTGTTCCCAGTGTGCCCCACATGAGCCACTCCGTGTGCTTTTCCCTCTCATCCATAAATACAGCAGGATGTGTACACCAGAGAAAGAGAAAGACTATTCACATCAAGCAGCAGTTTTGGCCCAAGAACAGTCAGGTGTAAGTTGCCCATTAGTAGGTTTCCGATGGAAATTTGAAATAGGCTGATAAAATACCAGAGGAGGTAAGTTTTGGAACAACCCTGCAGTACAAGTACTGGGAGAAGAAAAACACCCCCAAACCCTAATTATTTTTCAGAAGGCACATGTATTACAGGGATCATAACATGCTCCTGCAACAGCTGGGGAAGAAGCTTGGAAATGCAGGATATGTCTTCCAGTCCAATATTCTTAGGTTCACACCTCTCAGTCTTTGGAGAGAAAGGTAACACATCTGTGTATTCCAAAGGAAAAAAGTGTAACTTCCATCAGGAGCAGGATCAAACCAGTTGTGTGAATGTTATTTGCAACATTTTTTTCCTCTCCTGTTTCCCCAGTGGATATGTCTGCATTTTCAGATCCCAGGGAAAAAAAAGTAAAAAAGAAGGAACAACCCCCCCCATCTCTACCCAGTGGGGACCTCCCTCATTCTCTCTTCTGATGTTTGGTTGCTAATTTGCACTTTTCATACACCCAGAAGCAAATGCCTGTCTGACACAAAATAAAACAAGCTGCTTCAAGTGCTGTTTGGTTCTATAGGAAGAAAATATTTTTTGAAAATAAAATGTACTCACCAAACAACCCACCAATGCCAACTGACATTCTCCATGGTGTGTCTGACAGAGGCAAAGTGTAGCACAATGCAGAACAAAGAGGTATTTTATATGCCTGGCAGAAATTCTTAAAAGTCTTTTTATTCTTTTTTTTTTTTTTTTTTTCCCTGGAAAATAGTTCTAATTTTGGGGAAAAAAAAAAAAAAGACAACATAAATACTGAGAAACTATTAATTATGAAGGTAGGGAAAGAGGGGCTAAAAATACTTTTTTTCCCTTGTAGTTCTTGAAATAAATAAAAATAGTTTCTCCTTTTAAATTAATTTGCTTTTTTACCTTTCATCCTTTCTTCTTCATTACAAAATTATTCTTCATTTGACAGATAGCAGCCATGAGATAATTCGGGGTTTTGTTTTGGGGGTTCTTTTAATAGCAGTTTGGAATCTTTGTTTTCAGAGAAGAGGCCCACTAGGCACAATTTGGGACTTGTTATTAAAGACAAACTAACATCCCCCAAAGATTTTCAAACACTTCATGCCAGAAAGTGATATTTTAAAGCTTTTCCCATTTCACATAATTGGATGCACGTGGCTTAGCAAGAGAAAGACAGTTTCAGCAAATACAAGAATTAATGCAATTTATTCGAGATGGTCTCACAGGAGAGATAGAGATTTTATGCATAATTCTGAGGAAGATAAAAATGTTGAAATCAGTTAGGACTTCTGCATATTGCTTCAAGACCACTGACCTAAGCTAAGGTGGTTATTATAGACAAGGATGGAATTTAGAGAAAGTTGTCAAATTAGTATTCATCCTGGATCCCAAAATGAGCACAATTATCATCCCTGGGAATACGAGTTCCATCCTTATACTTTCTTGGGATGCTTAGTCAAATAATTAGTCAAACTAATTCTAATGTTTGCATAATAATGAAAAAATATACATATTCCATGGAAAAAAAACCCCACAGCCTACCATAACTGAAATGTCAAAATTCAGTCCGTTAAAATGATTCTAAATTAGATCTATTCAAGACAGGCTATTGTGAGATTCCTTAAATTGGTTTCATATTTAAAATCTGCCTCTCACAAACCTGGGACCCTGGGGTTACACAATTATTTAAAAGAGTCGTTGAAGACCCTGGAACAAGAAATGGGAGTTGCTTAGACATGAAATATTTATTATTATAATTTCTATATCCCAATCCTTATATCAAATGAACATCTGCACACTTTCTGTTTTCTCTCTTGGAAAATTCTCTAAGACAAAGAAATAGTATTCTCTTCTTTTTTAAGTGGGGTTGAACCAAAATTGTTCATTATATAGATATGAAATCCTGGTTTTAACCTAAGCTTTGCTCTTTATTTCAAAAGAACCAGCATTACCTCCTTTTTTATTTTTAATTAATTATAGAAATCTAAAGCTATATTAGCATTTTGACATGTGGACATTCTTCTCTCCATGACATGAAATACGGTTAATCTATATTTCAGCAGTGCTATGCCAACTGAAACGAAAAAAGGGTTAATTGCCACTGACTTTTGAGGTAAAACTATGCCTTCTGTCAAGCTGTGTCCAAATCTACACCCTGGGGCACTGATGCTAAAAGATTATGGTGATTTTAAACAGGACACTTTAATTCACTTTCAGCTGCAAATTAAATGATGGAAGCCCTCATGATTTATTTTGTACCAACCATCATTTTTCTTGAGTCCTTTTGCATATAAAGTTGATCCTAAGGGATATTTCACTTGTTCAAAGATACTGGTTTAAATACTTTTCCCTGGAAGTTCTTTCCATTCCTTGTGGCATCTTGCTCATGTGAATTTTAATCCTAGCTACATCATTTGGGGGGCAAGCATTGGAACTCACTGACCAGGGCAGTGTTGGAGTCTCCATCCCTGGAAGTGTTTAAAAGATGTGTGGATGTGGCACTTGGGGACATGGTTTAGTGGTGCTGGGTTAGCGACTGGACTTGATGATCTTAGAGGTCTTTTTGAACCTTAATGATTCTATCATGAGCAGCCTGGAGCTCTTGAAATGATCTTGGTGTGGTTTTATGACCTCATAAGGGAGAGAAGTCATTCACTGAGGAAATTCAGAAAAGAAGAGGGCCTTGATCAGTGAAACAAAAGAAATGTTGGTTTTGTGTAGGTCTCCAAAAGATGTGCACAATTGCAAACCAGAACCACTAGAGAAACATTTCTAATGTCTCGTCAACTCATATAAATAGATATGTTGGGGGTGCTCTATATTTAGAGAAGAAGGTTTGAAGCCTTACTGTGTTATCAGGTTATATTCGTATCAAGGTAAGTAAAAAGTTTTTCAATGAAAAAGACTGCAGGAAATTATCTTACTTCCAGCAGTCAGCTCTAACAAATTCCTCCATTAACACACCAGCAAGTCAAATTGTATTTATAACTGGTTTTAATGTACATCCCAGCACCATGTAAGCTGTGAAAACATACACACCGTAAAAATTCCTATTCTCTTTTTACTTCTTCTACCTGTCAATTCTTAAGGTCTGCTCCTGTTTTGCTTCTTCTGTTCCCTACCCACGAAGCCCTCACCACCCTCCAACAAGCAATGAGTCCAAGCAGAAAAGGGCCTCACCACCCTCACAGGAATTTCTTCCCAATATCCCATCTAACCCTGCCCTCTGGCAGTTTGAAGATGTTCTCCCTTGTCCTATCATTCCAGGGCCATGTAAAAAGTCCCTCCCCAGCTCTTTTGGAGCCCCTTTAGGCACTGGAAGGGGCTCTGAGATGTCCCTGGAGCCTTCTTTTCTCCAGGCTTAATACCCCCAGCTCTCTCAGCCTGGCTCCAGAGCAGAGGGTCTCCAGCCCTCATCTCTATAAAACACATAAAATCCCAAGAGATCATAAGATTAATACTCTTAACAACCAACCAACCAAACCAAACCAAACAAATTTAAATTTGGAAAGTTGGGAAAAGCTTAACAAAATTGTTTTCTGATGGTTCAAAGAATAAGTACGTGAATGTTTCAACCCTATGCAGCCCATTTAGATCCAAACCACTTAAAGTCCCCTGTTAGTAGGGCTTTCATGACTGAATGGGCTAATATTTACATGAGTAACAATGTCTAGATTTACCATAGAATCCCCCCTGAAGATGCAATATTTGGTATTTTCATATATTTTTTTACACTTGTAAGATTTTCAGATTTATAAGTATTTACTCAGCAGCCATATTTTTTGTTTGTACTCGTTACATACATATACAGAAACATGGACTTTCTTAATGTTTGCTTTTCTCCAACACACACAAACATGTATACAGATGTATATATAAAAAAACCACAAACAAGTTTATTATGTAGAAACCAGCATGGACATGAATCCTCAGTCATTTCATGGCATTCCTGACACTTGACTCCTTCCTTGGATTATGAGATTCTTCACAAGACAGAAATAAATAACTGGTCCCTTTTAAGAACAAAGGCTGAAGTGAATATATTTAAAAGCTGCACTGTGTTTTGATGTTATTATAGCAATCAAAGTCAGAAAATCACAGTAACTGAGTAATAAAGAATGACTTCAAAGCCTAAACTGTCTAACGATGATGTGACAACTGCAGCAGTTCATCTGTATTTATGCAATTTATATTATATACACACATATATTTATATTATACACAAAGTGTGTAATTTATGGCTATGTGGTTAAAAATAAAAAAAACCCATCAGGATATAAACACTAACCTACTTTTGCTGTTATGCTACAGGAAAGATGTGTCTGTTCATTATACAGAAATTTATATGCAGTTATAGACCAATAGGGTCTTTATGCAATTAAAGACTTATGTGTAGCTCTTTATGTGCAAGTATAGACCTGTAGGTCTATAATATCCGTGTGGTTTTGAAAATTCATCTTTGCTTGTCACTCCCCTTATTCTTCTGCACTTTTATAGTGATGAGTCATTTCTTAGCCTTTCAATCTGCCCTGGAATTCCAGCCTGAATTTCACTCAAATATTGGCAAAATGTTTGATATTTGTTCTGGACTGGGAAACCAGGAGTTCTGGGACCTTTAGCAGCTGGTTTGCAGTTTTCCCTTCCTTGTAACTGAGGGGATAAACTTTCTCAAATCACCAGTTCTTCAGGATAAGAGTGTCACTTCAAGCATAATTGTTTCTCTGAAGCCATAAAGACTGACATTGTTGGTGTCTCCATCCAATCCTAATATTACTGCTGTTGAAAGACCTGCTTTGAATAATGACTGGTTTTGTTTGTTTGTTTTCATTGTGAACATTCAAGAGTTTTCCATGAGTTTATGCCAATAAAAAGAAAAATTCCAAAACCTGTAAAGCAACCAACTTAAAACTGTCCTTAAAACTGTTCCCTGATTATCAATATTTTCTCGTCTCTGAATTGTGCCATTTCCTGCAACCAGTTTCCTTGCTGGGTACTGAGATGAGGAGGATTTGCAGGTTACAATGACCCCAAAGGCAGTAGCTGGATAAGATGTTGGCTTCAGCAGCAAAGCCAGATGGTGGATCTCCTGTTCTCCCGGTGCACACCTGCATCCCACACTCATCACTCACTCCGTTATCCTTATCCAGATGCTTGTGAGACTGCCTGGTGAACTTGCCAATATGCATCTGATAAACTTAAGATATCTAAACTTGAACTAATTTACAGGTTAGGGCAGAAAAAATGGAGGAATTAATTGCTGGACATGGATTTAAAAAATCTGGAGTACCAAAGGCACAAAATGATGTTTCTCAATGCAGTCATGTCCTTCAGACTGAGATTTGGGCATAAGGAAAAATTGCCTTTCCATTACATATTCCACATAGAAAAGTTAAAAGTAATAGAAATATATGAGACAATTCTCCCAGTAAACTATACAAAAGTGGGGATGGCAGAGTTGTGGTTTCCCAAGGTGACGTGTGTCAGTGCAAGATTTTGGCAAAGGGAAATGCAGCCTCAAAATTGCCCCTGCATCAAAAATTATTTTGATTGCTGATGTGTCACTCTGGGTGTATTGCTAATTTATTTTCCTATTAATTGGCAGCAAAGCACTGACAGCTTTTCACTATTAGTTCAATCATTGTTTTATTAACTTAATAGTAATTAAGTACTTTCCAGCTTCCTGATGACTGTTAGACCCAGATATCTATGACAGGTCATTAGTTGCAGAGAAGAATGGTCAGGCACTAATATTAAGCAATGAGATTGCTTATTCATACACTGCAGAGGTTAGAATTAATAATCATGATAAATTGAATCTCATGAATAACTAATAAGGAAAAATCCAAAACAATTTGCTATGGTTACCAGAAGAGATGTATTTTTAAAAAACAAGGGCGAAATTACTCCTTGTTTCACCTGGGTGTAATAAAAAGGAATAGAGCTATTTGCCAGCAGGTGAAACAGAGGCTTGGGAAAAAGTGAATGCTGAAAGAAATTTGGGATAAGAGTAAGCAGCATAATTGTTACATGCCTGCTATGTACTAGAGCAGGATAAAAATAAATAACATACACCAGTGTTATTTTGGGAGGCATTAAATCAAAGAGCCAGAGGAGATTAGTATGCTGCTATTAAGTACTCATGAGAACACACCTGAGACACCTGCTTGAGGCCTGCACTCCTTGGAAAAAAGTAGAAATGTCAAGAAAAATGAGAGTAGAAGGGATTATGAGGCACCAGAGGAAATGCACGTAGTTGGAGATCATGTAATTATGAAACAATTCAGAAGACAGGGACATATTTTAAGAGAAACATGCAATTTTCTTGAATAAAATAATTTCTTGGCGGATGTGCTTATGGTTTTGGAGAGTCAGAGATGCCTGAGTGTATCAGTACTGTCTGCTTTTGTGTGCACATGGGCTGCACATTGCCTCAGATGCTTCCACGGGAAGATGAGCCCTTAGGGAAAAGTAGAAGAAATAGCAGCATGGCATCATGTCTGTGCAGAGAGGTTGAGATTCTATTCCTAAATCTTATTGATGACTTCCTCATCTCTCTGGTGTATTTTTCATCTCTATAAAATGGGAACCCTCATAGTTGTCTTTCTCTAGTGTCCTGGGAGCTGTGAACTAAACATATCAGCTGGACCTGTGAAACTTTACCAGTGGAGGCCAGCCTGGAGCTCAGGTATGATTTGTCTGCATCCTTGGGAGCTGATCCCAAGCATTCCTGGGCTCATGGGGGCACAAAGGCTGTCAGCTCCCATGTTCTTCCTCCGTGGAAGCAGCTGATCGAGCAACAACCACTAAAAACCTCATTGGGGGGTCACAGGATGCTCAGCGCAGCCCTGTTCTGCAAAGGAGCTGTGGGATTCCTGGGAAATCATCATCTCCTGCTTCTGAGCTCCCCCTTCCCATCTAGTTGAGAATTCCTGACTCTGAGCTGTGCAACAGTGTTGGTGGAAGGCTCAAAAGTGCAAAAGTCTGATGAATGGCTGTGCTGCGTGGATACATGTTTAAAATAGTGATTTATAGTGTTTGAGGGCCATCAGAAGAAAGAATATTTATTTAGAAGGGTGAGAAAAAGCAGATGAGTAGGAAATAAAATACTTAAACAACATGAATGAGGTACTTGGTTTTGGCCTGATAAAATGTTGAAGCATTTTGAACTGGGGGAGGAACAGCTTTTAAAAACATTGCCAGGGACTGGCATTAAGAACTGAAATCTCGTTCTGACTTCAGGAAAACCTCAGAGGTCAAACAGCTGCCCTGGTATTGAAATGCAGCACTGGATGGCCAGCAGGAGGCCTGAACATTCCCTTGTCTTTCATGGGCAGGAAAACCAAGACTATCCAATATTCTAGAGGGAGGTAAAACCAGTCTACACTTCCTCTTCTCCAGTGAAACCATCCACGACTCTTCCCCATTCAGCAACAATTCAGAACAACACCTGGATGGGTTGCAAAAAGCATTTTCTAAACACTGCTGTCACCAAGCCTTCACAATTCATTTGTGTATTAAGCTCCTAATTTTGAGTGCTAGCATGAGGTTTCTTAAAGTTCACATAGTGTAATTGTTACCTAAGGCTGGGAGACTCTGCTCTGCTTTCTAGGTTATTTAGCTGCAGATAATTTATGAGATTGCTGGGGAGGTTGAAAAATTGTTTCACCTCTCGGTTGTTCATGCTTGCACTGGTTTTACAACAGATGGGAGAGAATTTTGCACTCGTGAATATTTGATTCATGCCGGCCGACTGCCTCCTCTCACTCAGCAGAGACAAAAGCCAGAAGGCTGGAGAGGAGCTTCAGTGGTTTTTAGAGGGTTGGAGCTGGTTTGACGGATAGATACAGATATATCTCAGTATTTTTAAAGTGAAAAAGTGATTATTTCAGTGCTCTGTCTTCTTTTCTTAGTGAAGCTGCACAGGGTATCACATAGACCTACAGAAAGTGAACTAAGCAGGAATAGAGTCTTTGGGAGTTCACTGCAAAAGAAAAACTGACACTGGTTCCCAGAATTGCTGGTGACTTCTTAGCTCATTTTACTCTGTATATACCATTTTAATTGTCTAGAAATGTCGAGATGGCCCATTAATAAGACTGCACAGAGGTATGAATACTGTTATTAAAGAATCTTTGGGAGTAAGGATATAATAAATCTCAGAATGTGGGCTTTAGTCCCCTCTCTGGTGATTAATTTCTGACACAGGTCAACTCACTTAGGGCCAGACATGCTCTGACCTACATTTTTTATCTTTGTCTCAAATATATCCTCACTGTTCTTAAGCACCTGAGTAACCAAAGGTTTTCATGTCCTATCTGAACCTGTAACTGAGTAAATAACTGACTCCACTAAAGTGGAAGATCTGCCCTCAGCCCCTGTGGCAGCAATGAAAGATGGTCAGGTCTTCATGTCTGGTGTGTCCATCCTCCTACCCCGTCACACACACAGAGCCTCCCTCTCCCTTCCCTTTTGCCTGTGATAAGAACACCAGGGGGGTATTGCAGGAGGAGCTGTCTGGATCTCACACAATTAATGCATTCCGAAGACTGGGAGCTGAAACCCTTGCAGCTTACTTTGGTGCACATCATGGTGCAGCACAGTGTGAAATCCTGCTGGAGGCTGAGCCACTGGGCAAACTGATCTCCACAAGTTGCAGGCAGCTCCTGGGTGGATCCCCGCCCTGACATCCAGCCCAAACACAGGGAAAACTCACTTTTGGGAAGGTGTGTAAAAGCACTAAGATCTGGTCAGATATGGAGAAAAAAAATACTAATGTAGTTCCACAGGTGTTTTTTGGCTTTGTAAACGAGAATTCTGCAAGGCAAAAGACTGTAAATCTCTAAGCTTCTGTCCAAACCTGTTTGGTTTGGATGTACTATAGCCCTTTAATTATAAACTTTTGACCAAATCTGAGACAAATAGGATCCAGCTGCAACTAGACCTCTCTGAGCAGTTTGGAAAGCAAAGAGCTGTCACTGAAACTCATGTCTCAACATGGTCCCTTCACAGGGACAATGACATGATGGCACTATAGCCATTGTAATAGGTGATGGAGTTGTAATTTAGATACTGCACTGGCAATATTTAGATACTGTAGTAGCAAAAAATCTGATCATAATCACCCACATCTTCACTGTGTCCTAATTCCTGCACCTGGCTGAGAACCTCTCAACTGCTCCGTTACAGCCCCCAGTGACCACCAGCCACCTTGTGCCATTCGTTTGTGTCACTTCTGACACTTTACCTGGACCCTTGTTCAGCGTGAACACAATGCTTACCATTGGGATTTCATGTCCTGGGAAAGGTTCTTTTATTTTTGCTAGACTTAATTCTCTAAGCTTGGGCTGCTAGAGGTGATTCCTGAGGGAAGGGAGGGGATCAGGAGATGAAATGCAAGGGGATCATTTAACCAGAAGCAGGAGATAAAGGAAGTAGGAGATGAGATTGGCACTGACTTACCTGGAACATGAAAATTCTGAATTGCCTGATTTAGGATCTTAGCCAGCAAAATTCCCTCTTTTTTTCGTGGTGAGACACTAGCACCTTCAGAAGTGACAATTTGAATTTCAGATGGGCAAGATCTTCATTTCCTCACTGACTCCAAAGGAACTTCTTTAGGAATCACAGAATCATAGAATGGTTTCAGATGGGAGGGACCTTAAAGATCATCCAGTCCCACCCCCTGCCATGGGCAGGGACACCTTCCACTATCCCAGGTTGCTCCAAGCCCTGTCCAACCTGGCCTTGGACACTTCCAGAGGTGGGGCAGCCACAGCTTCTCTGGGCAGCCAGGGCCAGAGCCTCACCACCCTCACAGCCAAGAATTTTTTCCTGATATCCAATCTAAATCTACACTCCTTCAGCTTAAAGTTATTCCTCCTGGTCCTATCAATGATGGATGGTTAACTTCTGGAAAACGAAAATTTTTAAGAAGTGAGTGAACCCTAAACTGGGCACTTCAGTTGAAAGTCTGACATTAGGTGGGTTCTGGGCCCTTGCCACCAGCAGATGCCTCCAGGGGGTTGTTTGAAAGCAGTTTCATTATGAGTAGACAGTGAAACCTATTTTTGGAGAAAAACTTGTCTCTGTATCCGAAGTGATTATACACTAAACTGCTGACAAGATGAAAATTCCACTTCATCTTTCAGGAGGAAAAGAAATTAAAAAAAATATAAAAGCTTAATTGCCCCTAAGGAGCCTTTCAGGTAAGCCACAGAGTGGAACACCCTTGGAATGCACTGAGTTTGATATAATTAGGATTTCTAATCGCTTGGTGGCATCAGACCCTAGGGAATGTTGTGCCAACATATTTAAGGGACTTCAGGCATCTCTAGAGCATGGACAAAATTGGACAGGGCTCATGCAAATCCCAGTAACATCAGAATATTGAATTCAAGAGATTACAGAAGCATTTGGGTGCTCAAATCTGTTTTTAGAATGAAGCTTTAGCCTTTCCATGCCAGAGATCATAATTTGAAAAATAGATCTAAACAGCATCTTCCCATGTTGAAGAAAAGCTGAATGCCACAGTAACAGTACAATCCAGATCTGTCTGTAATAAGAAGTTTGAGAGGAAGAAATGGACAATTTTGTATCTACCCATTTATCTACCTAATAACTGTATTTCCATAAGTGGTCAGAATTAGCAATTTCTTTATGATATCTGAAAATCTCATTTTCTGGGATCTTGCAAAAGCTGTCTCCTTAGCATCTCCATATCCCATTTCCCCATTTGCAAAATAGGGATTATAAAACTTATTTTGTCTGTCTGAGTTGATCAGACAGAAAACACTGCAGGGCAGGGAGCATCTTTTACCATACAGGAGTGTCATATAGGAAAGGTAATAAAAAAGTATCCATCCAAATTGTTTTTAATAGAAAATTGTGTTTTCAGCAGAGGATATGGGTGCACAAATCAATTATGGGATATTGTAAACGAGATAATGTAAAACTTGCCCAGCATTCCCTTGAGGCTCAGCTCTATGTGGTTACTTGATGTGAGGTAGGTTAAGTTATGTATTGTCATTTCTGGTACCCAATTTCTCTGTTGCATTTAATGAGGATATAAAAAACCTCCTTTTGGTACCATGGAGAGGCTCTGTTCAGGCTTGTGATACACCTTGAGCTCCTCCAATGCCGGCTGAAAAACTCGATTATTGTGACATGCAAACAGTAAAACTTGGGGAGTAGGAATCTCCATCTCTCCACTTAAACACATTTGACTTACAAGCTCTATAACTTTCAAGCAAGATTAGTGTTATCAATAAATCACCAGGTTCACAGATGAGGAACAGACAGAACGCCGTGTTGCCGAGGCAGAGAGAATGACAATAGGTGCCTCAGCAGCAGTTATAGCACTGCTGCAACAGATTGTGCCCTAAAGCAGAAAATATCCTGCACACAAGAGGTTATTCAGGTATAGGAAAAAAAAAATTAAAAGTTTAGTTATCGTTGCTAACGTTTTCAGGGTAAAGAGATGAAGAGAGCAGGAGCAGGAAGGGTGGGACTGGGGAAAGGGGAAAGGAACTGGGGAGAAATTGCCGAGCTCTCAAGTTTTAAGGCAGCTCAACCAGCTGTCGGGTAGAAAAGCAGAACAAAGTAGAGCACGTTTTGGGAGAAAAGCGTCTCTATTTGTAACCATGAGGGCATCCACGGGTTCAGTGCTCTCACACACGGCAGAGTCCTGATGACACGTATCGTGTCCTGCGAGTCCCACGCTCACTTTTCTGACAGCTCGCTCTCTTTTTCTCACACATCCTCTCTGGGTCCCAGGGTACACCTGGTTCTCTGGCTTGTTCCATCCAATATCAATGAGAATCATATCATCTGTGTGCCAGGCATGCTCTGAAAGGCTGGTTTGCCACCAGTCCTCGTCATCCTTTACTGCAGGGAGTGATGAAGGAAAATTGGAGAGAAAAAGAGAAGAAAATTAAAACCTCAGAAATGCTCATGCAATTATTCATAAATCACTCTAGTTTATCTCCAACTGTAAGGTTTCAGAAGGTGAACAGACTTTTGAGAAATATTTCAGAAGGGGGCATTGGCATTGTTCAACCAAAGGTCACGGTACTGAAATTAGGAGCGGGTACCGGTGAGTGGTCAGGGCTAGAATCAGCAGCCAGGGCTGCAGAGAGTTCTGGGGGGTGAAGGTGGGCATTACAATGGGAACTGTGGGATGTCACAGAATCATGTAAGTTGGAAAAGAACTCTGAGATCGTTGTGTCCAACAGTTAACCCAGCATTGCCAAGCCAGCCATTAAACCATGTCCCCAAGTGCCACATCCACGTCGCTTTTAAATCCCTCCAGGGATGGTGACTCCACCACTTCATGGTTGTCCATTCCACTTCAGCTGCCCAATCCTCTTTAATTTAAAGGTACTTGTGAGGCAGTGGGATAATAGTAATACCTGTATGTTCCAAGCAGCCCTTCATTCCCATTCCCCTAAATCTGCACTGGTTTCAGAGATGGATCACAAGTAACTTCTGCTCTAAGGACCATTTTCTTTCTATGTTTTAGCAAGGCCCAGACAACATACTTTTCTACCCTTGTTAAATCAGAATTAGCAGTAGTTGCAGAAGGCTAAGTCTCCTTGAATTACATTGTTATGATGTTCTAGCACATTGATTACTTTTTGTTCCAGGAGAGGAATAGAGCTATCTCTGGGTTACATGACATAGTATGTCCAAGACTTTGTTTTACCTCAGATATCTTGTGTGACCTAGAAGCACCTCTTGACAGCGAGATGTCAAACCAGGAAGAGGGGACTGCTTTGTGTTGCCTGAAAGTTGTGTGTCCCCTTGCTTGAATTACTGAACTACACAAGTTCAGCTTCTATGAATCAGGGCCCCAATCCTGTTTTTATTCTTGTTTTGCAGAAAGTTGCTTCACATGGATTGTACCTAGTATTGTTCATTTGATTCATCCTTACGTAATTTCAGTGAATATAATGTGCTAACTGAGCACCAATTTGGCAGACTATCATCTGGTTTAGATTTCACACGTTCTTCAGGGTTCTTAGCACCAAAATGGGGCAGGAGGAGGTTGCTACTTCATTCTAAGACTGGAATAAGGGAAGATGGTTCAAACTGCCTCATCTTCTAAAGAGATTGCAGGGTGATACAGTGGCACAGGCAGGCTCTGGGTCCTTCCTGTGTTTGCAGTTTGTGATGAGCCAAGTCCCAGCCTGCTGCTCCAACCTGACAGCGTCACTGCTCAGGGATGAATTTCTGTTCTGAGAGAGGAGGATACAGATCTGGGTATCACTGGCACAGCAATAATCGCCCCCACCAGGCTGCTGTATTAATTCTTCAAGTGGCATCACATGGAAAAGGAGCAAAGCTAACACAGATAACTCCTCTGGGACACTGGACCCTCAGGGCAGATGAGAAATTGCCCTTGTCTCTGCTTTGGCTTTTCACATCACCCGCTCTCCATGGCTCTGTGCTGTTCCAAGCCATTTTCTCATCACGTCATGGCAGGAAGAGCAGCAGGAGATGATGGAGGGAGTGGAAAGTACCAGGAGAGAGAACCAGCCCCGATGTGAGGTTTGTAGCTTGGTTTTGGTTGGCAGTTCTACTTGATCAATGCTTGGAACAGGGAGGGAATCCCAAAATGCTGTTGGCACAAATGGCAGCCTTCAGAACCAGAATTCCTGCCCTGCTCGTGTGGTCAATTAATCAGGAATTTTTCAAAGCCAGAGCACAGAGCGAGCAGGTTCCCTCAGGACTCCTATTACAACTATATTAATTTGGAAACAGGTTTTGGATTAAACACTTTAAACTTGAAAAAAACTTTCTCTTCATCCCTCCAGTGAGCCTGAGTAGGGGCACAGTGAGGGACCCTTTGCCTCACTCATCCCTTTACTCAGTTTCTGCAGGTTGAAGCTGTACTGCAAAGCCCAGTGAATACAACAGATCTGCTGCAGACATTCATGGAATTTAGATTAGACTGAAAATCCTTTAAAATTAAAAAAAAAAAACAAAACAACTAGAAATAATTTCTGGTATGTTACATGGCCACCTTTTAAATGAGAATATTCTCTACCTTGATCATGTAGGAAAAGCTATGGGGATGCAGGAGTTGTAGGTCAGTATTTGCATGCAGGGATGCAGTAGGTACTTTTTATATACTGTGAAGTGGGTACAGGAGAAATACCTTGTTTTGTCCTATGAACATAGTGACTTTGTACACATTTGAGTACTACTTCTTTTCATTATGCAGGTATTTTCTGGAGAGAAAACTTTTTATCCACTATAACACATTCCTACTACCGAGGATGAAAAGTCACTACTTTAAGTTATTATTATATTTCTAGAGCGATTACATGCAAATTTTGTACCAAAGTATTCCAAACAATTTAAAATAAAATGACTATGAGAAAATAAGTTATTAGATTAGTATTACCAGTTAAAGCTGCAACATTTAATTTAGTATTTTACAGTGGAGATGTCTAGGGGATAAAAGCGTGAAGCCCACCTGGAAACTGTCTCCAATGAAAATACTTTTGCTCTTAGAATGAAAGCCGTGTTTAGAATTCACTGAGTTATCAGCTTTAAAATAAGCAGAGAGGGTCAGATTGTGAGCTTGCCTTGCTTTCCTCTAGTTATTTGCATAAAAATTGTACTTGCTTCAGCCTGTTAATTCTGCAACCTTTTCATCAAGCTGAAATAGGGGCTCATAAACCCCTAATTATATGCAAGTGTATCGTAAGATTTTAATTTATCTTGGTTTTTTACTTACTTAATTTTTCCAGCTGTAAATAATTAAAATGTTGAATCAGCCTCTATTGTATTTAATGTTTTAAAAGTAGATTATTTTTGAAATAGCAGCTTTTTCTGGGAGTAACAATTTTTTTGCTCATTTACTTGTTTGTAGGAAACGGATATCATTGGATTTCCAGAGTTGGAAATGAAGAAAAATACTGGTGTTATAAAAGAATGATAATATTATGGTAATTGATTACCTTGGCTCAAAACATACCCATGTCAAAACCTGAGGACAGATGCACACAGAATTATATAGATTGAGGACTCTGCTTATTTTTCACACTCCTGGAGCAACACCTGACCCTTGGAGTAACCCTATAGATCACTCTAAAAGCAAAACTCAAACCACTGAAAAGATGAGTTGATTCAGACTAGCAAGAGGAGCACTGGGTAGATTTTTGGAGTAAGCTGGTGATTAAAAAATTCAAAAATGGACCTTCTTTTTCCACGTCAAATTGTACTTCTGTTAGAAATTATTATTTTTTTCTGACATTAATAATCCTACAGGAACTTGCTGAGTTTACTGCTTTGAAGAATGTTTTTTCTTTTTTTTTATAGGAAATTTATAACTTAATCAAATCAAAACACATTTTCACTGGGTCCTTTAGAATGATTTCTTCAATACATTTTCCATGCCAAATTCTGCCTCTGGCCACTTCTCTCTACAACAGTTTAATTAAGCATTTCAGGGTTGGAGGTTTTGGGTGGTTTTTTAATTACATGAAAAAGTTTTTCCTCTTTAATTTTTTTTCCCTGATTCTACCATCCACCAAGCCAGCAGAATAATTTTAGTTAAGCTCTCCTGAAATCAGGCACAAAGCAAAGCCAAGTTCAGTTTTATATCAACAGAGATTTATTTTTCTCTCCAAGAGGCAAACAGTGTTTAGTTATGAGGTTCTGCAAAATAAATTACTGAGCAGTGATCCAGGTTATCCATTTGAGTAATCTGGCAGTGCTCTGTTGGTAGGATGAAGCTGTGCCAATTTACAGTAATTAGTGAATGAGGCAGCACAACATTGCATTAGGAATTGTTACTGGGTTCTTGTTAAGGTGCAGTAAAAACATGTCCCACAAAATAGATACTTCCCATTTGAAATTTTCACCAGCTACCAGTGCTCTGAATTTCAAACTAGACCTACAAAGAGTAGCTTGAGTTGTTGTTTGTTATGTATTCATTTTCACTTCCCTAAGTTTAGACTTAAATATTAATGAAGGGAAGATTAAAAAAAAAATAAAAGCAAATCCCATAAAACCCCTCCAGCCATGCTGGGGGAATCCATCATTTTCTAGCTAGTGGCAATACAAATAATGTAATGTCTTTTTTCTCCTCATTTTTAAGGGTAGTTAGAGATACCTGAACTACCTGGAAAATAAGTAAATAAAAACAACGGAATATTCAGCTGCTTGTACATTCTTGGCACAGGGATGGAGCACATTTCTTCCTGATTAGAACAACAAGAGTTGTCTGTCGGCTCTGCCAAGCTGCAGCTCCAATGCTCAGCACTGAAAATATTCCCTTTTGATGCTTCTTTGGCCATAACTCAATCTTTCTAGTAACAACAATAGTTGGATAAAGGAATGTTTTTCAGTTTGCTGCTGAAATAACAAACCTGAGGAAAATTATTAGGCTGTGCTGAATTAAAAATGAAGTTTTTTTTATTGGTTTTTAAATGACCATTTAAGCCAAGTCTATTTTGGTTAGCTGGCTTTGGTTTTAGCTTTCTTTTAGATTTAGTTTTCCTTTGTTGGTGGATGTTTTCAACGAAATACTGCCTCCATTTTTTATTTTGAAAATGTTGAAATATCTTCCTCTTTTTACAAAATGAAGCATAACATCAAAAACTTCAGTGAATGATCTCCTGTGTAGCATTTACCTGAATCTGGGGAGGTGGAGGTGGCTCTTAGTTATCTGTGTGTTAATTTTGTCAAAAAATACACACACAACTGAAACTTATTTTGAAAACCTGATTTGTACTTTATAAACAAAGTAATAAATTTTACTGTTTATATTTGTTCACAATCTTGGCAGGTGAATGTAGGGCTCGGAGCTGTGATTTGACAGGTTTTAAAAGCAGCCATCAGAAAGTGTCAGAGTGCCTGGATTTAGGTGCAATAAATTAATTTCAGTAGCATGCTGGGCTCTAGTGGAAGGTGTCCCTACCCATGGCAGGGCTTGGAATTAGATGATCCCTTCCCTGGGGAACTCGAACGTCCCATCCAACCCAAACCATTCTATGATTCTATGATTTAGATGAGCTAAAAAGAGAGGCTGATGAATGAATCCCAGCACATGGTTTATAGAAAACAGAGAGAAACACTTCCAAGGAAGATTTATCCCACCCTAAATAGCCCTCTTTGAATACTGTTTTGATTGTCTTAAAATTTGACCTATTTTCACTGCATGTGCTCAGCAGAAACAAAAGGATTTAAGAACCTATAGTAGACTGAGGGATTAAAAAAAACAACAGGAAGAAATAATTATAGAATTATTAAGGTTGAAAAAGACCTCCAAGATTATCAAGTCCAACCTTTGACCAAATACATCCATGACCTCCAAACCAAATCATAAAGTGTTACATCTGCTAATTTTTTAAACGTTTCCTGGGATGGTGACTACTCTGGGCAGCCTGTTCCAACGCTCAATCACTCTTTTAATTAAGAATTTTTCAACTCGAACCTGGCACAACTTGAGGCCATTTCCTCTTGTCCCATAGCTGGATGTCTGAAGCCCAGTGATTTTATGTTACAAACCCCAGCTAAGCCAGGTTATAGCCAGACTTTTTGCTGCTTGGAAGGAAATAAAAATAAAACCAGGTCCAAAAGCTCTGGATTAGCCCATGGATCTCTTTCAGTTAGCTGTTTAGCCTTGTTCTGGTGCAATTTCATCTCGCCTCTTGGATTAGATCAAGCTGCAGCAGGACTCAGCTCTCAGACTGCAGTAGATGAGCCGAGCGCTGCAGCTGATCCCTGATTTATGGTCATGCATTGGGTTTGTGTGGCCAGGTTTTGGTAGTGATGGGGCTACAGGGGTGGCTTCTGTGAGAAGCTGCCAGAAGGTTCCTCCATGTCCAGCAGAGCCAAACCCCAGCAGCTCCAAGATGGACTCACTGCTGGCCAGGGCTGGGCCAATTAGAAATTCCCTGTCTCCCTGCACCACTGGGAAAGAGAGAGGGACGGGGAAAAGGTGTTTTTGAAATTTATTTTATTTCTCATTATCCTGCTCTCATTTCGTTGGTAATAAATTCATTCAGTATCCCCAAACTGAGTCTGTTTTGCCTGTGATGGTATTTGGTGAGTGATTTTTCTCTGTCCTTGTCTCAACTCGTGAACTTTTTGCTATATTTTCTCTCCCCTGTCCAGTTGCAGAGGGAGTGACAGAAGAGCTTCACAGGGTACCTGGAATCCAGCCAATGTCAATCCACTCCAGGCCACAAACAATGGCTAAACTGGCTTCTATTTTACTTCTTTTTTTACTTCTATTTTACTTCAGCCCTCTAAAGGTAAAACTTATATTAAACACCAAAGTATTTATGCAGAAAGGTACACCAGGAGGAGGTGTCTTCACAGAAGTGGTGATTCCTCTTTTTATAAAGTTCACAAGCATTGGGATGAAACACTTGGGAAGTGTTTGTCCCTTTCCTCTGACTACTGAAATGGCTTAGGGGTCTTGCACAAGTCAATTCTAGACACTCAGTATTGAGTAAAATGACCTCCATCCCTCTGTCTTCCTTGCACTAACTGGAATTTGAGATGCCCTGACACAAGAAAAATGAAAAGAAAAACTTAATATCCAAACAAAATATTTTGTCCGAATCTCAGGTGTCTGAGAAATTCATTAATTTTCTTCAAAAACCATTTTAGAAATGCTGAAAGTTTTTGCTGGTCTTAAAAAACAAAGAGACTCAGGTTCTGGTTTCCTTGAAAATTTCTGTCATGTTTCCTATTTCATATCATTTAAAAAATGAACACAAGTTATAAATAAAAATATTCACTGACAGTGCTGTGTTGCAGGTTAAACGCAATTCACAATAAAATTTTTGAAGAACATGGAAAGGTTTTACTGGATTACAGAAAATGTCTTTAACACTGCCAAGTTTTAAGAAAAGTTTCATTCTTAAGAAAAGGCAATTCCTGATGCAGTAGAGCATTCAGCAGCCAGGTCTATTCATAAATAAACTTAATGAATAATTGATTTCTGAATTTAGTGTTCAAATCTAAAAATGAAAAAGGGGGAAAAAAAAGAATAAAGGTTGCTTAAGGAAAAACCTCAGCTGACAAAATTTAAGGTTTTCTGGTACAGCTTTTAACTGTAAATAAACTTTTCTTACTATTTTGTAATAAATTTAAATTAAATTATTTTAAAAAATCACACTATTTAAAAATTTAAGATGTATTTTTTAACATTTTTGACCTTTTAAAAATATTTTTCCAATATTGAAATCTTACCCACACGCAAACTTTTCACTAAGTGTGATATCTGCAGGCAGAAGCTCCCTTGGTCTTACCCACACTTAGTGACTTCGAGGTAACTGTGAAAGCCACCACGACCCTGATAACAAATACTTGGCTGTTCAGCTGTGCTGGCATCACCTGGCACATCACAGCCACCCCTCTACCTTTCCAAGACCTTCTGGAAGTCTTCTGGAATCTTTGTTTCCAGTAATTGGAAAGAGAATGGTCACAGTGAGCTTAATTTAGGCACCATCTTTAGGCAACTCCGTTGAAGTAGCACCATTCCCACTTTCAGCATGGCCCCCATACAGAAAATAAAATTTTAAAAAAGGCTTAAATGCTGCTATGTTTGGATTCCCTCCTAATGAACTCTTAACAGCCTTTTTTTGCATGGAATCATGGAATCATTTAGGATCATCAAGCTCAGCACTGCCAAGCCCACCAGTAACCCACATCCCCAAGTGCCACATCTTTTAAATACCTCCAGGGATGGTGACTCCACCACTGCCCTGGGCAGCCTGTTCCAATGCTTGACAACCCCTTTGGTGAAGGAATTTTGCTTAATATTTGATCTAAACCTCTCCTGGCACAGCTTGAGGCCATTTCCTCTTGTCCTAAATAATGCTTTCACCCTTCTTTTATTATTTTTATTTTTGTTCATTCCACCTTAATCATTTTATTTAGTTCATTCATAAAACTTAAACGTTAATTCTTTATTAGGTAATTGAAATCTGTTTCAGGCTCATCCAAAAGATTTCCAATAGTAAGAAAGAGGCAGGGAAAAAAAAGATTAGTACAATAGAGAAAAGCTATGCAAAGCAGAAGAGAAAATAATTGGTTGCCATACTTTGTTTAATCAATACAGTGATAAAATGGATAAACCCTGAGTGTAAAAGGGCACTGGCAAGATTAAACACTTAATTGTGGTGATTCTGACTTACATTACCAGGGTTAAATTCAGGGTGAGAAATCTTCTACATTAATATACTGGTAAGGGAAATCTCTTTTTTTTTTTTTTTTTTTTTGGAAATTAAGGCCAAAGAGCAGGCTTTAATATCACGATGATCTTGTTCCTCCTCTAGAACTGTGTACTATCAGCTCCCTGTGTCACACCACAAGGCACTAGGAACTCTACTCCGTTGGGTTAAGAAAACTTATTTTCAAAGCAGCACATGAGAATGTACCCAGAATTGTACCTAATGGGTTATTCTTCCTGTAATTCATTAGAACCTTTTGCTTTAGTGCCTCCAGTTGTAAAACCACAGATTACTATTGTCACTGGAGGGGAGGATTTGGAGACAGTGTTTGATTTGAGAAGGGTTTGTGCTATCTCAACACCTTGTTTGCTGCCTCAGACGCGGAAAGGAAAGAATCACCAGTGAATGAAAATCCAAGTTCCAAGGAGCATCACCTGATGTCCTTTCCCAAGTCCATCAGTCCCATCAGGCTGAATCTATCTACATGAGCATTTATTCTTGTTTATCTTTAACTGTATGATTAACTTCCTTCTTTTTATCAGTTTTGTCAGTCTTCTCAACAAATGCCAGCTTGCAGCCTCTGCCTCTCAGCTACTTCTGTGTATTTGGAAAAGGCTTGGTGATAACTGCTTTAAATATTCTGCTCACTTAGACAATACCATGATTTATACATTAAAATAGATACATATATTAGGTGTACAAACATATATTTACACAGAGTCCCTAAGTAGCTTAGTTCCTACTCGAAAATATAAATGGATAAAAAATTAAATTCTTTTTGGGATTCAAGAACCAATAGACTGATTCAGTGGTATTAGTTGCCCCAGATGTTAAAATCACTGATCATCTGCAATTGATGTTCTTCCAGTTAAGAGATGTGCCCCTGTGGGTGAGATGTGCTCATACAGGTGGAATTCAGCCATGCCATTCCAGATGATGTTTTACTTCTTGGAAGGTGCCTGGAAGGATGGAAGAATTAGTCTTCAAATTACAGTGTGACATGGTAACTCCATCTTGGACAGGAAATGAGGGTTTTTCCAGCTCTCTGGAAGATCTGTGAAGACCATAAGCTAGGAGATGTTTTCTTCCTGAGTCTCAGAGAGTCATTTGAAGCTCACACACGGATAAGCGTGGACCTCCTGCATATACAAAGTTCCTGACACAGTCACAAAATCATAGAATCATAGTCATAGAATAACCTGACTTGGAAGGGACCCACTAGGATCATCCAGTCCAACTCCTGGCCCTGCACAGGGTAACCCAAAAATCCCACCCTGTGCCTGAGAGTGTTACCCAAACCCTCCTGGAGCTCTGGCAGCCTTGGGGCTGTGACAATTCCCTGGGGAGCCTGTTCAGTGCCCCACAACCCTCTGGGTGAAGAACCTCTTCCTAATATTGGACCTAAACCTCCCCATGCTGTGATGAGAGGGTGTTGCCCTGGAATTCTGTAAGCCTTCTGTTTTAACCTTGGAGTCAGATTCTTTTCACACAGTTTTATGTAAATAGTAGCCGATGTTTACTTAACGGTATTTTCTGTTTTTCATTCCTTTTGTGATATGACCACTTTGATGAGCACCTTTCTTCTCCAGTGAGATGGAGAAGNCAACTCCTGGCCCTGTACAGGGTAATTGAAAAATCCCACCCTGTGCCTGAGAGTGTTACCCAAACCCTCCTGGAGCTCTGGCAGCCTTGGGGCTGTGACAATTCCCTGGGGAGCTGTTCAGTGCCCCACAACCCTCTGGGTGAAGAACCTCTTCCTAATATCGAACCTAAACCTCCCCAAGCTGTGATGAGAGGGAACCTTCCCTGGCTCTCCAGGACTGTCCACCTGCCGAGTGTCCACAGAACTGCTGTATTCTACTACACAACCTCCTGTGCTGGACATGACAGCTGGAACTCTACTGGCTTCGAGCAGAGAAGATACTTTGGGCAGATGAGATTTAAATTCAGTGTTGAATAGGAGCACCATCCAATGGTCACCTCTTCCACAGGTTGAAAGAGGAAGAATGAGGGAGCAGAAAAGTGAGGAGGAAGAAAGAAACAGCACAGAAACATGTAAAGCTGGAGGAGAGCTGCCAGAGCAGTAAAATCTTGTGCTTCCAGGTCACTATGGGTTACTGCCTTTTACCCTGTAGCTAAAAGGATTCAGGGAAAGGATCACAACACTCCCCACCACAATCCTTTCCTTGGGCAGCTCCCAGAGAAGAATAATTACAATGCCACCCCTCACTCAGGACTCAGCCTTAGGGCGCAGTGCAGCCCAGAGACACCAGTGATAGAAAAGACCTATTAGGTCCATTTAGCCAGTTCCCCAGACATTGCAGGGGTCTTCCCTTCTTGCCATGTCCAGCCTTGCTAGCCTTGGGCATGAAGCTGTCACAGAGCTGATGGCTTTGCCACTTCACAGGCTCACGTGTTGCTGGGACTTCTGACACCGGGCTTCAGCAGTTTCTCAGATGTATAATGGATGATTCAGTGACTGCAAAGCCCCCCTGAGTGTCACCGTGGGTAACAGCCCTGTCTTTAATGTTGGGTTCGGTTGACACCACAGCATCTGCAGCAGGTGAGAATCAAAAGAGGGACTGAACAGCAGAGCTGATCTGGTACAACCTGGCCCACGGACGGGAGTGGTACGAAAGTAGTTTTACAGGGTAAAATGGGGGAAATTGACCACATTCTGTGGTAGATGTGTGACTATCCTGCACAACAATAGCTGAAGGAGGCATTTAACCTTTGCAATGCTTCTCTGAGAGCATCTTCCCCATGTAAATAACATAAAGAACAGAGAAGTTGGGTTTTTTGCTGACTTAGGCCTTCGAAGTCCACTTACCACTTTATCGCACAAGACTCTTGGCCCTCAGAACAGTGTGGGAACAGATTTGGGTCTGGAACAGCTGTCATGGCTTTTTTTGCTTATTTTTCTGGAGCCACAATAGTATCTTTTAGTCCATGGTCCTTGCACATCTCCACAATGCTTCCCTTGTTCTCTTCTGTTTAATATTCCTCTGTCCAGAAATTAAGGAAAGTAGGGAGCCAAGTTTCTTTACATCTCCCATTCCTCTTGTTTCTTTGCTAGAGATGCAGCATAAGCAAACAAATCACTTTACTTCTCCTACCTGACAGTGATTCAAAGTGCAAGTGCCCCTTCAGGATCATCAGAACATTTTATTTCCCTGAATGGTAGTTGAAATCACTTTCTATTGGTTGTAAACAAAAAGTAAAAAA